>OZ024854.1:32931760-32971760 GCA_964017155.1 Oasisia sp. SBJ-2009
TCACGCTTCGTCACGCTTGTGTTTCTGTCTTTTAAACGATCATTTCCCAGCGATGAAGAAAAATGTCATCGAAATTTATATTTTATATTTTATTGAAAACGTGGTTTATTCTCCTTGTTAAAATAATAATATTAATAAAGGCTTGATGCAAGAAATACTAGAAGCTACCACTATTGCTAAACATTACTTGTTTTATTAAGTGAACACTATATGTTTTCTGTGGCAAGGTTCATGGGGATCTCGTTTCCTGTTCAGATCCCAACTGTTGGACCTGGCTGAGATATATTTCTGTTAAATTATAAGATTGTTGTTGTGGTCACTGTCCACTCAAGCGGCCAGTCATCCATTGTCACAATGGCCACTAAGTCAGAACCTCGGGAGTGAATCACTGAGAGTGAAACCTTGAGAGTGAAACATGTTAATGGAATGTCTTTGTAAATTTACAACACGAACCGATCAATGATTGGTGTGTTCTGTTTCAGATCCGGAGTGGCGTCAACACCCCAGTGCCACAGGACGCAACGGCAAAGGGAAACACTAACTACTTTGAAGAACAACAATACCAGCTGAAGGTGACTAGTTCTGTCAACGTCTCAGAGATGTCACTGACACAATGGTGCAACTTTTGGGTAGAGACATATGTGAAGTGGTCAACTGGAACATTGGCAACTTTCCTGAAACAACTCAAAACTTATCTATTTCGTTTGTATTAAATGCCTTGATGGCACTGGTTTATATTTCATAGCATTGACTGGTTTTAAATTGTTCTGTTTGAAACTGTATTTTTACACCCTATTTTATTTATTTTATTTACTTATCTTAACATATTTATTATTTATTTTTTTATCTTAACTTACTTAATTATTTATCTTAGTTTATTTATTTGATTTTAGCTTATGTATTTAATTCATTTATATTTTAGATTTTTAGTCAACACATCATGTTAATGTGAAGCGCTTTGATTTGGTTGGCATTTAATTACTTAAAAAGTGCTATGTTAACAAACATAATTATTATTATTATCACAAGAGGTGTCAAAACAACCTGTGAGATTGTCTGCATTACTTGGCAATGATTGTTCACGTGTATCAGTGTACAAACATGTCTGTGTGACAAACATGTTTGTAACATGTCTATAATGTCTAACACAAGTTTATATGTAACACTTACATGCGTAACCCAAGTGTATCTGTAACACAAGTGTGTCTGTAACACAAGTGTGTCTGTAACACAAGTGTATCTGTAACACAAGTGTGTCTGTAACACAAGTGTGTATTTTAACACAAGTGTGTCTGTAACACAAGCCTGTCTTTTAACACACATGTGTCTGTAACACAAGTGTGTTTTTAACACAAGTGTATCTGTACGACATGCGTGTCTTTTAACAAAAGTGTGTCTGTAGCACAAGTGTGTATGTAACACAAGTATGTCTTTCAACACAAGTGTGTCTTTTAACACAAGTGTGTGTGTAACACAAGTGTGTCTTTTAACACAAGTATGTCTGTAACACAAGTGTGTCTTTTAACACAAGTGTGTCTGTGACACAAGTGTGTATGTAACACAAGTGTGTCTTTTAACACAAGTGTGTCTGTAACACAAGTGTGTCTGTAACAAAAGTGTGTCTGTAACACAAGTGTGTCTGTAACATGATTATGTCTTTAACACACACAGGAGTGCATGTAACGGTGTTACATCTGTAACACTGTAACGTGTTTGTTACAGCTTGAGCTTGAGCAGAAGATGAGTCGTCACGCTGAGGTGATGGAGAGTCGGAGACAGGTGTCACATGACAGCATCCAGCAGCTGCAACGGAAGCTGAATAACCTTGAACAGGTGACCTTCACTTGACCTTCAGTGCTTTATACATCCTTGTTCCGTCCCACAAAGATGGTTTCCTCGTCAGTTATGCCACGTTGGGTGTTATTTTTCTCTATGCTCTCAAATCATTGGGCCAATTGTTTTCATTTAATGTTTCATGGGGCATTATTTGGGGTGGCTGTGTATTTGAGTGTCTTCTTGGTAATTGTTTTTAATGCAAAACTGTTAACGCCATCCCAGTCATTCAGACATTGATATTGTAGTAGGTTGTTTTAGTGTTAATCATTCATGGACTACCTGTTTTTTTTATTTAATGTACTAATACTTTTATTGATCTATTTATTCTAATATTTTATTAACGTATTATTTTAGCTCACAGTGTAGTATCCTTTACATTGCATGACCGTAAAATTCAATGTACAAATAATTTGTATCTATTTATTATATTTATTTTATTAATTTACTCATCGTTTTAATGTACACTTAAAATATACAGTTAATTGTATTTGTCTATTTGTCATATTTATTTTATTAACTTACTACTTTAGCACACAGTCACGTTACAAGGGAATCACCAAGTTTACTGTTTCAGCAGAAGGGCTGAATCGCATCGGGTAAATTTAAGAACATCGGCCGAATGCCGTATTAATCATGTGAATTACATGTAAATGAAATAGCTTAAAACTAATTAGTTTTCGTGTCTGTACCTGATACATTATGACCAATATGTTGCTAAGAAGTGCCACTGGTCTATGCAAACTGATGTAAATTACAAGTTTTGATTATGAATTTATTCTGAAAAAAATTGCATAATTCCAGAGGTATATGCCGGGGAGGGGCCATTGAGACTGAGGGTCTGTACTGTGATCTTTTGTAATGGACCTACTGTTTCTTTTAATATTCAAAAGTGAGTCTACAAATGGAACTCTGACCCTCAACCAAAGCTGTGTAGCACCAACAGAATACATTGAATGTAGTATTGTGTATTTCCACTGATAGTATTGTATACTGATAGTATTATATATACTTCCGCTGACAGTATTCTATACTTCCACTGATAGTGTTGCATACTTCCACTTATAGTATTGTATACTTCCACATAATTTTGATTTATATTTTATATTTTACATAACTGTGCATGCGAGACAAACTGTTTTATAGAAGCTCAACTTATTTATCATCAGGATCAGTGCAGCAGTATTTTAGTATACATTTTAATTTCTGACTCTTTAATGTGGTAAAATGCATGAACGACTACCATCTTTATGATGGTATCACTTTTTCATTCACTAGTTTATTATATTTATTGCTTTGTATACGTCGTAAGTTTATGATAAAGCTTGGTACACTGTATACATTATAACTTGCATGCTTTTATAATTGTGATGTTGTTTTGATTTCTTGTAACACAATTGTTATGATCAGTCATATGTAGTAATTCTAAATGTTAAGGTAACCATTATTTGTTTCAATTTCGGTCCATCTTGCTTCATTGTATAGTATGCACCTACCTACATGTTATTGTTATATACAAATATTGCGTGTTCTCATGGCATACATTTTATTAGTTTATATGATGTGAACTTTTACAACAAACTATACATGTCATGAGGATAAGTTTATTTGTTTGTCCATCGGTTGTTGCCACTGTGGCAAATGTCTTGTTAAATAAATTATCAGATATATCGAAGTGCAAGAGTTAGTGGTTATTTCTTTCCTGGTCCAGCTTTACATATGTGTAACTGATATATTAGGGGAGTGGCAGATCTCTCTAACAGATCGATGTTTACACCACCCCCACACACACTTAAATTTTACATAATTAGAAAGCCCTGCATCTCCCCGTTACGATTATTCCTTTCGTAGAGTTGCGAACTGGTGTAGTTTGCATTAATCCAAGGTCACCATCAATCAATCGATTTTAGAAATTGGGCACTTCTGAAAACTTCTTGAACTTCTGCTATTTTATCCTTAATATCAATTTATGTTAACAAATGCAGAATGCTAATGCCCATCTGTGCACAATATGTGTATGTGCCAGGGGTTGAGTAGTGACTAGTAATATATGTTTTTGTGTAAAAGTACAACATTAATGTGTGTTGAACCCATAAAAACGATTACTTTATAAACATGACCTCCTGTTGCTATGTTCCATTCCCAAGGCAATCTAGATCCCAAAAATAAATGTATGGCTAGAAGAATGAGTGGGCGTAGTGAAGTAAGAATTATACAAATGTCGGTTTTACATAAAGGTGGAAGGGATTTCAGAATGTATGGTCATGGTTTCATTTATATGGATTTTTCTTATTTATATGTAACAGAGCAACTAAGAAATTAGATCAACCGTAACATATTACTATATAGTTTTATATTTATTCTCTAACCTCTCTGCTGTGAACGTTCACATGTTATTTACACAAAAACAATTCCATTCCCTTGGAAAAAAGATTCAAATTTACTGAAACATAATTGTCAAAACATTTCATAAATGGCAAACATTACTTTGTTGATACAGTTCATTAAACGCGTACAACATTGCAACACTGGGATATGGGCCTTACTTACCCCTTGACTTCTTAATATCATTACTGCAGTCCTCAACATATTCTAAGCTGATCTCTACAAGAGTTATGATTGTTGTATTTAACTTGATGACTTGGCAGAACTCTGACGTTGTATATTAATCCCTCTTTGTTTGGCAACATTTATCAAGGCGAAGTTCATATTCCTGCTTACACACACACACACACACACACACACACACACACACACACACACACACACACACACACACACACACACTCACACACTCACTCTCACACTCACTCTCACACACACCACACACCACACACCACACACACACCCACACACCCACACACCCACACACCACACACACACACACACACACACACACACACACACACACACACACACAAACATTATAAGTTTGACAGTTAATACATTTCTAAGATATCACAAAACCACCTGAACTAATGAAATGGAATCAATGTGTGTGCACACAACATGTAGTGTTTGCATAAAGAACACCAGCAGGGTATGAACCTACCACACACAACACTGAACCAACATTACCCTAAACTGTACAAGTGAAACAAAATTGGTTTAGAGAAACATTTAGCAGTGCTTTTGCATTAAAACACAGTATTTTGACTGCAATCAGTCACAACTGTATTATGTCACAACTGTATTATTAGAAAATTAATATACAGGTACATGAACTGACAGCAATACATAATAATTAGTACACGATCTGTAAAAGCATGCACCAACTCATTTTTATGGACAAGCCTGCTAGTTGTGGTTTTGAACTCTTCATATCACGTCATTATAGCTGCCCAACACCTAATTTCAAAGGTTGTTTTTGCCCAAAAAAATTACAAAACGAGTATAACTGTTTCCTACAAGCATGAGTTATGATTATTAAACCAGAACAGTTATTTGGATAAGCGCGATATACGAAAAATATAATAATTATTACTATAGAATGAAAAAATCATGAAATATATCAACAGATATTAAAATAAATATTTTTTAATACAACATAATATAATTCCAACATATAATTAGGTACGTCCCCTTGTAGTTACATACAAGGCGACGTATACTTATGCGTGGACGTTCCACATTTGAAATGTAAGAGAGTTCAAGCATTTTTATATCTTTCAATAATATTTACGTACGTACAACAAATTAACTAAAGCTTACCGTGATGCTGAGTTGTGTACGATTAAAGCTGTTAAAACATTTATAATATACCTTAAAATAAGTCAATGTGCTGTTGCGAGTATAACTGTTTCCTACAAGAAAAAAACTCTGAAAAACAAAAGAGAGGGAATGAGGAAGTGGGAGACACTGGGTATATAGCCTGTAGTACAATCTAATGTAACTAGTTCGGCCAGGGGTACCTCATCGGTTGCTCCTCATAACGTTCCCTGGCACGGTTGGTCACAATCCTTACTCCCTCACAACTGACCGACTTCCGCCGGAAGTGTTCCTATGGGAGGGAAATTACCTGGCCCAAACCCCGGTTCGCCGCACCGGTTGTGACCTCCATAGGATGAGCGTCACTGGTAACCCCTTCCGCCACGTGCGGTCGGAACACTCAGTTGCAGAAGGTAGCCATTTTGTTTGCTTATAAACCCATGCCGAGCCTTAGCTGGTGAAATTGTGGTGTCAACTTGTAAAACACGTAAGCTGATATATCTGACGTTATTTATTTTGTAGCATTACACTACAACTTCGCTTATATGTCATGCTATATCATATCATACATAAAACATGTTAACATGCATAACTATAATTATTAATGTAGACTTAACCAGATTCATGGTTCTATAGCGGAAGTTGGGCAACAATATGGCGTCGCCGACATTTCCTCCTTCATAAAATTAAATAAGGCATTATTTTTAAACGCAGATACATAATACAGTACACCCTACAGTGAATAATATAACTCGCCTTGATATACGAGAATTCATAATTTAAAATAATAAACACAGGTGGATTAAAACATTATTAGTTATTTTCTTTGATAAATAAATACAATGCTTACCTACGATTTACATCGACGCAAATCAGCAAGTGGATCCATTCAGTACATATAAACTATGTTGCCAAGTAATGTTTTGATTAATGAGAAATGTATTATCTGTGTAATTATATTCACAGTAGAACGATGCTAACAGTTATGCATAATGATGATAATGTTTGTCTTCCGTAATGCCTTGCTGGTTTGACTATGCATGTTAGCGATACAGAATGTCGACACTGCATGTACCACATGGCAACTAATGTAATGTACTACCAACAGTTGCCGTTCTAAAACAACATTACACACATAGCCTACCTTAATGCAATTGTCTGTAGCAGTCGTGGCTCTCTTTTTGGCGTCTAATTGTATATCCCAATGTCTGATGACTCCCCAAACTGCAACATTTGCAGCTCATTCGAGACCAACTGTCAAACCACATAGAGCGTCAAATGTGTATCGTTTGCTGAATATCATACGATCCGCTGCACCCGACCCTAAACGAACCATCCGTAAACACGTGAAGTTGGTCTTGTACTGAAAACCGTGAGAACTGCATTACCACTACAACTGCACTTAAAATTCGACAAATCCATGCTTTCGATCGAACGCTTAAGTCATTTGTTTGTAGCATCTGTCATGTTCAACGCGACAGTCAATTAGTGCGTTCTTGCGCGGGACCAAGAACATACCATTGTCGGAGGCCGCATGTCAGTCTAAGAATGTCCACGGCAGTGAAGCATTGTTAAACTGACAATGAAACAAGACAGGTATTACACACGGGCAAATCAAGTTTGCCTAGAATGGCACAAGTAGCTTCGCTGTTCTTGTCAAATGTGCAAATACCCATGACCGTACCGAATTGCGGTTTAATTAGAATGACGGGAGGGTGAAAAGGATTGGTTGTTGAAAGTATGGAGGAAGACGGGTGTAGAGGGACAGTGGGAAGGGAAATAGTAGAGGATAAAGAAAGTGAGGGAGTGGGAGAGGGAGACGGCGAGGGGCCGCCAATCAGGGAGGAAGGGAGAAAATGTTGAGTATTTTTAAAAGGAAGTGATGGGGAGATGTAAATCAGAAGAGAGACAGACAAAGAGAAGAAAAAAAACCTCACAAACTTGTTCACTCTGACACATTGTGCATCAGAACGAAAACGGATTGCAGCGCTACTCATTTGTTCATTTCTTTCATCTATTTGCTAAAAATGGACACTGAACGGTTTAAATATTAATAATAATACAGTTTTTTTATATAGCGCTAATTCCCGCATGGCGGATCGTTGCTCTGCACAAGAAATATACTAAATGTATATTAATAAATAGAAATGTAAATTATATAAATTAATATAAATCATTTTCATTTTTTGGTTTTAAGAAGTACTACTAAACCTTTGTATGTAAATTATATAAATTAATTTAAAATAAATTAAACACTGTTTTTAAGATGAATACTACTAAAACTAGGTATGTAAATTATATAAATTAATATAAAATTAAAACCTTTACTAAAACTGTGTGCGTATATATATATATATATATATATATATATATATATATATATATATATATGTGTGTGTGTGTGTGTGTGTGTGTGTATAAATCTATAAATTAATCTAAAACATAAACACTGATTAAAACGTGTATGGCACTAAAATGAAATTCTAAAGCATTGTCCGTCATTTCAAAACAATTTGAATTAATTGAAATCTCTAATAAAAATATATGCCTTTAATTAAACACTTTCTAAACATACACAATGTCCCGGATGCACGAATGTTCACAGGTAATTCAATCCACAGTCGAGGTGCTGCTGCGCCAAATCACCAATAGACTTCTTTATAATGGTATTCTATATAAGGGATTATATAGATGGGTGATATTAGCACTAATAAACATTATTCTGATGATGTAGTGAGGGGGTAGAGGGAGGGAAGAAAGGATAAAGAAAGGAGAGGGAGAGAGGGGAGGCTGAGGGAGAGATTAACGGGAGAAAAAAAGAGCGTGCTTATATGTATAAGAGATTGTGTTGTGGGGATATAATGTTGTCACCGTCACATTTCTTTTTTGTATTAATCTGCACCCTCCTTCCGAAGAAGACTTTATATTATCATAGACATTACCGATAATATAAAGTTTCTTATTGATTTTAGAGCAAAAATATAGTATATTATCATCAAACGCGTGCGCAGCGTACACTAACATTATCACGTCACGTAACCTTTTGCATATCACCGGTGTTTCCACACAGAATGGGATCAGTTTGATATAGCATATATGATGCCGCCCATACGTTACCATTATAAATACTATTGGCAATGGTTATGCTTGACGAAGGTCACGTGTAGCAATTGATTGTCACGTACACAAACCGCAACGTAACGTTTTAGTAAAGTAATCTGATTTTTTATATATATTTTTCATAAACCATTACTAATAAAAAATGTAAAAGCAAGATATTTAAAATATTTAAGAATCGCATAATAACTCAGCCTGCGTCTGATCTAACACTTGATCGAAGGAAGCATAGACCTCTATTCCAACGAGTAATACAGTCACAGAAAAAAACACCTACTCCCAATATTTGTATTTACTGTTGGGGTAAAATGTAAAACACAACCAGATGATCGATGCTGCATAGGTTTTCTAATAGGAGTAAGCAATGAATGTAAATACGACACACACGTACACGCACACACACGCCACACGCCCCCCCCCCCGTACACACACGCACACGCGCGCACACTCACACTCATTCCCGCCCACCCACGCACGCACACGCGCACACACGCACGCACACACGCACACACACACTCACCCCCCCCCCCACACACACTCACACCCACCCACACACACACACTCACACACACGCACACACACACACACGCACACACGCACACACGCACACACGCACACTCACACACACACACTCACACACACACACACACACACACACACACACACACACACACACACATACACACACATACACACACACTCACTCACTCACACCCACACTCATCCCCGCCCACCCATACACGCACACGCGCGCACGCAAACGCACGCACGCACACACACACACACACACACACACAGTGGTAGGAGGTAATGTAAGCTTTATGAAACTTGTCACAGCCCGGGCCATTCTTACGGTTTATCGTGTAGGCTTATTTCGAAAGATAAACAGGTATTGAGTTGGAAGATGATCGACAAAACAATTGCTCAACACCTGCAAGAGAGACGGGAAGTTCACAGGAAGTTCAGAACGGGGCTAATTGTCCGAATATAGAAAAGAAAGGGAGATGTGCATGACCCGGGAAAACAATTGAAGCATTACGTTGCTAAGCAATATGTTGAGGTTGCTGGAACGAATTCTGGATGGCAGAATAAAAGCAATAGTGTAAGGGGAAATCGTCGAAGAACAGCTAGAGTTTAGACAAGGAAGAGGAACAACGGATGGGATGTTTGTCCAGAGATAGGTAATAGAGAAGAAATTGGACGGACAGAAGGATATGGCAATTAGATACATATACCTGGAGAAGGCCTATGCTATAATCCCAAGAGAAATGACTATGGGAACACTGGAGTGGGTGGGGGTCCCAGGGGGGGGAGGTCAGGTTGGTACGTAGGGAGTCTTACCTCAGTACAAAACAAGGTGGAACAAATTAAAAAAATTGGCACATCCATTTCTTTGGAACAGTAAACCCGAAGCTTTGAAAATAGAATCACTGTTAAACACATTTGCTGACGGAAGTGTTAACATTGTATATATTAGAACTAAAATGTAATCTCTATTCGTCAAACAAATATTCTGCAATTAATTAAAGAGCATAGAGCCAAGTGGAGCCTTAGCAGTGTATTGGCTGGGTATACACCTTAAAGTTAAAGTCATAAAGAGTATGTAGATCTGCGCCGCCTTTACCCACCTTAAATGTCATGGTGCTGATTCACGTCCGGGTAATCTAGCCGGATAGACAAGCCGTCAATCGATGCCTTTTCGAAGACTTTCAATGTTATTAGTTAGATCATTTCTTTCAAATTAAACCATTATTTAGAACTGTATCAGCTTAGAACACGTTAAATGCGCTTCTTTCGAGTTTGACCCTGCTAGGCGCAACATAATCGGCACATCCCATGATCGTTCGACAGACAGCCAAACGTGCTCGGACAGCCAGTCTCTGCCACGCCCCACGACCGTCGCCCGGTCCAAAATTACGCAACATGTACTGGAGCGCCAGCGACCGATGTCGCTTCGATCAGCGCAGCAACTTGTCTATTGCCGCATCTATTCACACCTCGAAGTGCTGACCCAGGGAATATCATCGGGCAACCAGAACGTGTTTACAAACACGCCGAAAGCTGATATAACCATGTGTATTATATATATATATATATATATATATATATATATATATATATATATATATATATATATATATATATATATATATATATATATATATATATATATATATATATATATATATACAGTGCCGGTAAAAAGTCATGGGACCATTGGATTTTACTGTTGTTTCTCTATTGTTAAGCTCTGTGGCAGCATTAAAATCAACTTGGCAAAGGACGTGCTGCCACCTATTGGATGCGCCTAAGTTTATATCCTGTTTATATCCTGTGTTTTTTGCCATTTTTGCCTAATTTCATAAGAACACCCCAAGATTGCCGTCCAAAGATCAAGGTAGGCCTCACTTATATCACTAAGTGTTATCTGCTTTCTATGGACTAATGAATCACAATTGACTGTCTAAACTGTATGTGGGCAATAATAGGGTATACTTTGGTGTATTACCGGAGCAATATTTGGTATAAAGTGTCAATATTAATTAATAATTATTAATTATCAATATTTATTAAGAAAAGTAGTGAATAAATCCAATTTTCAATACAATAAGAGCTAATGATATGGTAAATATTTGTTTTTATTATTCCATGATAATATTTATTTTATATTTGTAATAAAGTATGCATATAAATTTAATTTAAAAGTAATAAATAACTTATTTGCTAATTTTCAACGAAACGTTGACTGCTTAGTAACCATAGACATTAGTTCAGGTCTCCATGGTAACAAAACGTTGACTGCTTAGTAACAAAATACACATTCAGCTGAAAGCTTACAATCTTAATTTTACAGTAATTTTCATTTCGTTGAAAACTATATTTTCTATCACAGAATTTACCTACGGTTAAAAAAAACACTGTGCATGATGTCATGATACTCATGGCGTCATGATGTCATTATACTCATGGCATCATGACGTCATGATACTCACGGCGTCATGACGTCATGATACGGCGTCATGACGTCATGATACTCACGGCATCATGATGTCATGATACTCATGGCGTCATGACGACATGATACTCACGGCATCATGATGTCATGATACTCACGGCATCATGACGTCATGATACTCATGGCATCATGACGTCGTAATACTCATGGCATCATGATGTCGTGATACTCATGCCATCATGACGCCATGATACTAATGGTGTCGGTGTCACACTGCTTCTGCCAGTCTGCCCCTGCTGTCTGTGATACTTGATGTTGTGTCCAGGAGTCGTCTGAGCGGGCTCTGAGGATACAGCAACTGGAGGATGAAGTGACGAGTCTCAGACACAACCTGGAGGACAGAGACCAGGTGAGACTGACACTGAGACAGAGACATGTCTTCTAAACATGTTTGTAGATAGTGTAGTATAGAGACTAGGTGAGACTGAGAGAGAGAGACATGTCTTCTAAACACGTTTGTAGATAGTGTAGTATAGAGACCAGGTGAGACTGAGACTGAGACATGTCTTCTAAACATGTTTGTAGATAGTGTAGTATAGAGACCAGGTGAGACTGAGACAGAGACATGTCTTCTAAACATGTTTGTAGATAGTGTAGTATGGAGACCAGGTGAGACTGAGACATGTCTTCTAAACGTGTTTGTTGATAGTGTAGTATAGAGACAAGTTTGTACCCAGCTTTTTCGTATAATGAGTTATTATTAGGAGCTGTCTGAATTTATCATGTAGCTGGTCAACTGTAGAAAACTAATGAGCAACTTACAAAATGATACCTGAGACGGCTCATACAAATTCTCCTTTAGTATTTAAATATAAACAAACGCGCAAGATTTACAGGTGAGAATATACAATGTTTGGAGTTATGTTTCTTTTGATAAAGAATGAAATGAAAAATAATTCCTTTTACAGTGCTGCCTTGTGACACCGTGAACCAATTTAACTGCGGGTCTTTTACGCGGTAGGCAATTATTAGATTACTTTATAATAATCACTGCTGAATGGTCCACCTTTGTAATTCATTGTTTACTCACCAGGAGGTTCGTCAGATTAGAGAGAAGTCGGCTGCTGAGATTGCAGACCTTGAAGGCATCGCCCACGCGCACTACAGCCGAGCCAATCGGCTTGGAGACGAACTCAACTATCTGAGAGCGGAACACTTGGAAATAGTGCGGCGGGTATGTTACGTCTTATTCCTACGCCAAGCCAGTGGGTAGAGCGGTGCCACACACACACACATTCGCACACACCACACACACACACGCACGCACGCACGCACGCACGCACACACACACACACACACACACACACACTCACACACACACACACATACATGAATGTACAAAACACATTTATGTACTTTTGACAACACTCCTGTCCCTGTCTGCTCCTGGCCCAGCTGGTTGTGGCCCACCAAATGACCCGATGTCCCTGTCTGTCCCTGTTGTCCCCTGATCCCATCCGTCTCTTCCCTCCAGCTGCAATCCCAGGAGGAACTGTCCAGCCGGGAACATGAACTGGAGGACACACTGCGAGAACTCAAGGACGATATCAAAACAGTGAGTGACACTCTTGATCTGCCTGGTCCGCGGCTCACACTTCTCATTCTGTTCTCTGTCACTGCTGTTGTCGCTTACGTTGTTGTCATCACTGCTGTTGTCTCTTACGTTGTTGTCATCACTGCTGTTGTCTCTTACGTTGTTGCCATCACTGCTGTTGTCTCTTACGTTGTTGTCATCACTGCTGTTGTCTCTTACGTTGTTGTCATCACTGCTGTTATCTGGTACGTTGTTGTCATCACTGCTGTTGTCTCTTACGTTGTTGTCATCACTGCTGTTGTCTCTTACTTTGTTGTCATCACTGCTGTTATCTCTTGTGTAGTTGTCATCACTGCTGTTATCTCTTGTGTTGTTGTCATCACTGCTGTTATCTCTTGTGTTGTTGTCATCACTGGTGTTGACAGATCTATTTTCACGATATGCAAACCGAAATCAGTCAAGCAATTGATCGATAATTGAATTCTGAAACTGGAGGACCAAGCATTTAAACAAAAGGCTGTAGAATATTTGGGAACAGGGATAATAGGTGACTTTTTGAAGCAATGGGGGATTTTACATTGGGATATAGCCCAGACACCATATCAACATGTCACCCTATTACCAGACACCCCATCAGCCTGTCACCCTATTGCCCAGACATCCTATTATCCTGTCACCCTCTATCCCCGGACACCCTATCTCACTCACACCATATTTCATTGACACCCTATGTCACTCACACCCTATTTCACTCACACCCTATCTCACTCTCACCCTATCTCACTCACACCCTATCTCACTCACACCCTATTTCACTCACACCCTATCTCGCTCTCACCCTATCTCACTCTCACCCTATCTCACTCACTCCCTATCTCACTCATCCCCTATCTCACTCACACCCTATCTCACTCACACCCTATCTCACTCACACCCTATCTCACCCTATCTCGCTCTCACCCTATCTCGTTCTCACCTTATCTCACTCTCACCCTATCTCACTCACACCCTATCTCGCTCTCACCCTATCTCCCTCTCACCCTATCTCGCTCTCACCCTATCTCGCTCTCACCCTATCTCCCTCTCACCCTATCTCACTCTCACCCTATCTCGCTCTCACCCTATCTCGCTCTCACCCTATCTCGCTCTCACCCTATCTCACTCACACCCATCTCATTGTCACCCTATTTCACTCACACCCTATCTCACTTTCACCCTATCTCGCTCTCACCCTATCTCATTGTCACCCTATTTCACTCACACCCTATCTCACTTTCACCCTATCTCACTCACACCCTATCTCACTGTCACCCTATTTCACTCACACCCTATTTCACTCACACCTTATCTCACTCACACCCTATCTCGCTCTCACCTGATCTCACTCTCACCCTATCTCACTCTCACCCTATCTGTGAGTCACCCTATCGCCCGTGTGCCCAGGAGGTGACGGAGGGGATGCTGGAGCTGGAGCGATCCCGCATCAAGATGGCCACGGAGCTGGAGCAGCTCCACGACCAGAAGGACAACCTGCAGGAGCATCTGAGCGTGCTCAAACAAACCCTCGTCGTGGTAACTCTCTCGCATGTGTGCACATGTCGTCACGCCTCGTCACGCTTCGTCACGCTTGTGTTTCTGTCTTTTTCTTCAGATTTGTAGCACTTTTAAAGCGCCATGGTCCTTTCGTGGTGCACCTGGCTGGGTGTGGCGTTAGTGGCGTCAACTTGTGTTCACGTGATACTGCATCACGTGATCATGCATTTCCTGGTCTCTTAGCCTCGCCTACATTAGTTTCGAAAACGCCTCGTGGTCGATGTGTAAACAGAGTTAAGCACCCCTTACTGCGTCTATTTTCAACTCCTAAATGATACATGAAAACATATTTTGACTGTCTTTATGCTATAATAGGTATAATTTATACTGTACAACATGATTTTGCAATAAAAATAAAAAGCCACAAATGGACCATGTCGCTTTAAATGATCATTTCCCAGCGATGAAGAAAAATGTCATCGAAATTTAAATTTTATATTTTATTGAAAACTTGGTTTATTCTCCTTGTTAAAATAATAATATTAATAATGGCTTGATGCAAGAAATACCAGAAGCTACCACCATTGCTAAACATTACTTGGTTTTATTAAGTGAACACTATATGTTTTCTGTGGCAAGGTTCATGGGGATCTCGTTTCCTGTTCAGATCCCAACTGTTGGACCTGGCTGAGATATATTTCTTTTGAATCATATAAGATTGTTGTTGTGGTCACTATGTCCACTCAAGCGGTCAGTCATCCATTGTCACAATGGCCACTAAGTCAGAACCTCGGGAGTGAATCACTGAGAGTGAAACCTTGAGAGTGAAACATGTTAATGGAATGTCTTTGTGAACTTACAACATGAACCGATCAATGACTGGTGAGTTCTGTTTCAGATCCGGAGAGGCGTCAACACCCCAGTGCCACAGGACGCAACGGCAAAGGGAAACACTAACTACTTTGAAGAACAACAATACCAGCTGAAGGTGACTAGTTCTGTCAACGTCTCAGAGATGTCACTGACACAATGGTGCAACTTTTGGGTAGAGACATATGTGAAGTGGTCAACTGGAACATTGGCAACTTTCCTGAAACAACTCAAAACTTATCTATTTCGTTTGTATTAAATGCCTTGATGGCACTGATTTACATTTCATAGCATTGACTGGTTTTAAATTGTTCTGTTTGAAACTGTATTTTTACACCCTAATTTTATTTATTTATCTTAGCATATTTATTATTTATTTATCTTAGCTTACATAATTATTTATCTCAGTTTATTTATTTATTACAAGTGTGTCTGTAACACAAGTGTGTCTGTAACACAAGTGTGTCTGTAACACAAGTGTGTCTGTAACACAAGTGTGTCTGTAACACATGGGTGTCTGTAACACAAGGGTCTTGTGTCTGTGTCTGTAGCACAAGGGTATGTCTGTAACATGATTATCTTTAACACACACAGGAGTGGGCGTTACACAAAAGTGTGTATGTAACGGTGTTACATCTGTAACACTGTAACGTAAGTGTTTGCTACAGCTTGAGCAGAAGATGAGTCGTCACGCTGAGGTGATGGAGAGTCGGAGACAGGTGTCACATGACAGCATCCAGCAGCTGCAACGGAAGCTGAATAACCTTGAACAGGTGACCTTCACTTGACCTTCAGTGCTTTACACATCCTTTCCCTTGTTCCGTCCCACAAAGATGGTTTCCTCATCAGTTATGCCACGTTCGGTTTTATTTTTCTCTAAGCTCTCAAATCATAGGGCCAATTGTTTTCATTTAACCCAATAGCACTCAGCCAATTTTAACGGGAAGCCTGTGCCTCATCAAATATTTGACATAGATGTTTAAAATATTGCTTGTCCCATTTTCTTTGCTCCAATGCCTTTATTATTCAATTCTCGCAATTGCATGTTTTATGCATGTTGTAGATAATAAACGTATCTACACACTGGTGTCAAAACTGGTGTTGTAACTTTAATATATGTTGACCATTTCTTGATTGACACTAAGACATTTTGAAATTTTTTGTAAAAATAAAATACTTTATTGCGGTGTAATTGTTTTATGCTTGGCTTTTTACTTCTACAACTTGTGTTTATTTAAAAGACCATTAAATTATCTACACACTGGTATATAATTTGTTATAATATGTTACACTTTTTAGCAGTATACGTGGCCAACTTCCTGGCTGGAGGGCATTTTAAAATGTCAAAAAACGTTTGTAGTCACATTTTCAAAAATGCAGTAAATATTTTATGAAAACGGAAATATCCAAAATAGCCACAAATTAATGTTCTATGTCTAGATAGGTGTTGCATTTATTGCTTCTCTTAATCACTAGATGGAACCACGTAAACCAAATTCAAACGGTGTGCTGTATTCGCTGGCCGGCTATGGCCAACCTGAGGAGATTCGGGGTGACCGTCAATGCCCGACTTGACTGCCAATTGGTTAATGTTTCATGGAGCATTATTTGGGGTGGCTGTGTATTTGATTGTCTTCTTGGTACTTGTTTTTAATGCAAAACTGTTACATTTGCTTTAAGCTGACGTATGAGAGTCAATTTTTTGGTGTTTCAACAGCTAGACGACACTGTGTTCATAATCGACACAGTTGTTGCTATATGACATTGTTTCTCGACAGGTTCTATGCCAAGGTGATTCACACCGACCTACTACCCCATCTAGTGGTATCCTGTTGAACCGCTCCCGAACTCCGACTCCGGCGGGAGAGTTTGATATGCAGGTAAGGGAGTGATGCTGACAGCTTGTTGTGCTGACAAGCTGACAGCTTGTGATGACATCTTAGCATGGTATTCTGGGGCGTAATAGTGCAGTGGTGCAAAGGTGGAATCGATTGTAATCTATTTTGCTTTCACCTCGTGTTCAGTTATTTTTACAGAAAAGCAAATCTACAAAGTATTCATTACCACATGCAAGCTTGTGTCTGTGATTTTAAAGTGTAGCTTTGATAAAATCAATTGAAAAACTCCTTACTTATTTAATTGCTGCAGAATATTCAATACAAATATTCTTGCATCACGACGTGATTGTCCTATTTCCTGTTGTTGGCTTCCTTATTCTCTCAAAAACCCGGCAGACTTTAGAGCATTAAATCACTGACATATATTAAATAAATTTATTTAGAGTACATATTTATATTTGGACACCAAACAAATTGGATTTAATCAAGGAAGCCACTTTAATCCGTTCATACACTATGAACTAGAAACACGATTTGTGATGTGAAATAATAATATTTATTTTGTATAGTTCCACATCCACAGCAATTTAGTACTTAACATAAAATATAATACGAAATAAGAAAACATGTAACTATATAAATACATAATTTAATGACATTCGTTTATAATAACAAATTATAGTGCAAAATAAATACATAAAAGCAGTTCATTCAGTTATAACACTTAGAAATTAATTAATTAATTAAAATTAAATATTTAATAAATTACAGCAAAAATGCTTCCGTGAATTAAATAAGCATCTTTACAGATGCCTTAGAAGATCAAAGTAAAGTTTTAGAAGTGAAAATAGTTGGCATAGCGTTCCAAACTGATGCCATGATGACCTCTTGTCTGATTCGCTACCCTTCTGTGGTCAACATGACACAGACAGACTGACCAGTGAGGGGGCGTATCCAAGTGAGGGGGCATATCCAAGTGAGGGGGCATATCCAAAGCGAGCATACTCACCGAATCGTCACAGCAGTCGGAGGCTGCACTCAGCCGGGAGTGCATCAAACATTGCTGAAAAGGGTCCATCGTCGTGAATCGACAACCAAGTTGGTCATGTGGACGGAAGTAGATGGCATCTCTCACCAAGTTTACTGTTTCAGCAGAAGGGCTGAATCGCATCGGGTAAATTTAAGAACATCGGCCGAATGCCGTATTAATCATGTGAATTACATGTAAATGAAATAGCTTAAAACTAGTTAGTTTTCGTGTCTGTACCTGATACATTATGACCAATATGTTGCCAAGAAGTGCCACTGGTCTATGCAAACTGATGTAAATTACAAGTTTTGATTATGAATTTATTCTGAAAAAAATTGCATAATTCCAGAGGTATATGCCGGGGAGGGGCCATTGAGACTGAGGGTCTGTACTGTGATCTTTTGCAATGGACCTACTGTTTCTTTTAATATTCAAAAGTGAGTCTACAAATGGAACTCTGACCCTCAACCAAAGCTGTGTAGCACCAACAGAATACATTGAATGTAATATTGTGTATTTCCACTGATAGTATTGTATACTGATAGTATTATATATACTTCCGCTGATAGTATTCTATACTTCCACTGATAGTGTTGCATACTTCCACTTATAGTATTGTATACTTCCACATAATTTTGATTTATATTTTATATTTTACATAACTGTGCATGCGAGACAAACTGTTTTATAGAAGCTCAACTTATTTATCATCAGGATCAGTGCAGCAGTATTTTAGTATACATTTTAATTTCTGACTCTTTAATGTGATAAAAAAAGATATACGACTACCATCTTTATGATGGTATCACTTTTTCATTCACTAGTTTATTATTTATTGCTTAGTTTATTATATGCTTTGTATATGTTGTAAGTTTATGATAAAGCTTGGTACACTGTATACATTATAACTTGCATGCTTTTATAATTGTGATGTTGTTTTGATTTCTTGTAACGCAATTGTTATGATCAGTCATATGTAGTAATTTTATTTTAAATGTTAAGGGAGCCATTATTTGTTTCAATTTCCGTCCATCTTGCTTCATTGTATAGTATGCACCTACCTACATGTTATTGTTATATACAAATATTGCGTGTTCTCATGGCATACATTTTATTAGTTTATATGATGTGAACTTTTACAACAAACTATACATGTCATGAGGATAAGTTTGTTTGTTTGTCCATCGGTTGTTGCCACTGTGGCAAATGTCTTGTTAAATAAATTATCAGATATATCGAAGTGCAAGAGTTAGTGGTTATTTCTTTCCTGGTCCAGCTTTACATATGTGTAACTGATATATTAGGGGAGTGGCAGATCTCTCTAACAGATCGATTTTTACACCACCCCCACACACACTTAAATTTTACATAATTAGAAAGCCCTGCATCTCCCCGTTACGATTATTCCTGTCGTAGAGTTGCGAACTGGTGTAGTTTGCATTAATCCAAGGTCACCATCAATCAATCGATTTTAGAAATTGGGCACTTCTGAAAACTTCTTGAACTTCTGCTATTTTATCCTTAATATCAATTTATGTTAACAAATGCAGAATGCTAATGCCTATCTGTGCACAATATGTGTATGTGCCAGGGGTTGAGTAGTGACTAGTAATATAGGTTTTTGTGTAAAAGTACAACATTAATGTGTGTTGAACCCATAAAAACGATTACTTAGTAAACATGACCTCCTGTTGCTATGTTCCATTCCCAAGGCAATCTAGATCCCAAAAATAAATGTATGGCTAGAAGAATGAGTGGGCGTAGTGAAGTAAGAATTATACAAATGTCGGTTTTATATAAAGGTGGAAGGGATTTCAGAATGTATGGTCATGGTTTCATTTATATGGATTTTTCTTATTTATATGTTACAGAGCAACTAAGAAATTAGATCAACCGTAACATATTACTATATAGTTTCATATTTATTCTCTAACCTCTCTGCTGTGAACGTTCATATGTTATTTACACAAAAACAATTCCACTCCCTTGGAAAAAAGATTCAAATTTACTGAAACATAATTGTCAAACATTTCATAAATGGCAAACATTAGTTTGTTGATACAGTTCATTAAACGTGTACAACATTGCAACACTGGGATATGGGCCTTACTTACCCCTTGACTTCTTAATATCATTACTGCAGTCCTCAACATATTCTAAGCTGATCTCAACAAGAGTTATGATTGTTGTATTTAACTTGATGACTTGGCAGAACTCTGACGTTGTATATTAATCCCTCTTTGTTTGGCAACATTTATCAAGACGAAGTTCATATTCCTGCTTACACAAACACACACACACACACACACACACACACACACACACACACACACACACACAATCACACACACACACACACACACACACACACACACACTCACTCACTCACTCACTCTCACACACACACACCACACACACACACCCACACAATCACACACACTCACTCTCACACACACACACCACACACCACACACCACACACCACACACCACACACCACACACCACACACCACACACCACACACCACACACACGCACACACGCACACCCGCACACCCGCACACCCGCCCACACGCCCACACACACACACACCACACACACACACACACACACCACACACACAAACACACACACACACACACACACACACACACACATTATAAGTTTGTCTACAGTTAATACATTTCTAAGATATCACAAAACCACCTGAACTGATGAAATGGAATCAATGTGTGTGCACACAACATGTAGTGTTTGCACAGAGAACACCAGCAGGGTATGAACCTACCACACACAACACTGAACCGACATTACCCTAAACTGTACAAGTAAAAACAATTGGTTTAGAGAAACATTTAGCAGTGCTTTTGCATTAAAACACAGTATTCTGACTGCAATCAGTCACAACTGTATTATGACACAACTGTATTATTAGAAAATTAATATACAGGTACATGAACTGACAGGAATATATAATAATTAGTACACGATCTGTAAAAGCATGTACCAACTCATTTTTATGGACAAGACTGCTAGTTGTGGTTTTGAACTCTTCATATCACGTCATTATAGCTGATTGTTTTTGCCAGAAAAATTACAAAACGAGTATAACTGTTTCCTACAAGCATGAGTTATGATTATTAAACCAGAACATGTAGCATCGTCTAACACTATACAAAATGTCCTCTAGTTCGTTATCTTCAATAAAATACTCGCTAGGTGTGCGGGCGTGTGTGTGCGGGCGTGTGTGTGCGGGCGTGTGTGTGCGGGCGTGTGTGTGCGGGCGTGTGTGTGTCTGTGTGTCTGTGCGTCTGTGTGTGTGTGTCTGTGTGTGTGTCTGTGTGGTGTGTGGGGTGTGTGTCCGTGTGGTGTGTGTGTAATAATGAATAATGTATGTATAATCCTACATTATATATAATAAAAAGAAAACTATGCAAGTTCAAAGTATGTTCGACATTTTTGTTATGTGTATTTAATAGTTGTTTTGTTGATGCAGGTGTTATGTACACGTATGAAAGGTTGGTAATGTACACGATTATACTGACTGGGTATTTGTATTAACTGTGTTTCTTAATTATTAAGAATCAATATTAATAATAATAATGAATATATCAAAGAAAAGATTATAACCAAAGGTTATTCTAGGTAATATTATACCTGTGTAAACTTATGCAAACTCATTTTTAAAGGTATCTTAACAATGAATGATCGCAGTTATTTATTCATACATTCAATGTACTATTATTAATATACCATAGTTATATTTATTTACTTATTGATGACTAAAGACAATGTAGTTTATTTTGTATAGTAGAAATGATTGTATCTTAAAAATTTACTATCAATAAAATATTGATGATTTTATGCATGGTATTAATTCTTTTACAATTATAATTCCAGCCAAAACAGTTATTTGGATAAGCGCGATATACGAAAAATATAATAATTATTACTATAGAATGAAAAAATCATGAAATATATCAACAGATATTAAAATAAATATTTTTTAATACAACATAATATAATTCCAACATATAATTAGGTACGTCCCCTTGTAGTTACATACAAGGCGACGTATACTTAGGCGTGGACGTTCCACATTTGAAATGTAAGAGAGTTCAAGCATTTTTATATCTTTCAATAATATTTACGTACGTACAACAAATTAACTAAAGCTTACCGTGAGGCTGAGTTGTGTACGATTAAAGCTGTTAAAACATTTACAATATACCTTAAAATAAGTCAATGTGCTGTTGCGAGTATAACTGTTTCCTACAAGAAAAAACTTTCAAAAACAAAAGAGAGGGAATGAGGAAGTGGGAGACACTGGGTATATAGCCTGTAGTACAATCTAATGTAACTAGTTCGGCCAGGGGTACCTCATCGGTTGCTCCTCGTAACGTTCCCTGGCACGGTTGGTCACAATCCTTACTCCCTCACAACTGACCGACTTCCGCCGGAAGTGTTCCTATGGGAGGGAATTACCTGGCCCAAACCCCGGTTCGCCGCACCGGTTGTGACCTCCATAGGATGAGCGTCACTGGTAACCCCTTCCGCCACGTGCGGTCGGAACACTCAGTTGCAGAAGGTAGCCATTTTGTTTGCTTATAAACCCATGCCGAGCCTTAGCTGGTGAAATTGTGGTGTCAACTTGTAAAACACGTAAGCTGATATATCTGACGTTATTTATTTTGTAGCATTACATTACAACTTCGCTTATATGTCATGCTATATCATGTCATACATAAAACATGTTAACATGCATAACTATAATTATTAATGTAGACTTAACCAGATTCATGGTTCTATAGCGGAAGTTGGGCAACAATATGGCGTCACCGACATTTCCTCCTTCATAAAATTAAATAAGGCATTATTTTTAAACGCAGATACATAATACAGTACACCCTACAGTGAATAATATAACTCGCCTTGATATACGAGAATTCATAATTTAAAATAATAAACACAGGTGGATTAAAACATTATTAGTTATTTTCTTTGATAAATAAATACAATGCTTACCTACGATTTACATCGACGCAACTCAGGAAGTGGATCCATTCATTACATATAAACTATGTTGCCAAGTAATGTTTTGATTACTGAGAAATGTATTATCTGTATAATTATATTCACAGTAGAACGATGCTAACAGTTATGCATAATGATGATAATGTTTGTCTTCCGTAATGCCTTGCTGGTTTGACTATGCATGTTAGCGATACAGAATGTCGACACTGCATGTACCACATGGCAACTAATGTAATGTACTACCAACAGTTGCCGTTCTAAAACAACATTACACACATGGCCTACCTTAAAGCAATTGTCTGTAGCAGTCGTGGCTCTCTTTTTGGCGTCTAATTGTATATCCCAATGTCTGATGACTCCCCAAACTGCAACATGTGCAGCTCATTCGAGACCAACTGTCAAACCACATAGAGCGTCAAATGTATATCGGTTGCTGAATATCATACGATCCGCTGCACCCGACCCTAAACGAAGCATCCGTAAACACGTGAAGTTGGTCTTGTACTGAAAACCGGGAGAACTGCATTTCGACTACAACTGCACTTAAAATTCGACAAATCCATGCTTTCGATCGAACGCTTAAGGCATTTGTTTGTAGCAACTGCCATGTTCAACGCGACAGATGTTGCTAATTATACGTTGTCAATTAGTGCGTTCTTGAGCGGGACCAAGAACATACCATTGTCGGAGGCCGCACGTCAGTCTAAGAATGTCCACGGCAGTGAAACATTGCATTGTCTGTGTTAAACTGACAATGACACATGACAGGTATTACACACGGGCAAATCAAGTTTGCCTTGAATGGCACAAGTAGCTTCGCTGTTCTTGTCGAATGTGCAAATACCCATGACCGTACCGAATTGCGGCTTAATTAGAATGACGGGAGGGTTGAAAAGGATTGGTTGATGAAAGTATGGAGGAAGACGGGTGTAGAGGGACAGTGAGAAGGGAAATAGTAGAGGATAAAGAAAGTGAGGGAGTGGGAGAGGGAGACGGCGAAGGGCCGCCAAGCAGGGAGGAAGGGAGAAAATGTTGAGTATTTTTAAAAGGATGGGATGGGGAGAGGTAAATCAGAAGAGAGACAGACAAAGAGAGAAAAACAACCTCACAAACTTGTTCACTCTGACACATTGTGCATCAGAACGAAAACGGATTGCAGCGCTACTCATTTGTGCATTTCTTTCATCTATTTGCTAAACATGGACACTGAACGGTTTAAATATTAATAATAATAATACAGTTTTTATATAGCGCTAATTCCCACATGACTGATCGTTGCTCTGCACAAGAAATATACTAAATGTATATTAATAAATAGAAATGTAAATTATATAAATTTATATAAATGATATTAATTTTTTGGTTTTAAGATGTACTAGTAAACCCTTGTATGTAAATTATATAAATTAATTTAAAATAAATTAAACACTGTTTTTAAGATGAATACTACTAAAACTAGGTACGTAAATTATATAAATTAATATAGAATTAAAACCTTTACTAAAACTGTGTACGTAAATACATATATATATATATATATATATAAATCTATAAATTAATCTAAAACATAAACACTGATTAAAACGTGTATGGCACTAAAATGAAATTCTAAAGCATTGTCCGTCATTTCAAAACAATTTGAATTAATTGAAATGTCTAATAAAAAGATATGCCTTTAAACACTTTCCAACAATACATAATGTCCCGGATGCATGAATGTTCACTATAATTTGTTCCACAATTCCTGCGCCAAATCACCAAGACACTTCTTTATAATGGTATTCTATATAAGGGATTAGATAGATGGGTGATATTAGCACTAACAAACATTATTTTGATAATGCAGTGAGGGGGTAGAGGGAGGGAAGGAGAGGGATGAAGGAAGGAGAGGGAGAGAGGGGAGACTGAGGGGAGAGATTAACGGGAGAGAAAAAAGAGCGTGCTTTTTTGTGTAAGAGATTGTGTTGTGTGGGTATACTGTTGTCATCGTCACATTTCTTTTTTGTATTAATCTGCACCCTCCTTCCGAAGAAGACTTTATATTATCATAGACATTACCGATAATATAAAGTTTCTTACTGATTTTTGAGCAAAAATATAGTATATTATCATCAAACACGTGCGCAGCGTACACTAACATTATCACGTCACGTAACCTCTTGCATATCACCGGTGTGTCCACACAAAATGGGATCAGTTTGATATAGCATATATGATGCCGCCCATACGTTACCATTATAAATACTATTGGCAATGGTTATGCTTGACTAAGGTCACGTGCAGCAATTGATTGTCACGTACACAAACCGCAACGTAACGGTTTAGTAAAGTAATTTGATTTTATATCTATTTTTTATTATCTAATTCAAAATTGTAAAAGCAAGATATTTAAAATATTTAAGAATCGCATAATAATTCAGCCTGCGTCTGATCTAACACTTGATCGAAGGAAGCGTAGACCTCTATTCCAACGAGTAATACAGTCACAGAAAAAGCACCTATTCCCCATATTTGTATTTACTGTTGAGGTAAAATGTAAAACACAACCAGATGATCGATGCTGCATAGGTTTTCTAATAGAAGTAAGCAATGAATGTAAATACGACACACACGTACACGCACACACACCCCACACCCCCCCCCCCACCCCCCACCCCCACACCCCCCCCCCACACACACACACACACACACACACACACACACACACACACACACACACACACATACATGAATGTACAAAACACATTTATGTACTTTTGACAACACTCCTGTCCCTGTCTGCTCCTGGCCCAGCTGGTTGTGGCCCACCAAATGACCCGATGTCCCTGTCTGTCCCTGTTGTCCCCTGATCCCATCCGTCTCTTCCCTCCAGCTGCAATCCCAGGAGGAACTGTCCAGCCGGGAACATGAACTGGAGGACACACTGCGAGAACTCAAGGACGATATCAAAACAGTGAGTGACACTCTTGATCTGCCTGGTCCGCGGCTCACACTTCTCATTCTGTTCTCTGTCACTGCTGTTGTCGCTTACGTTGTTGTCATCACTGCTGTTGTCTCTTACGTTGTTGTCATCACTGCTGTTGTCTCTTACGTTGTTGCCATCACTGCTGTTGTCTCTTACGTTGTTGTCATCACTGCTGTTGTCTCTTACGTTGTTGTCATCACTGCTGTTATCTGTTACGTTGTTGTCATCACTGCTGTTGTCTCTTACGTTGTTGTCATCACTGCTGTTGTCTCTTACTTTGTTGTCATCACTGCTGTTATCTCTTGTGTAGTTGTCATCACTGCTGTTATCTCTTGTGTTGTTGTCATCACTGCTGTTATCTCTTGTGTTGTTGTCATCACTGGTGTTGACAGATCTATTTTCACGATATGCAAACCGAAATCAGTCAAGCAATTGATCGATAATTGAATTCTGAAACTGGAGGACCAAGCATTTAAACAAAAGGCTGTAGAATATTTGGGAACAGGGATAATAGGTGACTTTTTGAAGCAATGGGGGATTTTACATTGGGATATAGCCCAGACACCATATCAACATGTCACCCTATTACCAGACACCCCATCAGCCTGTCACCCTATTGCCCAGACATCCTATTATCCTGTCACCCTCTATCCCCGGACACCCTATCTCACTCACACCATATTTCATTGACACCCTATGTCACTCACACCCTATTTCACTCACACCCTATCTCACTCTCACCCTATCTCACTCACACCCTATCTCACTCACACCCTATTTCACTCACACCCTATCTCGCTCTCACCCTATCTCACTCTCACCCTATCTCACTCACTCCCTATCTCACTCATCCCCTATCTCACTCACACCCTATCTCACTCACACCCTATCTCACTCACACCCTATCTCACCCTATCTCGCTCTCACCCTATCTCGTTCTCACCTTATCTCACTCTCACCCTATCTCACTCACACCCTATCTCGCTCTCACCCTATCTCACTCTCACCCTATCTCGCTCTCACCCTATCTCGCTCTCACCCTATCTCCCTCTCACCCTATCTCACTCTCACCCTATCTCGCTCTCACCCTATCTCGCTCTCACCCTATCTCGCTCTCACCCTATCTCACTCACACCCATCTCATTGTCACCCTATTTCACTCACACCCTATCTCACTTTCACCCTATCTCGCTCTCACCCTATCTCATTGTCACCCTATTTCACTCACACCCTATCTCACTTTCACCCTATCTCACTCACACCCTATCTCACTGTCACCCTATTTCACTCACACCCTATTTCACTCACACCTTATCTCACTCACACCCTATCTCGCTCTCACCTGATCTCACTCTCACCCTATCTCACTCTCACCCTATCTGTGAGTCACCCTATCGCCCGTGTGCCCAGGAGGTGACGGAGGGGATGCTGGAGCTGGAGCGATCCCGCATCAAGATGGCCACGGAGCTGGAGCAGCTCCACGACCAGAAGGACAACCTGCAGGAGCATCTGAGCGTGCTCAAACAAACCCTCGTCGTGGTAACTCTCTCGCATGTGTGCACATGTCGTCACGCCTCGTCACGCTTCGTCACGCTTGTGTTTCTGTCTTTTTCTTCAGATTTGTAGCACTTTTAAAGCGCCATGGTCCTTTCGTGGTGCACCTGGCTGGGTGTGGCGTTAGTGGCGTCAACTTGTGTTCACGTGATACTGCATCACGTGATCATGCATTTCCTGGTCTCTTAGCCTCGCCTACATTAGTTTCGAAAACGCCTCGTGGTCGATGTGTAAACAGAGTTAAGCACCCCTTACTGCGTCTATTTTCAACTCCTAAATGATACATGAAAACATATTTTGACTGTCTTTATGCTATAATAGGTATAATTTATACTGTACAACATGATTTTGCAATAAAAATAAAAAGCCACAAATGGACCATGTCGCTTTAAATGATCATTTCCCAGCGATGAAGAAAAATGTCATCGAAATTTAAATTTTAAATTTTATTGAAAACTTGGTTTATTCTCCTTGTTAAAATAATAATATTAATAATGGCTTGATGCAAGAAATACCAGAAGCTACCACCATTGCTAAACATTACTTGGTTTTATTAAGTGAACACTATATGTTTTCTGTGGCAAGGTTCATGGGGATCTCGTTTCCTGTTCAGATCCCAACTGTTGGACCTGGCTGAGATATATTTCTTTTGAATCATATAAGATTGTTGTTGTGGTCACTATGTCCACTCAAGCGGTCAGTCATCCATTGTCACAATGGCCACTAAGTCAGAACCTCGGGAGTGAATCACTGAGAGTGAAACCTTGAGAGTGAAACATGTTAATGGAATGTCTTTGTGAACTTACAACATGAACCGATCAATGACTGGTGAGTTCTGTTTCAGATCCGGAGAGGCGTCAACACCCCAGTGCCACAGGACGCAACGGCAAAGGGAAACACTAACTACTTTGAAGAACAACAATACCAGCTGAAGGTGACTAGTTCTGTCAACGTCTCAGAGATGTCACTGACACAATGGTGCAACTTTTGGGTAGAGACATATGTGAAGTGGTCAACTGGAACATTGGCAACTTTCCTGAAACAACTCAAAACTTATCTATTTCGTTTGTATTAAATGCCTTGATGGCACTGATTTACATTTCATAGCATTGACTGGTTTTAAATTGTTCTGTTTGAAACTGTATTTTTACACCCTAATTTTATTTATTTATCTTAGCATATTTATTATTTATTTATCTTAGCTTACATAATTATTTATCTCAGTTTATTTATTTATTACAAGTGTGTCTGTAACACAAGTGTGTCTGTAACACAAGTGTGTCTGTAACACAAGTGTGTCTGTAACACAAGTGTGTCTGTAACACATGGGTGTCTGTAACACAAGGGTCTTGTGTCTGTGTCTGTAGCACAAGGGTATGTCTGTAACATGATTATCTTTAACACACACAGGAGTGGGCGTTACACAAAAGTGTGTATGTAACGGTGTTACATCTGTAACACTGTAACGTAAGTGTTTGCTACAGCTTGAGCAGAAGATGAGTCGTCACGCTGAGGTGATGGAGAGTCGGAGACAGGTGTCACATGACAGCATCCAGCAGCTGCAACGGAAGCTGAATAACCTTGAACAGGTGACCTTCACTTGACCTTCAGTGCTTTACACATCCTTTCCCTTGTTCCGTCCCACAAAGATGGTTTCCTCATCAGTTATGCCACGTTCGGTTTTATTTTTCTCTAAGCTCTCAAATCATAGGGCCAATTGTTTTCATTTAACCCAATAGCACTCAGCCAATTTTAACGGGAAGCCTGTGCCTCATCAAATATTTGACATAGATGTTTAAAATATTGCTTGTCCCATTTTCTTTGCTCCAATGCCTTTATTATTCAATTCTCGCAATTGCATGTTTTATGCATGTTGTAGATAATAAACGTATCTACACACTGGTGTCAAAACTGGTGTTGTAACTTTAATATATGTTGACCATTTCTTGATTGACACTAAGACATTTTGAAATTTTTTGTAAAAATAAAATACTTTATTGCGGTGTAATTGTTTTATGCTTGGCTTTTTACTTCTACAACTTGTGTTTATTTAAAAGACCATTAAATTATCTACACACTGGTATATAATTTGTTATAATATGTTACACTTTTTAGCAGTATACGTGGCCAACTTCCTGGCTGGAGGGCATTTTAAAATGTCAAAAAACGTTTGTAGTCACATTTTCAAAAATGCAGTAAATATTTTATGAAAACGGAAATATCCAAAATAGCCACAAATTAATGTTCTATGTCTAGATAGGTGTTGCATTTATTGCTTCTCTTAATCACTAGATGGAACCACGTAAACCAAATTCAAACGGTGTGCTGTATTCGCTGGCCGGCTATGGCCAACCTGAGGAGATTCGGGGTGACCGTCAATGCCCGACTTGACTGCCAATTGGTTAATGTTTCATGGAGCATTATTTGGGGTGGCTGTGTATTTGATTGTCTTCTTGGTACTTGTTTTTAATGCAAAACTGTTACATTTGCTTTAAGCTGACGTATGAGAGTCAATTTTTTGGTGTTTCAACAGCTAGACGACACTGTGTTCATAATCGACACAGTTGTTGCTATATGACATTGTTTCTCGACAGGTTCTATGCCAAGGTGATTCACACCGACCTACTACCCCATCTAGTGGTGTCCTGTTGAACCGCTCCCGAACTCCGACTCCGGCGGGAGAGTTTGATATGCAGGTAAGGGAGTGATGCTGACAGCTTGTTGTGCTGACAAGCTGACAGCTTGTGATGACATCTTAGCATGGTATTCTGGGGCGTAATAGTGCAGTGGTGCAAAGGTGGAATCGATTGTAATCTATTTTGCTTTCACCTCGTGTTCAGTTATTTTTACAGAAAAGCAAATCTACAAAGTATTCATTACCACATGCAAGCTTGTGTCTGTGATTTTAAAGTGTAGCTTTGATAAAATCAATTGAAAAACTCCTTACTTATTTAATTGCTGCAGAATATTCAATACAAATATTCTTGCATCACGACGTGATTGTCCTATTTCCTGTTGTTGGCTTCCTTATTCTCTCAAAAACCCGGCAGACTTTAGAGCATTAAATCACTGACATATATTAAATAAATTTATTTAGAGTACATATTTATATTTGGACACCAAACAAATTGGATTTAATCAAGGAAGCCACTTTAATCCGTTCATACACTATGAACTAGAAACACGATTTGTGATGTGAAATAATAATATTTATTTTGTATAGTTCCATATCCACAGCAATTTAGTACTTAACATAAAATATAATACGAAATAAGAAAACATGTAACTATATAAATACATAATTTAATGACATTCGTTTATAATAACAAATTATAGTGCAAAATAAATACATAAAAGCAGTTCATTCAGTTATAACACTTAGAAATTAATTAATTAATTAAAATTAAATATTTAATAAATTACAGCAAAAATGCTTCCGTGAATTAAATAAGCATCTTTACAGATGCCTTAGAAGATCAAAGTAAAGTTTTAGAAGTGAAAATAGTTGGCATAGCGTTCCAAACTGATGCCATGATGACCTCTTGTCTGATTCGCTACCCTTCTGTGGTCAACATGACACAGACAGACTGACCAGTGAGGGGGCGTATCCAAGTGAGGGGGCATATCCAAGTGAGGGGGCATATCCAAAGCGAGCATACTCACCGAATCGTCACAGCAGTCGGAGGCTGCACTCAGCCGGGAGTGCATCAAACATTGCTGAAAAGGGTCCATCGTCGTGAATCGACAACCAAGTTGGTCATGTGGACGGAAGTAGATGGCATCTCTCACCAAGTTTACTGTTTCAGCAGAAGGGCTGAATCGCATCGGGTAAATTTAAGAACATCGGCCGAATGCCGTATTAATCATGTGAATTACATGTAAATGAAATAGCTTAAAACTAGTTAGTTTTCGTGTCTGTACCTGATACATTATGACCAATATGTTGCCAAGAAGTGCCACTGGTCTATGCAAACTGATGTAAATTACAAGTTTTGATTATGAATTTATTCTGAAAAAAATTGCATAATTCCAGAGGTATATGCCGGGGAGGGGCCATTGAGACTGAGGGTCTGTACTGTGATCTTTTGCAATGGACCTACTGTTTCTTTTAATATTCAAAAGTGAGTCTACAAATGGAACTCTGACCCTCAACCAAAGCTGTGTAGCACCAACAGAATACATTGAATGTAATATTGTGTATTTCCACTGATAGTATTGTATACTGATAGTATTATATATACTTCCGCTGATAGTATTCTATACTTCCACTGATAGTGTTGCATACTTCCACTTATAGTATTGTATACTTCCACATAATTTTGATTTATATTTTATATTTTACATAACTGTGCATGCGAGACAAACTGTTTTATAGAAGCTCAACTTATTTATCATCAGGATCAGTGCAGCAGTATTTTAGTATACATTTTAATTTCTGACTCTTTAATGTGATAAAAAAATATATACGACTACCATCTTTATGATGGTATCACTTTTTCATTCACTAGTTTATTATTTATTGCTTAGTTTATTATATGCTTTGTATATGTTGTAAGTTTATGATAAAGCTTGGTACACTGTATACATTATAACTTGCATGCTTTTATAATTGTGATGTTGTTTTGATTTCTTGTAACGCAATTGTTATGATCAGTCATATGTAGTAATTTTATTTTAAATGTTAAGGGAGCCATTATTTGTTTCAATTTCCGTCCATCTTGCTTCATTGTATAGTATGCACCTACCTACATGTTATTGTTATATACAAATATTGCGTGTTCTCATGGCATACATTTTATTAGTTTATATGATGTGAACTTTTACAACAAACTATACATGTCATGAGGATAAGTTTGTTTGTTTGTCCATCGGTTGTTGCCACTGTGGCAAATGTCTTGTTAAATAAATTATCAGATATATCGAAGTGCAAGAGTTAGTGGTTATTTCTTTCCTGGTCCAGCTTTACATATGTGTAACTGATATATTAGGGGAGTGGCAGATCTCTCTAACAGATCGATTTTTACACCACCCCCACACACACTTAAATTTTACATAATTAGAAAGCCCTGCATCTCCCCGTTACGATTATTCCTGTCGTAGAGTTGCGAACTGGTGTAGTTTGCATTAATCCAAGGTCACCATCAATCAATCGATTTTAGAAATTGGGCACTTCTGAAAACTTCTTGAACTTCTGCTATTTTATCCTTAATATCAATTTATGTTAACAAATGCAGAATGCTAATGCCTATCTGTGCACAATATGTGTATGTGCCAGGGGTTGAGTAGTGACTAGTAATATAGGTTTTTGTGTAAAAGTACAACATTAATGTGTGTTGAACCCATAAAAACGATTACTTAGTAAACATGACCTCCTGTTGCTATGTTCCATTCCCAAGGCAATCTAGATCCCAAAAATAAATGTATGGCTAGAAGAATGAGTGGGCGTAGTGAAGTAAGAATTATACAAATGTCGGTTTTATATAAAGGTGGAAGGGATTTCAGAATGTATGGTCATGGTTTCATTTATATGGATTTTTCTTATTTATATGTTACAGAGCAACTAAGAAATTAGATCAACCGTAACATATTACTATATAGTTTCATATTTATTCTCTAACCTCTCTGCTGTGAACGTTCATATGTTATTTACACAAAAACAATTCCACTCCCTTGGAAAAAAGATTCAAATTTACTGAAACATAATTGTCAAACATTTCATAAATGGCAAACATTAGTTTGTTGATACAGTTCATTAAACGTGTACAACATTGCAACACTGGGATATGGGCCTTACTTACCCCTTGACTTCTTAATATCATTACTGCAGTCCTCAACATATTCTAAGCTGATCTCAACAAGAGTTATGATTGTTGTATTTAACTTGATGACTTGGCAGAACTCTGACGTTGTATATTAATCCCTCTTTGTTTGGCAACATTTATCAAGACGAAGTTCATATTCCTGCTTACACAAACACACACACACACACACACACACACACACACACAATCACACACACACACACACACACACACACACACACACACTCACTCACTCACTCTCACACACACACACCACACACACACACCCACACAATCACACACACTCACTCTCACACACACACACCACACACCACACACCACACACCACACACCACACACCACACACCACACACCACACACCACACACCACACACCACACACCACACACCACACACCACACACCACACACACACCCACACGCACACACGCACACCCGCACACCCGCACACCCGCACACCCGCACACCCGCCCACACGCCCACACGCCCACACCCACACACACACACACCACACACACACACACACACACCACACACACACACACACACACACACACACACACACACACACACACACACACACACATTATAAGTTTGTCTACAGTTAATACATTTCTAAGATATCACAAAACCACCTGAACTGATGAAATGGAATCAATGTGTGTGCACACAACATGTAGTGTTTGCACAGAGAACACCAGCAGGGTATGAACCTACCACACACAACACTGAACCGACATTACCCTAAACTGTACAAGTAAAAACAATTGGTTTAGAGAAACATTTAGCAGTGCTTTTGCATTAAAACACAGTATTCTGACTGCAATCAGTCACAACTGTATTATGACACAACTGTATTATTAGAAAATTTATATACAGGTACATGAACTGACAGGAATATATAATAATTAGTACACGATCTGTAAAAGCATGTACCAACTCATTTTTATGGACAAGACTGCTAGTTGTGGTTTTGAACTCTTCATATCACGTCATTATAGCTGATTGTTTTTGCCAGAAAAATTACAAAACGAGTATAACTGTTTCCTACAAGCATGAGTTATGATTATTAAACCAGAACATGTAGCATCGTCTAACACTATACAAAATGTCCTCTAGTTCGTTATCTTCAATAAAATACTCGCTAGGTGTGCGGGCGTGTGTGCGGGCGTGTGTGTGCGGGCGTGTGTGTGCGGGCGTGTGTGTGCGGGCGTGTGTGTGCGGGCGTGTGTGTGTCTGTGTGTCTGTGCGTCTGTGTCTGTGTGTGTGTCTGTGTGTGTGTCTGTGTGGTGTGTGGGGTGTGTGTCCGTGTGGTGTGTGTGTGTAATAATGAATAATGTATGTATAATCCTACATTATATATAATAAAAAGAAAACTATGCAAGTTCAAAGTATGTTCGACATTTTTGTTATGTGTATTTAATAGTTGTTTTGTTGATGCAGGTGTTATGTACACGTATGAAAGGTTGGTAATGTACACGATTATACTGACTGGGTATTTGTATTAACTGTGTTTCTTAATTATTAAGAATCAATATTAATAATAATAATGAATATATCAAAGAAAAGATTATAACCAAAGGTTATTCTAGGTAATATTATACCTGTGTAAACTTATGCAAACTCATTTTTAAAGGTATCTTAACAATGAATGATCGCAGTTATTTATTCATACATTCAATGTACTATTATTAATATACCATAGTTATATTTATTTACTTATTGATGACTAAAGACAATGTAGTTTATTTTGTATAGTAGAAATGATTGTATCTTAAAAATTTACTATCAATAAAATATTGATGATTTTATGCATGGTATTAATTCTTTTACAATTATAATTCCAGCCAAAACAGTTATTTGGATAAGCGCGATATACGAAAAATATAATAATTATTACTATAGAATGAAAAAATCATGAAATATATCAACAGATATTAAAATAAATATTTTTTAATACAACATAATATAATTCCAACATATAATTAGGTACGTCCCCTTGTAGTTACATACAAGGCGACGTATACTTAGGCGTGGACGTTCCACATTTGAAATGTAAGAGAGTTCAAGCATTTTTATATCTTTCAATAATATTTACGTACGTACAACAAATTAACTAAAGCTTACCGTGAGGCTGAGTTGTGTACGATTAAAGCTGTTAAAACATTTACAATATACCTTAAAATAAGTCAATGTGCTGTTGCGAGTATAACTGTTTCCTACAAGAAAAAACTTTCAAAAACAAAAGAGAGGGAATGAGGAAGTGGGAGACACTGGGTATATAGCCTGTAGTACAATCTAATGTAACTAGTTCGGCCAGGGGTACCTCATCGGTTGCTCCTCGTAACGTTCCCTGGCACGGTTGGTCACAATCCTTACTCCCTCACAACTGACCGACTTCCGCCGGAAGTGTTCCTATGGGAGGGAATTACCTGGCCCAAACCCCGGTTCGCCGCACCGGTTGTGACCTCCATAGGATGAGCGTCACTGGTAACCCCTTCCGCCACGTGCGGTCGGAACACTCAGTTGCAGAAGGTAGCCATTTTGTTTGCTTATAAACCCATGCCGAGCCTTAGCTGGTGAAATTGTGGTGTCAACTTGTAAAACACGTAAGCTGATATATCTGACGTTATTTATTTTGTAGCATTACATTACAACTTCGCTTATATGTCATGCTATATCATGTCATACATAAAACATGTTAACATGCATAACTATAATTATTAATGTAGACTTAACCAGATTCATGGTTCTATAGCGGAAGTTGGGCAACAATATGGCGTCACCGACATTTCCTCCTTCATAAAATTAAATAAGGCATTATTTTTAAACGCAGATACATAATACAGTACACCCTACAGTGAATAATATAACTCGCCTTGATATACGAGAATTCATAATTTAAAATAATAAACACAGGTGGATTAAAACATTATTAGTTATTTTCTTTGATAAATAAATACAATGCTTACCTACGATTTACATCGACGCAACTCAGGAAGTGGATCCATTCATTACATATAAACTATGTTGCCAAGTAATGTTTTGATTACTGAGAAATGTATTATCTGTATAATTATATTCACAGTAGAACGATGCTAACAGTTATGCATAATGATGATAATGTTTGTCTTCCGTAATGCCTTGCTGGTTTGACTATGCATGTTAGCGATACAGAATGTCGACACTGCATGTACCACATGGCAACTAATGTAATGTACTACCAACAGTTGCCGTTCTAAAACAACATTACACACATGGCCTACCTTAAAGCAATTGTCTGTAGCAGTCGTGGCTCTCTTTTTGGCGTCTAATTGTATATCCCAATGTCTGATGACTCCCCAAACTGCAACATGTGCAGCTCATTCGAGACCAACTGTCAAACCACATAGAGCGTCAAATGTATATCGGTTGCTGAATATCATACGATACGCTGCACCCGACCCTAAACGAAGCATCCGTAAACACGTGAAGTTGGTCTTGTACTGAAAACCGGGAGAACTGCATTTCGACTACAACTGCACTTAAAATTCGACAAATCCATGCTTTCGATCGAACGCTTAAGGCATTTGTTTGTAGCAACTGCCATGTTCAACGCGACAGATGTTGCTAATTATACGTTGTCAATTAGTGCGTTCTTGAGCGGGACCAAGAACATACCATTGTCGGAGGCCGCACGTCAGTCTAAGAATGTCCACGGCAGTGAAACATTGCATTGTCTGTGTTAAACTGACAATGACACATGACAGGTATTACACACGGGCAAATCAAGTTTGCCTTGAATGGCACAAGTAGCTTCGCTGTTCTTGTCGAATGTGCAAATACCCATGACCGTACCGAATTGCGGCTTAATTAGAATGACGGGAGGGTTGAAAAGGATTGGTTGATGAAAGTATGGAGGAAGACGGGTGTAGAGGGACAGTGAGAAGGGAAATAGTAGAGGATAAAGAAAGTGAGGGAGTGGGAGAGGGAGACGGCGAAGGGCCGCCAAGCAGGGAGGAAGGGAGAAAATGTTGAGTATTTTTAAAAGGATGGGATGGGGAGAGGTAAATCAGAAGAGAGACAGACAAAGAGAGAAAAACAACCTCACAAACTTGTTCACTCTGACACATTGTGCATCAGAACGAAAACGGATTGCAGCGCTACTCATTTGTGCATTTCTTTCATCTATTTGCTAAACATGGACACTGAACGGTTTAAATATTAATAATAATAATACAGTTTTTATATAGCGCTAATTCCCACATGACTGATCGTTGCTCTGCACAAGAAATATACTAAATGTATATTAATAAATAGAAATGTAAATTATATAAATTTATATAAATGATATTAATTTTTTGGTTTTAAGATGTACTAGTAAACCCTTGTATGTAAATTATATAAATTAATTTAAAATAAATTAAACACTGTTTTTAAGATGAATACTACTAAAACTAGGTACGTAAATTATATAAATTAATATAGAATTAAAACCTTTACTAAAACTGTGTACGTAAATACATATATATATATATATATATATAAATCTATAAATTAATCTAAAACATAAACACTGATTAAAACGTGTATGGCACTAAAATGAAATTCTAAAGCATTGTCCGTCATTTCAAAACAATTTGAATTAATTGAAATGTCTAATAAAAAGATATGCCTTTAAACACTTTCCAACAATACATAATGTCCCGGATGCATGAATGTTCACTATAATTTGTTCCACAATTCCTGCGCCAAATCACCAAGACACTTCTTTATAATGGTATTCTATATAAGGGATTAGATAGATGGGTGATATTAGCACTAACAAACATTATTTTGATAATGCAGTGAGGGGGTAGAGGGAGGGAAGGAGAGGGATGAAGGAAGGAGAGGGAGAGAGGGGAGACTGAGGGGAGAGATTAACGGGAGAGAAAAAAGAGCGTGCTTTTTTGTGTAAGAGATTGTGTTGTGTGGGTATACTGTTGTCATCGTCACATTTCTTTTTTGTATTAATCTGCACCCTCCTTCCGAAGAAGACTTTATATTATCATAGACATTACCGATAATATAAAGTTTCTTACTGATTTTTGAGCAAAAATATAGTATATTATCATCAAACACGTGCGCAGCGTACACTAACATTATCACGTCACGTAACCTCTTGCATATCACCGGTGTGTCCACACAAAATGGGATCAGTTTGATATAGCATATATGATGCCGCCCATACGTTACCATTATAAATACTATTGGCAATGGTTATGCTTGACTAAGGTCACGTGCAGCAATTGATTGTCACGTACACAAACCGCAACGTAACGGTTTAGTAAAGTAATTTGATTTTATATCTATTTTTCATAAACCATTACTAATTCAAAATTGTAAAAGCAAGATATTTAAAATATTTAAGAATCGCATAATAATTCAGCCTGCGTCTGATCTAACACTTGATCGAAGGAAGCGTAGACCTCTATTCCAACGAGTAATACAGTCACAGAAAAAGCACCTATTCCCCATATTTGTATTTACTGTTGAGGTAAAATGTAAAACACAACCAGATGATCGATGCTGCATAGGTTTTCTAATAGAAGTAAGCAATGAATGTAAATACGACACACACGTACACGCACACACACCCCACACCCCCCCCCCACCCCCCACCCCCACACCCCCCCCCCCCCCCCCCCCCCCACACACACACACACACACACACACACACACACACACACACACACACACACACACACAAACTCATGATAATTATGTATTCTATAATTTATATGTGATTTTGCTCTATTTGCTTGCTTTTATTGGGGCTATTATTTCAATATAGTAATACTGGGTGGAGTGTTACCACATGTCACACGTTGCTAAGCCATATCTTGAAGTTGCTGGAAAGAATTCTGGATGGCAGAATAAAAGCAATAGTGTAAGGGGAAATCGTTGAAGAACAGCTGGAGTTTAGACAAGGAAGAGGAACAACGGATGGGATGTTTGTCCAGAGATAGGTAATAGAGAAGAAACTGGAAGGACAGGAGGATATGGCAATTAGATTCATATACCTGGAGACGGCCTATAGCTACAGTCCCAAGAAAAATGACTATGGGAACACTGGAGTCCAATAGGGGAGGTCACGTTGGTACGTAGGGAGTCTTACCTCAGTACCAAACA
>OZ024854.1:32976760-32981760 GCA_964017155.1 Oasisia sp. SBJ-2009
TGGCTCTCAACATTGGGGACTGCGTATCCATCGTGAATCTGATAATCATGTTAATGTCAGTCCTGTCTCAACTTGGGACATAAAAGAACCACTGAGGACGACAAGTACCCTTGCAGTGACCACCCTCAGTGCCAACATAGAAAGGTCGGCTTGGTGTAAATGTTGTGAAAAAGACTGATTAGTTCAATGAGACTTCATAGGATCATAACATTGTAACAACAACATATAATAATAATAATAATAATATTATTTATTATTTACAAAGCGCAGTATCCAAATATGCTCAAAGCGCTGTACAATAAAATATAAAGTTATTTATTATGTGTTAAAACTAATAATAATAATAATAAATACAACTGTAAAATTAACTTTCAGATAAAAAAATATATAGAAACGTTAAATTATTCATATTAAAACTGTTAATTAAATATAATATAGAATTAACGACGATGAATAAAATAAATCAATCAATAAATACATCAAACTAATATATAGACATATGCTGAAGGGAGGAGACAACGAGAACTTACGTGTTCTTTTCTCGTGCTGTTTGCAGCTCAGAGCACCACTGCGCCACCTGGTGGTGATTTATTCCAACCGAATCAACAACAATACCAGCTGAATCAACAACAATTCCCACAGAATCGACAACAATTCCCACAGAATCAACAACCTGTGTTCGTTCAGGTGCCTGGGAGCGACCCCTGCTCCCGGGCAAGTCCTCCAGCAGGGGGCTGGTCCCCAGGGGGCTGGGGTGACATTCGTGCCCCGGCCACTCTTGGGGGCCAGTACCTGGTGTCCACCCCCACGACCACCACCCCCATCGCGGGGCCAGGACAGGTGTTCCTGCAGGCGACACCAGATGGCAGGACCATTCACCCGGTGATGTTCAGCACTCCGATCAGTCCCGCGGCAGGTGTCATTGCCAACCTCGATATACACCGAGTCGTAATCTGTGCTTTTTTTGGACTTGTTTTAATCAGTGTTTTTGTTTTAGATTTATATATATATATATATATATATATATATATATATATATATATATATATATATATATGTATATATATATATATATATATATATATATATATATATATATATATATGTATATATACATATATATATATATGTATATATATATACATCTATATATATATATATATATATATATATATATATATATATATATATATATATATATATATATATATATATATATAGATATATATATATATATACATATATATATATATATATTTCCGACTGTTCTCGCGGCTTAGTTTAATGTTTGTGTACTTTTATCGATATTTTATTTAACCTATTTATTATACATACATATATATATTTATTTAGCTTCAATAATTTGTGTTATTATATTTATATTTTTTATTTTTTTTAATTGTTTATATATGTTACTAGTATATTTACGTTTTTCTTCTGGTGTGTATTTGTATTTTAGGATTTTAATGTATGTAAAGCGCCACGAACAATTTCAAATTGGATGTGGCGCTATATTAAATAAAAAATATATTATTAAGCCTCATTGCCAACCTCGATATACACCGAGTCGTAATCTGTCAAACACCTGAGATAAAATCTCAAGTAATAAATAAATTATTTTTGCAGTAAATTTCCGCACTTGCGCATTCATATCATCTCAAAACAAAACTGATCTTTGCTTTACATATAGTGAAACCTGCCAATACGAGGATGTGCCAAAAGGATACTTCATAATGCGTCACTGTAATAATGTCCCAGTGATATTGCAGCAGCTGTTTCTGTTGTGAAAACATTCCTTGAATTTAATAATGTTTATTTTGTATAGTGTCATACCCAGAGAAATCATAGCACTTAACATAAGACACATACAGTAAAATAAGACAAATTTAACAAGGAGTTTTCGGATATATATGAAAATGCACAGATTTCACCCACTGCGAATTGTGCAGATTCACTCAGCATTCAGTAAAAATATTATCATTATTCAGTTGTTACTCAGTTAAATATTTTTTTGCTCACCGCTATCAGCATTACAAGATACAGTTATAGTGTCAGTGCATGTGTGATTTATACCTTTCAAAAGGGTACTACCAGCGTCAATGAGTGAGGAAGTCACATTGTTGATGACATGTTTTTCTGCAGGAGGATTATGCGAATAAACTACAGGAGACAATTCGCTCTCTCAAGTCTCAGCTGAGCCAATATGGGGTACGTGCCACGCAACTATGTGCTTTCATATTCCAGATACTGTTTATAACATACAATAGTTCGTGCTCAGACTATATCTTAAAGCAAGGGTGCCATCTTCTCTACTCAGAATTAGCCGAGCAATAATTGGTAACGAGAAGAAGTTTGCTGCTAGAACGTGGCAAAGTTAAACATCAAAGTGTATTGCAGTTAAATCTGCTCAGCTCGGCCTCGGTGTTATTGCTAATCAATTTTGTTTTGAAATTAGATGTTTTATTTACAATTTGAACGTGTTGCAGGCGGAATCTTTCAAATTGCAAACATTGTTCTGAGGTTATAAATTATCCAAACACAAATTGGCAGACAGTAAACCTTCAACACGCATGTTGTAGTCACAAGAACGTAATATTAAATGAATCATCAATTACAACCTGGTAGCTGGCACCATTGCCTTGATAACATTACTGTATTGTATTTACTATATTTCTGTATGAAAGTGTCGCTTAACAGTAAGATTGCTTTGTTTAAATGTAATGAAATGTAGTGGAATATATATTAAATATACTAAAATGTTAGTGTTACTGTTCCTTTACGAGCTGTCTGCATCCGGCAGTGAAGAAAGTCGTCACGTTCTGTTTGTTGACGATATTGAAAGAAGAGCTCTAAAGAAACTGAAAGTGGAACTAAAGGTATGTGACAATGTGAAAGAAATTATGGATTGCCTGTGCTACAGTTTCTGACAAATTTAAAACATTTTATTTTATCGATACAATCTATATAGAAATGTTTTCCTTTGTTGAAGACACTAAACATAAAAGTAAAGTAAGAGTTTTAACCTTACTTTAAATGTTTAACTTGGCAATGTAGCAGTTAAGCTAAGTGCTTGCAGACATATTTTTAAAACACCTGAGATAAAACTCAAGTAATAAAAAAGGACTTTTTGCAGTAAATTTCCGCACTTTTGAGCATTCATGTGATGTCAAAACTGATCTTTGCATTACATATAGTGAAACCTGTCAACACCAGGATGTTCCAAAAGGATACTTCATAATGTGTCACAGTAATAATGTCCCAGGGATATCGCAGCAACAATATCACTGTTTTGAAAACGTTCGTTGAATGTGAGTTCTATAATAATAATAATAATGTTTATTTTGCATAGTGCCATATCCAGAGAATTCATAGCACTTAACATAGACACATACAGGAAAATAAGACAAATTAAACAATATAAATACATAAATAAATGTTGTTAGTTTAAATGTTAAAATAATAAATTATAATGTAAAATAGAGATATAAAAGAAGTTCAATTAATTAATTGCGACAAAAAATGAATAAATTACAGCAAAATGCTCTAAGTCACCCTCCAGTGAAACCGGTGACTGTTCTCTGGGTCTCTAAGTCACCCTCCAGTGAGACCAGTGACTGTTCTCTGGGTCTCTAAGTCACCCTCCAGTGAGACCAGTGATTGCTCTCTGTTACTCTAAGTCACCCTCCAGTGAGACCAGTGATTGCTCTCTGGGTCTCTAAGTCACCCTCCAGTGAGACCAGTGACTGTTCTCTGGGTCTCGAAGTCACCCTCCAGTGAGACCAGTGATTGCTCTCTGGGTCTCTAAGTCACCCTCCAGTGAGACCAGTGACTGTTCTCTGGGTCTCTAAGTCACCCTCCAGTGAGACTGGTGACTGTTCTCTGGGTCTCTAAGTCACCCTCCAGTGAGACCAATGACTCTTCTCTGGGTCTCTAAGTCACCCTCCAGTGAGACCAGTGACTGTTCACTGGGTCTCTAAGTCACCCTCCAGTGAGACCTGTGACTGTTCTCAGGGTCTCTAAGTCACCCTCCAGTGAGACCTGTGACTGTTCTCTGGGTCTCTAAGTCACCCTCCAGTGAGACCTGTGACTGTTCTCTGGGTCTCTAAGTCACCCTCCAGTGAGACCAATGACTCTTCTCTAGGTCTCTAAGTCACCCTCCAGTGAGACCAGTGACTGTTCTCTGGGTCTCTAAGTCACCCTCCAGTCAGACCCATGACTCTTCTCTGGGTCTCTAAGTCACCCTCCAGTGAGACCGGTGACTGTTCTCTGGGTCTCTATGTCACCCTCCAGAGAGACCAGTGATTGCTCTCTGGGTCTCTAAGTCACCCTCCAGTGAAACCGGTGACTGTTCTCTGGGTCTCTAAGTCACCCTCCAGTGAGACCAGTGACTGTTCTCTGGGTCTCTAAGTCACCCTCCAGTGAGACCAGTGATTGCTCTCTGGGTCTCTAAGTCACCCTCCAGTGAGGCCAGTGACTGTTCTCTGGGTCTCTAAGTCACCCTCCAGTGAGACCAGTGACTGTTCTCTGGGTCTCTAAGTCACCCTCCAGTGAGACCAGTGACTGTTCTCTGGGTCTCTAAGTCACCCTCCAGTGAGACCAGTGATTGCTCTCTGGGTCTCTAAGTCACCCTCCAGTGAGACCAGTGACTGTTCTCTGGGTCTCTAAGTCACTCTCCAGTGAGACTGGTGACTGTTCTCTGGGTCTCTAAGTCACCCTCCAGTGAGACCAATGACTCTTCTCTGGGTCTCTAAGTCACCCTCCAGTGAGACCAGTGACTGTCCTCTGGGTCTCTAAGTCACCCTCCAGTGAGACCTGTGACTGTTCTCATGGTCTCTAAGTCACCCTCCAGTGAGACCTGTGACTGTTCTCTGGGTCTCTAAGTCACCCTCCAGTGAGACCTGTGACTGTTCTCTGGGTCTCTAAGTCACCCTCCAGTGAGACCAATGACTCTTCTCTGGGTCTCTAAGTCACCCTCCAGTGAGACCAGTGACTGTTCTCTG
>OZ024854.1:32986760-33011760 GCA_964017155.1 Oasisia sp. SBJ-2009
TAGAATATCAGATAATCATTCTACTGCTCTTGTACAATTTTGTGTAATCCACATTGCCTGAATTCACTTAGTTGTATGAAAGAATACCTGGCTATAGACATTGGCAATTGTGAATGGTCAATCTTTTTGCACTAATTTTAGCATGGCTGAATACTTAGGAAGACCAAGACTGTGCAGATGAATGTTCTGTCAGGAAAGCACAGAGCAGTATTACAAACTGGTTACCACACTATATAAGAACCTACCTTTGCTTTTCACATGCGCAATAACTAAAAGTCAGGAGGAACTGGAACAGCTCCACAGAGAGCTGCGGCGGAGCAAGTCGGAGCTCCAGTTGCTCCAGGAATCAACGGAGAAACAGCGGCGACAACTCGACTCTCTTGACACGCAGCTTGAGCAGGAAATAGCAAGTCGCAGGCTCGAAATTAAGGTATGACATCTTCTTAGAGGTATTTCATAATTTTATCTCAATTTTTAATATTAGTACATAATAAAAAGTGTAGACATCTTATATTCTTCTTCTTCTTCTTCCATTAATGGCCACCGGTCAACTTGCTGACCATTGGTTTTTTTTAGTTGTCCTTCTCTAGAATTAGTGAATCCACTACAGGTTACACATTTATTTACCCCCTGTGTGGGATCTTTTACTTCCCCTGGCATAGACACCAGTTAGAAGGGACCACCGACTTTTAGTGTCTCTTCCGAAAGACACAGGCAAATGTGGGGTGAACAAAATTGCCTAAGTTTTTAAACGGCGGTAGGTGGGATTGAACCACCGTCCCCTCGATTGACAGTCCGGCGCTCTACCACGCAACCACCGCTCACCACTGTTGTGTTGATATCTCCTTCTGTGTTCTTCAGGTGGTCGAAGACAAACTGACCGATTTGAAGACAAAAAGGAAACTGAAAGAGCAGGATCTTAGCTGGGTGAGTGGTCATCTATATATCACTGACCAGTCATTTATGCTAAGTTTGATGCATTTTATATCAATGTTTGGTTGAAAGCATTAATAGAAAGTAACATTGAAGTGAACATGCTTATCAAGCATGGTACTGATGTCTAGAACAATCCCATGGTGCAGTGCAAGAAGACGTATTTGCACTTTTTATGGTAACCTCTAATGTTTGAATTGGTTTTTACCATGACTAATGTTAGTGTTAGAAGTAATGTCAAAATTTTTTTAATAAATGTACGTAAAGTTTGTGAGTTGGTACTGCATTGTTTAATTTGTTTTACATTAAAATAGTCTACAAAATTATGTTATACATGTGTAGGTAGTCCTGTGTGCATGGCTCTGCATGCATACATGCGTTTATTCTGCAATAAACCATGTTTAACATTTGGTTTACAGCGTGAACTTTGTATGGTCGGAATATTAAAACTGAGAATGCTTTCTCAGTTTAACTAAATATATTTCTGCAGGCTATGTATTATAAAAATGTTTATTCTTATATTAAAAATATTTAACGAGTAGACGAGAAATAGAGAGATTCATTTTAAAATATTGCTCTTGTGGAGGAGTAAGTGGAGCAGTAACTGGAGAAATAAGTGGAGCAGTAAGTGGAGCAGTAATTGGAGCAGTAAGTGGAGCAGTAACTGGAGAAGTAACTGGAGCAGTAAGTGGAGCAGTAATTGGATCAGTAAGTGGAGCAGCAAGTGGAGCAGTAAATGGAGCAGTAAGTGGAGCAGTAAGTGGAGCAGTAAGTGGAACAGTAAGTGGAGCAGTAATTGGATCAGTAAGTGGAGCAGTAAGTGGAACAGTAAGTGGAGCAGTAAGTGAAGCAGTAAGTGGAACAGTAAGTGGAGCAGTAAGTGGAGCAGTAAGTGGAGCAGTAAGTGGAGCAGTAATTGGAGCAGTAAGTGGAGCAGTAAGTGGAGCAGTAAGTGGAGCAGTAAGTGGAACAGTAAGTGGAGCAGTAATTGGATCAGTAAGTGGAGCAGTAAGTGGAGCAGTAAGTGAAGCAGTAAGTGGAACAGTAAGTGGAGCAGTAAGTGAAGCACTAAGTGGAGCAGTAATTGGAGCAGTAAGTGGAGCAGTAAGTGGAGCAGTAAGTGGAGCAGTAAGTGGAGCAGTAAGTGGAACAGTAAGTGGAGCAGTAATTGGATCAGTAAGTGGAGCAGTAAGTGGAGCAGTAAGTGAAGCAGTAAGTGGAACAGTAAGTGGAGCAGTAAGTGAAGCACTAAGTGGAGCAGTAATTGGAGCAGTAAGTGGAGCAGTAAGTGGAGCAGTAAGTGGAGCAGTAAGTGGAGCAGTAAGTGGAGTAGTAAGTGGAACAGTAAGTGCAGCAGTAATTGGAGCATTTCACTGAGAACACACGAGGAAAACAATCACATACAGACCAAACGTTGTTGTGTTTCACGACAGGATGACAGCGAGCTGCAGGGTGACACGAGCGACGTCCAGGAGTTGACGACAGAACTGGAGCATCTGAAGCGACAAGTGGAGCAGGCTAGAGCCAAGTTGGTGGAGCTTGAAGCCGAGAGGACGACAGCTGAGACGGCTGTTGCGACACTGAAGCGAGAGAAGGTTCAGCTGGATGAGACTCACCGAGGTCTGCACAGTCAGGTCCACCAACTGAAAAGGTAATGTCTTGTGACTTCAGCAGGGCCCGTACGGGGCCTTGAAAGTCTTGAAAAGGCTTGAATTTGATTGGACCAAATTCAAGGCCTTGAAATCGTTGAATTTTATAAAGTAGTCTTGAAAAGTCTTGAATTTAATTGTGGTCAATAAATAATTTGTTTTACTCAATTGTCATGACAAACTAACAGATGTAGGCCAGTGGCAGTCGGGCGGAAGGGAAAGCCAACGCACAAAAATAACTCGCTGTTCTTAGTCGAGTAAGGTGAGGCGAGGGTGATCTCCCTGGCATGCGATGGTGATCTCCCCGGCATGCGAGGTGATCTCCCCGGCATGCGAGGGTGATCTCCCCGGCATGCGAGGGTGATCTCACCGACATGCGACGGTGATCTCCCCGGCATGCGAGGGTGATCTCCCCGGCATGCGAGGGTGATATCCCCGACATGAGAGGGTGATCTCCCCAATATGCGAGGGTGATCTCCCCGGCATACGAGGGTGATTTCCCTGGCATGCGAAGGTGATCTCCCTGGTATGCGAGGGTGATCTCCCCATCATGCGAGGGTGATCTCCTCGGCATGTGAGGTTGATCTCCCTGGCATGAGAGGCTGATCTCCCTGGCATGCAAGGCTGATATCCCCGGGATGCGAAGCTGATCTCCCCGGCATGTGAGGCTGATCTCCCCGGCATGCGAGGCTGATCTCTCCGGCATGCGAGGGTGATCTCCCCGGCATGTGAGGCTGATCTCCCTGGCATGCGAGGGTGATCTCCCCGGCATGCGAGGGTGATCTCCCCGGCATGCGAGGGTGATCACCCCGGCATGCGAGGCTGATCTCCCCGGCATGCAAGGGTGATCTCCCCGGCATGTGAGGCTGATCTCCCTGGCATGCGAGGGTGATCTCCCCGGCATGCGAGGGTGATCTCCCCGGCATGCGAGGCTGATCTCCCTGGCATGCGAGGGTGATCTCCCCGGCATGCGAGGCTGATCTCCCCGGCATGCGAGGCTGATCTCCCTGGCATGCGAGGGTGATCTCCCCGGCATGCGAGGGTGATCTCCCCGGCATGCGAGGCTGATCTCCCTGGCATGCGAGGGTGATCTCCCCGGCATGCGAGGCTGATCTCCCTGGCATGCGAGGCTGATCTCCCCGGCATGCGAGGCTGATCTCTCCGGCATGCGAGGGTGATCTCCCCGGCATGTGAGGCTGATCTCCCTGGCATGCGAGGGTGATCTCCCCGGCATGCGAGGGTGATCTCCCCGGCATGCGAGGGTGATCACCCCGGCATGCGAGGCTGATCTCCCCGGCATGCAAGGGTGATCTCCCCGGCATGCGAGGCTGATCTCCCTGGCATGCGAGGGTGATCTCCCCGGCATGCGAGGGTGATCTCCCCGGCATGCGAGGCTGATCTCCCTGGCATGCGAGGGTGATCTCCCCGGCATGCGAGGCTGATCTCCCCGGCATGCGAGGCTGATCTCCCTGGCATGCGAGGGTGATCTCCCCGGCATGCGAGGGTGATCTCCCCGGCATGCGAGGCTGATCTCCCTGGCATGCGAGGGTGATCTCCCCGGCATGCGAGGCTGATCTCCCTGGCATGCGAGGCTGATCTCCCCGGCATGCGAGGGTGATCTCCCCGGCATGCGAGGCTGATCTCCCTGGCATGCGAGGGTGATCTCCCCGGCATGCGAGGCTGATCTCCCCGGCATGCGAGGCTGATCTCCCTGGCATGCGAGGGTGATCTCCCCGGCATGCGAGGGTGATCTCCCCGGCATGCGAGGCTGATCTCCCTGGCATGCGAGGGTGATCTCCCCGGCATGCGAGGCTGATCTCCCCGGCATGCAAGGGTGATCTCCCCGGCATGCGAGGCTGATCTCCCCGGCATGCGAGGGTGATCTCCCCGGCATGCGAGGCTGATCTCCCTGGCATGCGAGGGTGATCTCCCCGGCATGCGAGGCTGATCTCCCCGGCATGCAAGGGTGATCACCCCGGCATGCGAGGGTGATCTCCCCGGCATGCGAGGCTGATCTCCCTGGCATGCGAGGGTGATCTCCCCGGCATGCGAGGGTGATCTCCCCGGCATGCAAGGGTGATCTCCCCGGCATGCGAGGCTGATCTCCCCGGCATGCGAGGGTGATCTCCCCGGCATGCGAGGCTGATCTCCCTGGCATGCGAGGGTGATCTCCCCGGCATGCGAGGCTGATCTCCCTGGCATGCGAGGCTGATCTCCCTGGCATGCGAGGCTGATCTCCCTGGCATGCGAGGGTGATCTCCCCGGCATGCGAGGCTGATCTCCCCGGCATGCAAGGGTGATCACCCCGGCATGCGAGGGTGATCTCCCCGGCATGCGAGGCTGATCTCCCTGGCATGCGAGGGTGATCTCCCCGGCATGCGAGGGTGATCTCCCCGGCATGCAAGGGTGATCTCCCCGGCATGCGAGGCTGATCTCCCCGGCATGCGAGGGTGATCTCCCCGGCATGCGAGGCTGATCTCCCTGGCATGCGAGGGTGATCTCCCCGGCATGCGAGGCTGATCTCCCCGGCATGCAAGGGTGATCTCCCCGGCATGCGAGGCTGATCTCCCCGGCATGCAAGGGTGATCTCCCCGGCATGCGAGGCTGATCTCCCCGGCATGCGAGGGTGATCTCCCCGGCATGCGAGGGTGATCTCCCCGGCATGCAAGGCTGATCTCAGTCATATTAACACTTACTGTGAAACTTCAAATTGAGATGATTCAGTCAACTTGAACATACTGATCAATTTTAACCACATCTCTTAACCCTTTTCTTTTGTGGTTGCAGAACGGAGCAGCAGATTGAGGAGAGAGTGAAGAGCAGAAGGTTAAAGCTGGAGCGTCTGGACGGAGAGCTGCGGCAGATTGAGGCTGCCCTGGATGAGGGGAGGGACAGGAAGGGGGCTGTGGATAGGGACCTGACCACACTCAGGGCCAGTGTACATGGTGCGGCACCTTCACTGATATTGTAACACTAAATGTATGTGCATTGCTTAAGAATTTATTTTTAATGTCATACACGTTTTAATCAGTGTTTATGTTTTAGATTAATTTATATATATATATATATATACATATATATATATATATATATATATATATATATATATATAAATCTATATATATATATATCTAAACCTATATATCTAAATCTATATATATAAATCTATATATATAAATTTACATACAGAGTTTTAGTAAAGGTTTTAATTTCAGATTAATTTATATAATTTACATACCAAGTTTTAGTACTATACATCTTAAAAACAGTGTATAATTTATTTTTAATTTATTTATATAATTTACATACAAAGGTTTACTAGTGCATCTTAAAACCAAAAAGTAATATGATTTATATTAATTTATATAATTTATATTACTATTTATTAATATACATTTAGTATATCTCTTGTGCAGCGCATCGATCCGCCTTGCGGGAATTAGTGCTATATAAAAAACTATAATTATTTTGTGAGATACCTTCACTGATATTGTAAAACTAAATGTATGTGAGATATCTTCACTGATATTGTGAAACTAAATGTATGTGATATATATTCTCCGATATCGTAAAACTAAATGTGTGTGAGATATCTTCACTGATATTGTAAAACTAAATGTATGTGAGATACCTTCACTGATATTGTATAACTAAATGTATGTGAGATACCTTCACTGATATTGTATAACTAAATGTATGTGAGATATCTTCACTGATATCGTGAAACATTTGGAGATGAGATATCTTCACTGATATTGTAAAACAAATTGGAGGTGAGATATCTTCACTGATAGTGTAAAACAAAGTGCATGTGAGATATTGTCACTAAAACTAAGTGTAGGTGACATATATTGTCACTGATATTGTAAAAATAATTAAGTGAGATCCATCATTATTATTGAATATTAGTAGCTATGCACTGTATTATTTTTATATTGTAATCTGCAAATTGGTGCATAATATACATACAGTGTATTATTTTATATATTTTGCTACAGATGTGATTGTTATTATAGACATGTCACTTTGACAGTTTGTAACATATTTCAGCCCGAATATTTCCAAACAGACTCGTGAGTTTTTGTGGCGAAACATTTCAGAGCACACTGGTGAGCTGGAGGAGCTCCACTCTAGTCTACAGGCAGCTGAGAGCCAAGTGGAGCTACTGGAGCAGGTAAGTCGACTCCAGCAATGAGATGCTCTTGACACATCATAAGATATTGACAGCAACTAATTCGTCTTTGCACCAATTCAGCTGTGTTCGTCTCAACTCTAACAATGTTACTAAATCTATCTTAGCAATGTCTCGTCAGTTCATTTTCATTAGCTTAATTAATTGTTCTACCAGAAAATAATTTAATTGACTGTCAAAAGTGGATTTTTGGCATTAAAACACAATACAATTATGCATACGTTTCTGTGCTGGTGTTGATGACTATTAAAAAAAATTAAAAAAATGGGTTGAAGGCGAAATGTTGGCAAACTATTGGCCTTTAGCTACTTACCAGATGTAAGGAGGAAAAGAAGTTGTCTGACCATACAAAAAACAAACCTGCACGTTTTTATCAATTTGTTTCATCACTAATATTTGTTACTAATAACAATTATTATGTATAATCACTAATATATGTTTAACTACTAATGCATACTATACATTTAGTACTAATGTCACTCATAACTAATACAAACTTTTTTCTGGGAATACTTCATTTCTGATTCCTAACATTAACTTTTTGTTACAACATTTATTTTGTGTTATTACAAAAAAAAATTAGTCTTGCATGATAAACATTTGAAACTATCGTACAGATATTTCTGTAAAATATACGTTTTTATAATGCCACAATTGTTGGCAAAATATACAGCAGAATGTCTCATAGCTGCACGTTTCTGGTGCCCTTTTTTCATGGATCTGGTTGCTAGGTCATGTGGTTGGTTTAGATAATGATGTTGATTCAGTCATTAATTTTTGTGACACGAACCAACTTCTTTCAGATGTTAACGACAGTTAACTCCAGCTTTTGTCAAGTATCCAGAGAACTTGCTGCGAAAGAGTGTGAATTGCGTTATGCTACTGACAATGTTGAACGTGCGAAGGTAGCTTGTCCGTACTAATCCTGTGCATGCCTGCCGTGTCATTTACCACAATATTTGGCACCCCCTAGTGGCGATAGTAATTCACATTGTCTCCAATCATTAATCATTTTCAAAGCAGATATTTGTGTTTGTTTTCATCGAGTGTAACAAGGAAGCACATAAGAGCATGGATACATGCCATAATTAAAGATCCCTCTTAAATTTCATCTTAAAACCTATTGCATTTCAGATTAATGGTGAGCTGGGTAATTTGATCAACTAAGTCATTTGACTTTGGTAAAACAATTGGACAAACACCTATTTTTAACTGGGTACAGTCATGTATTGGCGAACAATGGTAAAAGTGGAGTGGCTCTATATATATAACAGCATAAAAATATCAACACGCAAGCTATTTGGCCTAACAACAAAGTTTGTTCACTTTGTTCAATGATCTTAGCACTGCTTTGAAACTGGTCTTGTGATTCCGTTGTCAACAAACATAGAATTTATGTTTTGAAAATGATCTGTGGCGATGATCCCTCCTGCCTTGAATGCACCTTGAATGCCGTCTTTCACAACCTGTTTCTGTCTTCACAAGCTGCAGCATACTTCAGTACATCTTAGTTGACACATTTAGATGTACACTTTCTTTATAACACATCAACATTGTTTACCAAATTATTATATTTAAATACACATTGAATTAACTTCAAGTGTAGTTGTTTCTGTTCAGCTTATATGTTGTTAATCGCTTTATTCATCCACATTCGTTGGATTTTAATACACCCGTATTCATTGTGCTACCAACACACGCTGATATCATAGCTTTATGCAGAGACCCGTCCACCCGTCATTTGGATGGGTAAAACCTGTTGTGGACGGGTAGAAATATGGGTGGACTGGTGGTCGACGGGTAACAGAATGAAGTAAAGAGCAAAAAAGGTGTCAGTCGTGGCTTGAAAATAGGTGCCACTTGTCTGTTTTTAGTTTTTTTCAGGTCGTAAAGTAAATCTCAACTGGTGTGTGTGTGTGTGTGTGTGTGGTGTGGGTGTGTGTGAGTGAGTGAGTGAGTGAGTGAGTGAGTGAGTGAGAGTGAGTGAGTGAGTGAGTGTGTGAGTGTGTGTGAGTGAGTGAGTGAGTGAGTGTGTGTGTGAGTGAGTGAGTGAGTGAGTGTGAGTGCGTGCGTGCGTGCGTGCGTGCGTGCGTGCGTGCGTGCGTGCGTGCGTGCGTGCGTGCGTGCACGTGTGCAGATGTTCCTCAAGTGTCCTCACTGACCTGTCCAGTCTGATGAATCAGTTGGAAAGATTCACTCATGACGAGGTTTTAAATTAGATTGTGCAATTCTAATTACTCGTTGAAGTGCCAAGAGTGAACTTTGAACCTGTCTGTCTTCTCCTGGCCCTGGCTCCTGTCTGTCTAGTGGCGAGGACACTGGTCCCCACTCCCCTCTCTGTGTCCCCCTGGTGGCTAGGGAAACCACTCACTCATATCCCACGCTTGTACAAAGGCAGGTGGTGATTAGAGCCTGCAAACACGTGTTATCACTGCAGTGGGTAGTTTACGTAATTGATGCCATGCACATACACACATGTGTGCATGCATGCATGCATACACAGGCACACACTCATGCACACATACACACATACACGCACACACACCACACGCACACACCATAGACACACACACACACACACACACACACACACACACACACAAACTCATGATAATTATGTATTCTATAATTTATATGTGATTTTGCTCTATTTGCTTGCTTTTATTGGGGCTATTATTTCAATATAGTAACACTGTGTGGAGTGTTACCACCTGTCACATGACCTGTGCATCACTGGTGTGTTTCAGATGGAGGCTGAGAGACAACAGAAGACTCAGGAGAACTTTGTTGGACTCGACGAGAAAGTCCAAAATCTTGGTGGGTTAACACAAGGCGCGGGTTCAATTCAATTCACTTGTTTATTTATTAACTTCAGTAATGCAATTAATTTAATTTAAGTCATTAACTTTATACAACAGTTTAATGTGATTACATTTAAATTCATAATCAACTCTCGGTTAGGTGCATATCTAAAATTTATTATTTATGAATATCAGACATTCTGCGTTTATGATATCGAGGTGTTTCCTCTTTTTTCAGTTAGACTGCAGTCACTAGACCATGTAATTGTTAATGGGAGGGAAGTGCGGGGGGGGGGGGCAATGAGATTGACTGGTTGTTCATCCATTTATCGTCACTTTGGGTTATTTACAGTCTTGTAAAGACGTGTTTGTCTGTTGTGTTCTCAGCGCGAGAGATTGCCAAGAGGGATGCTGAGAAGGATGAATTAATGACAGCCTTGTCAAGGTCATGCGAGGAACTCACCAGTTTACGAACACAGGTTTCCATGATAATGAAACATTGGCTGCTTAGTAACCACATACATTAGTTCAGGTCTCCATGGTAACGAAATGTTGACTGCTTAGTAACCATAGACATTAGTTCAGGTCTCCATGCATTGACTGCTTGGTAACCAAATACATTAGTTTAGGTCTCCATGGTAACAAAACGTTGACTGCTTAGTAACCAAATACACATTCAGCTGAAAGCTGACAGTAAGAGTCAGAGTAACTTTATTTCACAATGTAACATGGAAGCTGTTTCTAATGCATTAGGAAAGCGTACTAATGCGAATATGTCCTAGACTTAGCTACAATGTGATATACACTTATTATGGGCAACTATACAACTCAAGAATACAATTTTACTAAAATAAAAAGCAACACTGAGGACAATTTTGGGTGTATATTTTGTTTGACAGGAATATCTTAAATTACATTTTATTTGTGGAACAAATTGTTCAAGGATCCAACATTTGGTTGTTTTGTAAGAAATTAACTTACTTTTGAAACAAGGATGTGAAACACAACATTTTGATCAATCAGCTTCACACAGTATGTGCCAAAGTAATTTTAATTTATTAAAAAAACTACATTTGCTAACACAGAATTTACCATGGGTTAAGAAACACTGTGCGTGATGCCATGATACTCATGATGTTGGTGTCACATAACGCCATGATACTCATGGTGTCAGTGTCACATGACACCATGATATTCATGACATTAGTGTTATCTGACGCCATGATACTCATGGCGTCAGTGTCACATGACGCCATGATACTCATGGCATCAGTGTCACATGACGCATTGATACTCATGGCATCATGATGCCATGGTACTCATGACATCAGTGTCACATGACGCCATGATACTCATGGCATCATGACGTCATGATACTCATGGTGTCGGTGTCACACTGGTCCTGCCAGTCTGCCCCTGCTGTCTGTGTAACACGTAATGTTGTGTGTCCAGGAGTCGTCTGACAGGGCTCTGAGGATACAGCAACTGGAGGATGAAGTGACAAGTCTCAGACACAACCTGGAGGACAGAGACCAGGTGAGACTGACACTGAGACAGAGCCATGTCTTCTAAACACGTTTGTAGATAGTGTAGTATAGAGACCAGCTGAGACTGAGACTGAGACATGTCTTCTAAACACGTTTGTAGATAGTGTAGTATAGAGACCAGGTCAGAGTGAGACTGAGACTGAGACATGTCTTCTAAACACGTTTGTAGATAGTGTAGTATAGAGACCAGGTGAGACTGAGACATGTCTTCTAAACACGTTTGTAGATAGTGTAGTATAGAGACCAGGTGAGACTGACACTGAGACATGTCTTCTAAACATGTTTGTAGATAGTGTAGTATAGAGACCAGGTGAGACTGAGACTGAGACATGTCTTCTAAACACGTTTGTAGATAGTGTAGTATAGAGACCAGGTGAGACTGACACTGAGACATGTCTTCTAAACATGTTTGTAGATAGTGTAGTATAGAGACCAGGTGAGACTGAGACTGAGACATGTCTTCTAAACACGTTTGTAGATAGTGTAGTATGGAGACCAGGTGAGACTGAGACATGTCTTCTAAACGTGTTTGTTGATAGTGTAGTATAGAGACAAGTTTGTACCCAGCTTTTTCGTATAATGAGTTATTATTAGGAGCTGTCTGAATTTATCATGTAGCTGGTCAACTGTAGAAAACTAATGAGCAACTTACAAAATGATACCTGAGACGGCTCATACAAATTCTCCTTTAGTATTTAAATATAAACAAACGCGCAAGATTTACAGGTGAGAATATACAATGTTTGAAGTTATGTTTCTTTTGATAAAGAATGAAATGAAAAATAATTCCTTTTACAGTGCTGCCTTGTGACACCGTGAACCAATTTAACTGCGGGTCTTTTACGCGGTAGGCAATTATTAGATTACTTTATAATAATCACTGCTGAATGGTCCACCTTTGTAATTCATTGTTTACTCACCAGGAGGTTCGTCAGATTAGAGAGAAGTCGGCTGCTGAGATTGCCGACCTTGAAGGCATCGCCCACGCGCACTACAGCCGAGCCAATCGGCTCGGAGACGAACTCAACTATCTGAGAGCGGAACACTTGGAAATAGTGCGGCGGGTATGTTACGTCTTATTCCTACACCAAGCCAGCGGGTAGAGCGGTGCCACACACACATTCGCACACACCACACACACGCACGTACGCACGCACGCACGCACACACACACACATACATGAATGTACAAAACACATTTATGTACTTTTGACAACACTCCTGTCCCTGTCTGCTCCTGGCCCAGCTGGTTGTGGCCCACCAAATGACCCGATATACCTGTCTGTGCCTGTTGTCCCCTGATCCCATCCGTCTCTTCCCTCCAGCTGCAATCCCAGGAGGAACTGTCCAGCCGGGAACATGAACTGGAGGACACACTGCGAGAACTCAAGGACGAAATCAAAACAGTGAGTGACACTCTTGATCTGCCTGGTCCGCGGCTCACACTTCTCATTCTGTTCTCTGTCACTGCTGTTGTCTCTTACGTTGTTGTCATCACTGCTGTTGTCTCTTACGTTGTTGTCATCACTGCTGTTGTCTCTTACGTTGTTGTCATCACTGCTGTTGTCTCTTACGTTGTTGTCATCACTGCTGTTGTCTCTTACGTTGTTGTCATCACTGCTGTTATCTCTTACGTTGTTGTCATCACTGCTGTTGTCTCTTATGTTGTTGTCATCACTGCTGTTGTCTCTTACGTTGTTGTCATCACTGCTGTTATCTCTTACGTTGTTGTCATCACTGCTGTTGTCTCTTACGTTGTTGTCATCACTGCTGTTGTCTCTTACGTTGTTGTCATCACTGCTGTTGTCTCTTACGTTGTTGCCATCACTGCTGTTGTCTCTTACGTTGTTGTCATCACTGCTGTTGTCTCTTACGTTGTTGTCATCACTGCTGTTGTCTCTTACGTTGTTGTCATCACTGCTGTTATCTCTTACGTTGTTGTCATCACTGCTGTTGTCTCTTATGTTGTTGTCATCACTGCTGTTGTCTGTTACGTTGTTGTCATCACTGCTGTTATCTCTTACGTTGTTGTCATCACTGCTGTTGTCTCTTACGTTGTTGTCATCACTGCTGTTATCTCTTATGTTGTTGTCATCACTGCTGTTATCTCTTATGTTGTTGTCATCACTGCTGTTATCTCTTACGTTGTTGTCATCACTGCTGTTGTCTCTTACTTTGTTGACATCACTGCTGTTGTCTCTTACGTTGTTGTCATCACTGCTGTTATCTCTTACGTTGTTGTCATCACTGCTGTTATCTCTTATGTTGTTGTCATCACTGCTGTTGTCTGTTACGTTGTTGTCATCACTGCTGTTATCTCTTACGTTGTTGTCATCACTGCTGTTATCTCTCATGTTGTTGTCATCACTGCTGTTGTCTCTTACGTTGTTGTCATCACTGCTGTTATCTCTTACGTTGTTGTCATCACTGCTGTTATCTCTTATGTTGTTGTCATCACTGCTGTTGTCTCTTATGTTGTTGTCATCACTGCTGTTGTCTCTTACTTTGTTGTCATCACTGCTGTTATCTCTTGTGTAGTTGTCATCACTGCTGTTATCTCTTGTGTTGTTGTCATCACTGGTGTTGACAGATCTATTTTCACGATATGCAAACCGAAATCAGTCAAGCAATTGATCGATAATTGAATTCTGAAACTGGAGGACCAAGCATTTAAACAAAAGGCTGTAGAATATTTGGGAACAGGGATAATAGGTGACTTTTTGAAGCAGTGGGGGATTTTACAGTGGGATATAGCCCAGACACCATATCAACATGTCACCCTATTACCAGATACCCCATCAGCCTGTCACCCTATTGCCCAGACATCCTATTATCCTGTCACCCTCTATCCCCGGACACCCTATCTCACTCACACCATATTTCATTGACACCCTATGTCACTCACACCCTATTTCACTCACACCCTATCTCACTCTCACCCTATCTCACTCACACCCTATCTCACTCACACCCTATTTCACTCACACCCTATCTCACTCTCACCCTATCTCACTCACACCCTATCTCACTCATCCCCTATCTCACTCACACCCTATCTCACTCACACCCTATCTCACTCACACCCTATCTCACCCTATCTCGCTCTCACCCTATCTCGCTCTCACCCTATCTCACTCTCACCCTATCTCACTCACACCCTATCTCGCTCTCACCCTATCTCACTCTCACCCTATCTCGCTCTCACCCTATCTTGCTCTCACCCTATCTCGCTCTCACCCTATCTCACTCACACCCTATCTCGCTCTCACCCTATCTCCCTCTCACCCTATCTCACTCTCACCCTATCTCGCTCTCACCCTATCTTGCTCTCACCCTATCTCGCTCTCACCCTATCTCACTCTCACCCTATCTCGCTCTCACCCTATCTCGCTCTCACCCTATCTCGCTCTCACCCTATCTCGCTCTCACCCTATCTCACTCACACCCATCTCATTGTCACCCTATTTCACTCACACCCTATCTCACTTTCACCCTATCTCGCTCTCACCCTATCTCATTGTCACCCTATTTCACTCACACCCTATCTCAGTTTCACCCTATCTCACTCACACCCTATCTCACTGTCACCCTATTTCACTCACACCCTATTTCACTCACACCTTATCTCACTCACACCCTATCTCGCTCTCACCTGATCTCACTCTCACCCTATCTCACTCTCACCCTATCTGTGAGTCACCCTATCGCCCATGTGCCCAGGAGGTGACGGAGGGGATGCTGGTGCTGGAGCGATCCCGCATCAAGATGGCCACGGAGCTGGAGCAGCTCCACGACCAGAAGGACAACCTGCAGGAGCATCTGAGCGTGCTCAAACAAACCCTCGTCGTGGTAACTCTCTCGCATGTGTGCACGTGTCGTCACGCCTCGTCACGCTTCGTCACGCTTGTGTTTCTGTCTTTTTCTTCAGATTTGTAGCACTTTTAAAGCGCCATGGTCCGTTCGTGGTGCACCTGGCTGGGTGTGGCGTTAGTGGCGTCAACTTGTGTTCACGTGATACTGCATCACGTGATCATGCATTTCCTGGTCTCTTAGCCTCGCCTACATTAGTTTCGAAAACGCCACGTGGTCGATGTGTAAACAGAGTTAAGCACCCCTTACTGCGTGTATTTTCAACTCCTAAATGATACATGAAAACATATTTTGACTGTCTTTATGCTATAATAGGTATAATTTATACTGTACAACATGATTTTGCAATAAAAATAAAAAGCCACAAATGGACCATGTCGCTTTAAATGATCATTTCCCAGCGATGAAGAAAAATGTCATCGAAATTTAAATTTTATATTTTATTGAAAACTTGGTTTATTCTCCTTGTTAAAATAATAATATTAATAATGGCTTGATGCAAGAAATACCAGAAGCTACCACCATTGCTAAACATTACTTGGTTTTATTAAGTGAACACTATATGTTTTCTGTGGCAAGGTTCATGGGGATCTCGTTTCCTGTTCAGATCCCAACTGTTGGACCTGGCTGAGATATATTTCTTTTGAATCATATAAGATTGTTGTTGTGGTCACTATGTCCACTCAAGCGGTCAGTCATCCATTGTCACAATGGCCACTAAGTCAGAACCTCGGGAGTGAATCACTGAGAGTGAAACCTTGAGAGTGAATCATGTTAATGGAATGTCTTTGTGAACTTACAACATGAACCGATCAATGACTGGTGAGTTCTGTTTCAGATCCGGAGTGGCGCCAACACCCCAGTGCCACAGGACGCAACGGCAAAGGGAAACACTAACTACTTTGAAGAACAACAATACCAGCTGAAGGTGACTAGTTCTGTCAACGTCTCAGAGATGTCACTGACACAATGGTGCAACGTTTGGGTAGAGACATATGTGAAGTGGTCAACTGGAACATTGGCAACTTTCCTGAAACAACTCAAAACTTATCTATTTCGTTTGTATTAAATGCCTTGATGGCACTGGTTTATATTTCATAGCATTGACTGGTTTTAAATTGTTCTGTTTGAAACTGTATTTTTACACCCTAATTTTATTTATTTATCTTAGCATATTTATTATTTATTTATCTTAGCTTACTTAATTATTTATCTCAGTTTATTTATTTATTTATTACAAGTGTGTCTGTAACACAAGTGTGTCTGTAACACAAGTGTGTCTGTAACACATGTGTCTGTAACACATGGGTGTCTGTAACACAAGGGTCTTGTGTCTGTGTCTGTAGCACAAGGGTATGTCTGTAACATGATTATCTTTAACACATACAGGAGTGGGCGTTACACAAAAGTGTGTATGTAACGGTGTTACATCTGTAACACTGTAACGTAAGTGTTTGCTACAGCTTGAGCAGAAGATGAGTCGTCATGCTGAGGTGATGGAGAGTCGGAGACAGGTGTCACATGACAGCATCCAGCAGCAGCAACGGAAGCTGAATAACCTGGAACAGGTGACCTTCACTTGACCTTCAGTGCTTTACACATCCTTTCCCTTGTTCCGTCCCACAAAGATGGTTTCCTCATCAGTTATGCCACGTTCGGTTTTATTTTTCTCTAAGCTCTCAAATCATAGGGCCAATTGTTTTCATTTAACCCAATAGCACTCAGCCAATTTTAACGGGAAGCCTGTGCCTCATCAAATATTTGACATAGATGTTTAAAATATTGCTTGTCCCATTTTCTTTGCTCCAATCCCTTTATTATTCAATTCTTGCAATTGCATGTGTTATGCATGTTGTAGATAATAAACGTACCTACACACTGGTGTCAAAACTGGTGTTGTAACTTTAAGATATGTTGACCATTTCTTGATTGACACTAAGACATTTTGATTTTTTTGTAAAAAAAATACTTTATTGCGGTGTAATTGTTTTATGCTTGGCTTTTTACTACAACTTGTGTTTATTTAAAAGACCATTAAATTATCTACACACTGGTATATAATTTGTTATAATATGTTACACTTTTTAGCAGTATACGTGGCCAACTTCCTGGCTGGAGGGCATTTTAAAATGTCAAAAAAAAACGTTTGTTGTCACATTTTCAAAAATGCAGTAAATATTTTATGAAAACGGAAATATCCAAAATAGCCACAAATTAATGTTCTATGTCTAGATAGGTGTTGCATTTATTGCTTCTCTTAATCACTAGATGGAACCACGTAAACCAAATTCAAACGGTGTGCTGTATTCGCTGGCCGGCTATGGCCAACCTGAGGAGATTCGGGGTGACCGTCAATGCCCGACTTGACTGCCAATCGGTTAATGTTTCATGGAGCATTATTTGGGGTGGCTGTGTATTTGATTGTCTTCTTGTTAATTGTTTTTAATGCAAAACTGTTACATTTGCTTTAAGCTGACGTATGAGAGTCAAATTTTTGGTGTTTCAACAGCTAGACGACACTGTGTTCATAATCGACACAGTTGTTGCTATATGACATTGTTTCTCGACAGGTTCTATGCCAAGGTGATTCACATCGACCTACTACGCCATCTAGTGATGTCCTGTTGAACCTCTCCCGAACTCTGACTCCGGCGGGAGAGTTTGACATGCAGGTAAGGGAGTGATGCTGACAGCTTGTTGTGCTGACAAGCTGACAGCTTGTGATGACATCTTAGCATGGTATTCTGGGGCGTAATAGTGGAGTGGTGCAAAGGTGGACTCGATTGTAATCTATTTTGCTTTCACCTCGTGTTCAGTTATTTTTACAGAAAAGCAAATCTACAAAGTATTCATTACCACATGCAAGCTTGTGTCTGCGATTTTAAAGTGTAGCTTTGATAAAATCAATTGAAAAACTGCTTACTTATTTAATTGCTGCAGAATATTCAATTCAAATATTCTTGCATCACGACGTGATTGTCCTATTTCCTGTTGTTGGCTTCCTTATTCTCTCAAAAACCCGGAAGACATTAAATCACTGACATATATTAAATAAGAAGAGCATTAAATCACTGACATATATTAAATAAATTTATTTAGATTACATATTTATATTTGGACACCAAAAAAATTGGATTTAATCAAGGAAGCCACTTTAATCCGTTCATACACTATGAACTAGAAACACGATTTGTGATGTGAAATAATAATATTTATTTTGTATAGTTCCATATCCACAGCAATTTAGTACTTAACATAAAATATAATACGAAATAAGAAAACATGTAACTATATAAATACATAATTTAATGACATTCGTTTATAATAACAAATTATAGTGCAAAATAAATACATAAAAGCAGTTCATTCAGTTATAACACTTAGAAATTAATTAATTAATTACAACTAAATATTTAATAAATTACAGCAAAAATGCTTCCGTGAATTAAATAAGCATCTTTACAGATGCCTTAGAAGATCAAAGTAAAGTTTTAGAAGTGAAAATAGTTGGCATAGCGTTCCAAACTGATGCCATGATGACCTCTTGTCTGATTCGCTACCCTTCTGTGGTCAACAGGACACAGACAGACTGACCAGTAAGGGGGCGTATCCAAGTGAGGGGGCATATCCAAGTGAGGGGGCATATCCAAAGCGAGCATACTCACCGAATCGTCACAGCAGTCGGAGGCTGCACTCAGCCGGGAGTGCATCAAACATTGCTGAAAAGGGTCCATCGTCGTGAATCGACAACCAAGTTGGTCATGTGGACGGAAGTAGATGGCATCTCTCACCAAGTTTACTGTTTCAGCAGAAGGGCTGAATCGCATCGGGTAAATTTAAGAACATCGACCGAATGCCGTATTAATCATATGAATTACATGTAAATGAAATAGCTTAAAATTAGTTAGTTTTCGTGTCTGTACCTGATACATTATGACCAATATGTTGCCAAGAAGTGCCACTGGTCTATGCAAACTGATGTAAATTACAAGTTTTGATTATGAATTTATTCTGAAAAAAATTGCATAATTCCAGAGGTATATGCCGGGGAGGGGCCATTGAGACCGAGGGTCTGTACTGTGATCTTTTGTAATGGACCTACTGTTTCTTTGAATATTCAAAAGTGAGTCTACAAATGGAACTCTGACCCTCAACCAAAGCTGTGTAGCACCAACAGAATACATTGAATGTAGTATTGTGTATTTCCACTGATAGTATTGTATACTGATAGTATTATATATACTTCCGCTGACAGTATTCTATACTTCCACTGATAGTGTTGCATACTTCCACTTATAGTATTGTATACTTCCACATAATTTTGATTTATATTTTATATTTTACATAACTGTGCATGCGAGACAAACTGTTTTATAGAAGCTCAACTTATTTATCATCAGGATCAGTGCAGCAGTATTTTAGTATACATTTTAATTTCTGACTCTTTAATGTGGTAAAATGTATGAACGACTACCATCTTTATGATGGTATCACTTTTTCATTCACTAGTTTATTATTTATTGCTTAGTTTATTATATGCTTTGTATACGTCGTAAGTTTATGATAAAGCTTGGTACACTGTATACATTATAACTTGCATGCTTTTATAATTGTGATGTTGTTTTGATTTCTTGTAACACAATTGCTATGATCAGTCATATGTAGTAATTTTATTTTAAATGTTAAGGTAACCATTATTTGTTTCAATTTCCGTCCATCTTGCTTCATTGTATAGTATGCACCTACCTACATGTTATTGTTATATACAAATATTGCGTGTTCTCATGGCATACATTTTATTAGTTTATATGATGTGAACTTTTACAACAAACTATACATGTCATGAGGATAAGTTTATTTGTTTGTCCATCGGTTGTTGCCACTGTGGCAAATGTCTTGTTAAATAAATTATCAGATATATCGAAGTGCAAGAGTTAGTGGTTATTTCTTTCCTGGTCCAGCTTTACATATGTGTAACTGATATATTAGGGGAGTGGCAGATCTCTCTAACAGATCGATTTTTACACCACCCCCACACACACACTTAAATTTTACATAATTAGAAAGCCCTGCATCTCCCCGTTACGATTATTCCTGTCGTAGAGTTGCGGACTGGTGTAGTTTGCATTAATCCAAGGTCACCATCAATCAATCGATTTTAGAAATTGGGCACTTCTGAAAATGTCTTGAACTTCTGCTATTTTATCCTTAATATCAATGTATGTTAACAAATGCAGAATGCTAATGCCCATCTGTGCACAATATGTGTATGTGCCAGGGGTTGAGTAGTGACTAGTAATATAGGTTTTTGTGTTAAAGTACAACATTAATGTGTGTTGAACCCATAAAAACGATTACTTAATAAACATGACCTCCTGTTGCTATGTTCCATTCCCAAGGCAATCTAGATCCCAAAAATAAATGTATGGGTAGAAGAATGAGTGGGCGTAGTGAAGTAAGAATTATACAAATGTCGGTTTTATATAAAGGTGGAAGGGATTTCAGAATGTATGGTCATGGTTTCATTTATATGGATTTTTCTTACTTATATGTTACAGAGCAACTAAGAAATTAGATCAACCGTAACATATTACTATATAGTTTCATATTTATTCTCTAACCTCTCTGCTGTGAACGTTCACATGTTATTTACACAAAAACAATTCCACTCCCTTGGAAAAAAGATTCAAATTTACTGAAACATAATTGTCAAAACATTTCATCAATGGCAAACATTACTTTGTTGATACAGTTCATTAAACGCGTACAACATTGCAACACTGGGATATGGGCCTTACTTACCCCTTGACTTCTTAATATCACTACTGCAGTCCTCAACATATTCTAAGCTGATCTCAACAACAGTTATGATTGTTGTATTTAACTTGATGACTTCGCAGAACTCTGACGTTGTATATTAATCCCTCTTTGTTTGGCAACATTTATCAAGACGAAGTTCATATTCCTGCTTACACAAACACACACACACACACACACACACACACACACACACACACACAAACACACACACACACATTATAAGTTTGACTACAGTTAATACATTTCTAAGATATCACAAAACCACCTGAACTGATGAAATGGAATCAATGTGTGTGCACATAACATGTAGTGTTTGCACAAAGAACACCAGCAGGGTATGAACCTACCACACACAACACTGAACCGACATTACCCTAAACTGTACAAGTAAAAACAATTGGTTTAGAGAAACATTTAGCAGTGCTTTTGCATTAAAACACAGTATTCTGACTGCAATCAGTCACAACTGTATTATTAGAAAATTAATATACAGGTACATGAACTGACAGGAATACATAATAATTAGTACACGATCTGTAAAAGCATGCACCAACTCATTTTTATGGACACGACTGCTAGTTGTGGTTTTGAACTCTTCATATCACGTCATTATAGCTGCCCAACACCTAATTTCAAAGATTGTTTTTGCCAGAAAAATTACAAAACGAGTATAACTGTTTCCTACAAGCATGAGTTATGATTATTAAACCAGAACATGTAGCATCGTCTAACACTATACAAAATGTCCTCTAGTTCGTTATCTTCAATAAAATACTCGCTAGGTGTGCGGGGGTGTGTGTGCGGGCGTGTGTGTGCGGGCGTGTGTGAACGGGCGTGTGTGTGTGTGTGTGTGTGTGTGTGTGTGTGTGTGTGTGTGTGTGTGTGTGTGTGTCTGTGTGTGTGTGTGGGGTGTGTGTGCCCGTGTGGTGTGTGTGTGTGTGTGTGTGTGTGTGTGTGTGTGTGTGTGTGTGTGTGTGTGTGTGTGTAATAATGAATAATGTATGTATAATCCTACATTATATATAATAAAAAGAAAACTATGCAAGTTCAAAGTATGTTCGACATTTTTGTTATGTGTATTTAATTGTTGTTTTGTTGATGCAGGTGTTATGTACACGTATGAAAGGTTGGTAATGTACACGATTATACTGACTGGGTATTTGTATTAACTGTGTTTCTTAATTATTAAGAAACAATATTAATAATAATAATGAATATATCAAAGAAAAGATTATAACCAAAGGTTATTCTAGGTAATATTATACCTGTTTAAACTTATGCAAACTCATTTTTAAAGGTATCTTAACAATGAATTATCGCAGTTATTTATTCATACATTCAATGTACTATTATTAATATACCATAGTTATATTTATTTACTTATTGATGACTAAAGACAATGTAGTTTATTTTGTATAGTAGAAATTATTGTATCTTAAAAATTTACTATCAATAAAATATTGATGCTTTTATGCATGGTATTAATTCTTTTACAATTATAATTCCAGCCAAAACAGTTATTTGGATAAGCGCGATATACGAAAAATATAATAATTATTACTATAGAATGAAAAAATCATGAAATATATCAACATATATTAAAATAAATATTTTTTAATACAATATAATTCCAACATATAATTAGGTACGTCCCCTTGTAGTTACATACAAGGCGACGTATACTTAGGCGTGGACGTTCCACATTTGAAATGTAAGAGAGTTCAAGCATTTTTATATCTTTCAATAATATTTACGTACGTACAACAAATTAACTAAAGCTTACCGTGAGGCTGAGTTGTGTACGATTAAAGCTGTTAAAACATTTACAATATACCTTAAAATAAGTCAATGTGCTGTTGCGAGTATAACTGTTTCCTACAAGAAAAAAACTTTGAAAAACAAAAGAGAGGGAATGAGGAAGTGGGAGACACTGGGTATATAGCCTGTAGTACAATCTAATGTAACTAGTTCGGCCAGGGGTACCTCATCGGTTGCTCCTCATAACGTTCCCTGGCACGGTTGGTCACAATCCTTACTCCCTCACAACTGACCGACTTCCGCCGGAAGTGTTCCTATGGGAGGGAAATTACCTGGCCCAAACCCCGGTTCGCCGCACCGGTTGTGACCTCCATAGGATGAGCGTCACTGGTAACCCCTTCCGCCACGTGCGGTCGGAACACTCAGTTGCAGAAGGTAGCCATTTTGTTTGCTTATAAACCCATGCCGAGCCTTAGCTGGTGAAATTGTGGTGTCAACTTGTAAAACACGTAAGCTGATATATCTGACGTTATTTATTTTGTAGCATTACATTACAACTTCGCCTATATGTCATGCTATATCATAGCATACATAAAACATGTTAACATGCATAACTATAATTATTAATGTAGACTTAACCAGATTCATGGTTCTATAGCGGAAGTTGGGCAACAATATGGCGTCGCCGACATTTCCTCCTTCATAAAATTAAATAAGGCATTATTTTTAAACGCAGATACATAATACAGTACACCCTACAGTGAATAATATAACTCGCCTTGATATACGAGAATTCATAATTTAAAATAATAAACACAGGTGGATTAAAACATTATTAGTTATTTTCTTTGATAAATAAATACAATGCTTACCTACGATTTACATCGACGCAAATCAGCAAGAGGATCCATTCATTACATATAAACTATGTTGCCAAGTAATGTTTTGATTACTGAGAAATGTATTATCTGAATAATTATATTCACAGTAGAACGATGCTAACAGTTATGCATAATGATGATAATGTTTGTCTTCCGTAATGCCTTGCTGGTTTGACTATGCATGTTAGCGATACAGAATGTCGACACTGCATGTACCACATGGCAACTAATGTAATGTACTACCAACAGTTGCCGTTCTAAAACAACATTACACACATGGCCTACCTTAAAGCAATTGTCTGTAGCAGTCGTCGCTCTCTTTTTGGCGTCTAATTGTATATCCCAATGTCTGATGACTCCCCAAACTGCAACATGTGCAGCTCATTCGAGACCAACTGTCAAACCACATAGAGCGTCAATGTATATCGTTTGCTGAATATCATACGATACGCTGCACCCGACCCTAAACGAAGCATCCGTAAACACGTGAAGTTGGTCTTGTACTGAAAACCGGGAGAACTGCATTTCGACTACAACTGCACTTAAAATTCGACAAATCCATGCTTTCGATCGAACGCTTAAGGCATTTGTTTGTAGCAACTGCCATGTTCAACGCGACAGATGTTGCTAATTATACATTGTCAATTAGTGCGTTCTTGGCGGGACCAAGAACATACCATTGTCGGAGGCCGCACGTCAGTCTAAGAATGTCCACGGCAGTGAAACATTGCATTGTCTGTGTTAAACTGACAATGACACATGACAGGTATTACACACGGGCAAATCAAGTTTGCCTTGAATGGCACAAGTAGCTTCGCTGTTCTTGTCGAATGTGCAAATACCCATGACCGTACCGAATTGCGACTTAATTAGAATTACGGGAGGGTTGAAAAGGATTGGTTGATGAAAGTATGGAGGAAGACGGGTGTAGAGGGACAGTGAGAAGGGAAATAGTAGAGGATAAAGAAAGTGAGGGAGTGGGAGAGGGAGACGGCGAAGGGCCGCCAAGCAGGGAGGAAGGGAGAAAATGTTGAGTATTTTTAAAAGGATGGGATGGGGAGAGGTAAATCAGAAGAGAGACAGACAAAGAGAGAAAAACAACCTCACAAACTTGTTCACTCTGACACATTGTGCATCAGAACGAAAACGAATTGCAGCGCTACTCATTTGTGCATTTCTTTCATCTATTTGCTAAACATGGACACTGAACGGTTTAAATATTAATAATAATAATACAGTTTTTATATAGCGCTAATTCCCACATGACTGATCGTTGCTCTGAATAAGAAATATACTAAATGTATATTAATAAATAGAAATGTAAATTATATAAATTTATATAAATGATATTAATTTTTTGGTTTTAAGATGTACTAGTAAACCCTTGTATGTAAATTATATAAATTAATTTAAAATAAATTAAACACTGTTTTTAAGATGAATACTACTAAAACTAGGTACGTAAATTATATAAATTAATATAGAATTAAAACCTTTACTAAAACTGTGTACGTATATATATATATATATATATATATATATATATATAT
>OZ024854.1:33016760-33031760 GCA_964017155.1 Oasisia sp. SBJ-2009
CAGCTAATGACTAGACCACCCTGCTGAGTGTAACTAGACCACCCTGCTGAGTGTGTCTAGACCACCATGCTGAGTGTGTCTAGACCACCCTGCTGAGTGTGTCTAGACCGCCCTGTTGAGTGTGTCTAGACCAGCCTGCTGAGTGTGTCTAGACCACCCTGCTGAGTGTTTCTAGACCACCCTCCTGAGTGCGTCTAGACCACCCTGCTGAGTGCGTCTAGACCACCCTGCTGAGTGTGTCTAGACCACCCTGCTGAGTGTGTCTAGACCACCCTGCTGAGTGCGTCTAGACCACCTTGCTGAATGTGTCTAGACCACACTGCTGAGTGCGTCTAGACCACCCTGCTGAGTGTGTCTAGACCACCCTGCTGAGTGCGTCTAGACCACCCTGCTGAGTGTGTCTAGACCACCCTACTGAGTGTGTCTAGACCACCCTACTGAGTGCGTCTAGACAACCCTGCTGAGTGCGTCTAGACCACCCTGCTGAGTGTGTCTAGACCACCCTGTTGAGTGTGTCTAGACCACCCTGCTGAGTGCGTCTAGACCACCCTGCTGAGTGTGTCTAGACCGCCCTGTTGAGTGTGTCTAGACCACCCTGCTGAGTGTGTCTAGACCACCCTGCTGAGTGCGTCTAGACCACCCTGCTGAGTGCGTCTAGACCACCCTACTGGATGCGTCTAGACCGCCCTGTTGAGTGTGACTAGACCACCCTGCTGAGTGTGTCTAGACCACCCTGCTGAGTGCAGAACTTACCTGTTCTTACATGCGTTCTTTCCTTCAGGGGGCCCCTCCCTACCTGGACCAGCCCAGCCATCCGCCCCCGCCCAGTTCTACCTCCGGGAGACCAGTGCCTACTTTCTATGGGGCTGGGGGTCAGGTAGTCGCCCCTCCCCCGGCTGACCAGCACTACAGGGTGGACATGACTGATGCCGGTCAACTCGGGTTTGACCAGCCAGGACTTATGGCCGGCCCCGGGTATGACCAAACCATGCCTCAAGTCACAACAGCTGGGGCCCAATATGGACTCTTGCCTAATGGAGGTAGGGGGTATTTCTTGATACTGCTTTATAAATATATAAATTTGTATACATTTTGCGTACACCTGTAGTTTAAAAAATACTGCAGTTTTATATGTTAGTGTCTATGACGATTTTAATGATCTTAATCTATTAGTATTTGTGATTTGTTTTTTTAATGATTAAACCTGCAAAGCGCCTTTGAGTAATTTTGGCTGAAAATGGCCCTATAAAGATGTTCATATTATTGTCATTATCATATTTTCATGATATAATTGGATTTCAAAAAGTTGACGTTATGTTGAAATTTCAGGTGGGTGCAGTAGGTTGCCTGAAGGTTTTGGTAATTATGAGAATGGAATGTACGACAGTTGTAGCTTTGTAAATGAGGACCGGCAAAGTAGCTTTGACTGAGAGGTTCAGGGCATGTAGTTTTTAGCACAGCTGCACAGGCATGGTATATTTGCTGTTAAAACCTGGCTCTCAACATTGGGGACTGCGTATCCATTGTGAATCTGATATTCATGTTAATGTCAGTCCTGTCTCAATTTGGGACATAAAAGAACCACTGAGGACGACAAGTACCCTTGCAGTGACCACCCTCAGTGCCAACATAGAAAGGTCGGCTTGGTGTAAATGTTGTGAAAAAGACTGATTAGTTCAATGAGACTTCATAGGATCATAACATTGTAACAACAACATATAATAATAATATTATTTGTTATTTACAAAGCGCAGTATCCAAATATGCTCAAAGCGCTGTACAATAAAATATAAAGCTATTTATTATGTGTTAAAACTAATATTAATATTAATAAATACAACTGTAATATTAACTTTCAGATAAACAAAAATGTAGAAACGTTAAATTATTCATATTAAAACTGTTAATTAAATATTATATAGAATTAACGACGATGAATAAAATAAATAAATCAAAAAATACATCAAACTAATATATAGACAGATGCCGAAGGGAGGAGACAACGAGAACTTACGTGTTCTTTTCTCGCGCTGTTTGCAGCTCAGAGCACCACTGCGCCACCTGGTGGTGATTTATTCCAACCGAATCAACAACAATACCAGCTGAATCAACAACAATTCCCACAGAATCGACAACAATTCCCACAGAATCAACAACCTGTGTTCGTTCAGGCGCCTGGTGGATTCATGATTCCCACAGCCCAGGGAGCAACCCCTGCTCCCGGGCAAGTCCTCCAGCAGGGGGCTGGTCCCCAGGGGGCTGGGGTGACATTAGTGCCCCGGCCACTCCTGGGGGCCAGTACCTGGTGTCCACCCCCACGACCACCACCCCCATCGCGGGGCCAGGACAGGTGTTCCTGCAGGCGACACCAGATGGCAGGACCACTCACCCGGTGATGTTCAGCACTCCGATCAGTCCCGCGGCAGGTAAGTGTCATTGCCAACCTCGATATACACCGAGTCGTAATCTGTGCTTTTTTTGGACTTGTTTTAATCAGTGTTTATGTTTTAGATTTATATATATATATATATATATATATATATATATATATATATATATATATATATATGTATGTATATATATATATATATATATATATATATATATATATATATATATATATATGTATATATTCATATATATATATATATATATATATATATATATATATATATATATATATATATATATATATATATATATTTCCGACTGTTCTCGCGGCTTAGTTTAATGTTTGTGTACTTTTATCGATATTTTATTTAACCTATTTATTATACATACATATATATATTTATTTAGCTTCAATAATTTGTGTTATTATATTTATATATATATTTTTTAATTGTTTATATATGTTACTAGTATATTTATGTTTTTCTTCTGGTGTGTATTTGTATTTTAGGATTTTAATGTATGTAAAGCGCCACGAACAATTTCAAATTGGATGTGGCGCTATATTAAATAAAAAATATATTATTAAGCCTCATTGCCAACCTCGATATACACCGAGTCATAATCTGTCAAACACCTGAGATAAAATCTCAAGTAATAAAAAAATTCTTTCTGCAGTAAATTTCCGCACTTGCGCATTCATATCATCTCAAAACAAAACTGATCTTTGCTTTACATATAGTGAAACCTGCCAATACGAGGATGTGCCAAAAGGATACTTCATAATGTGTCACTGTAGTAATGTCCCAGTGATATTGCAGCAGCTGTTTCTGTTGTGAAAACATTCCTTGAATTTAATAATGTTTATTTTGTATAGTGTCATACCCAGAGAAATCATAGCACTTAACATAAGACACATACAGTAAAATAAGACAAATTTAACAAGGAGTTTTCGGATATATGAAAATGCACAGATTTCACCCACTGCGAATTGTGCAGATTCACTCAGCATTCAGTAAAAATATTATCATTATTCAGTTGTTACTCAGTTAATTTTTTTTTGCTCACCGCTATCAGCATTACAAGATACAGTTATAGTGTCAGTGCATGTGTGATTTATACCTTTCAAAAGGGTACTACCAGCGTCAATGAGTGAGGAAGTCACATTGTTGATGACATGTTTTTCTGCAGGAGGATTATGCGAATAAACTACAGGAGACAATTCGCTCTCTCAAGTCTCAGCTGAGCCAATATGGGGTACGTGCCACGCAACTATGTGCTTTCATATTCCAGATACTGTTTATAACATACAATAGTTCGTGCTAAGACTATATCTTAAAGCAAGGGTGCCATCTTCTCTACTCAGAATTAGCCCAGCAATAATTGGTAACGAGAAGAAGTTTGCTGTTAGAACGTGGCAAAGTTAAACATCAAAGTGTATTGCAGTTAAATCTGCTCAGCTCGGTGTTATTGCTAATCAATTTTGTTTTGAAAGTAGATGTTTTATTTACAATTTGAACGTGTTGCAGGCGGAATCTTTCAAATTGCAAACATTGTTCTGAGGTAATAAATTATCCAAACACAAATTGGCAGACAGTAAACCTTCAACACGCATGTTGTAGTCACAAGAACGTAATATTAAATGAATCATCAATTACAACCTGGAAGCTGGCACCATTGCTTTGATAACATTACTGTATTGTATTTACTATTTTTCTGTGTGAAAGTGTCGCTTAGCAGTAAGATTGCTTTGTTTAAATGTAATGAAATGTAGTGGAATATATATTAAATATACTAAAATGTTAGTGTTACTGTTCCTTTACGAGCTGTCTGCATCCGGCAGTGAAGAAAGTCGTCACGTTCTGTTTGTTGACGATATTGAAAGAAGAGCTCTAAAGAAACTGAAAGTGGAACTAAAGGTATGTGACAATGTGAAAGAAATTATGGATTGCCTGTGCTACAGTTTCTGACAAATTTAAAACATTTTATTTTATCGATACAATCTATATAGAAATGTTTTCCTTTGCTGAAGACACTAAACATAAAAGTAAAGTAAGAGTTTTAACCTTACTTTAAATGTTTAACTTGGCAATGTAGCAGTTAAGCTAAGTGCTTGCAGACATATTTTTAAAACACCTGAGATAAAACTCAAGTAATAAAAAAGGACTTTTTGCAGTAACTTTCCGCACTTTTGTGCATTCATGTGATGTCAAAACTGATCTTTGCATTACATATAGTGAAACCTGTCAACACCAGGATGTGCCAAAAGGATACTTCATAATGTGTCACAGTAATAATGTCCCAGGGATATCGCAGCAGCAATATCACTGTTTTGAAAACGTTCGTTGAATGTGAGTTCTATAATAATAATAATAATAATGTTTATTTTGCATAGTGCCATATCCAGAGAATTCATAGCACTTAACATAGACACATACAGGAAAATAAGACAAATTAAACAATATAAATACATAAATTAATGTTGTTAGTTTAAAAGTTAAAATAATAAATTATAATGTAAAATAGAGATAAAAGAAGTTCAATTAATTAATTGCGACAAAAAAATGAATAAATTACAGCAAAATGCTCTAAGTCACCCTCCAGTGAAACCGGTGACTGTTCTCTGGGTCTCTAAGTCACCCTCCAGTGAGACCAGTGACTGTTCTCTGGGTCTCTAAGTCACCCTCCAGTGAGACCAGTGATTGCTCTCTGTTACTCTAAGTCACCCTCCAGTGAGACCAGTGACTGTTCTCTGGGTCTCTAAGTCACCCTCCAGTGAGACCAGTGATTGCTCTCTGGGTCTCTAAGTCACCCTCCAGTGAGACCAGTGACTGTTCTCTGGGTCTCTAAGTCACCCTCCAATGAGACCAATGACTCTTCTCTGGGTCTCTAAGTCACCCTCCAGTGAGACCAGTGACTGTTCGCTGGGTCTCTAAGTCACCCTCCAGTGAGACCAGTGACTGTTCTCTGGGTCTCTAAGTCACCCTCCAGTGAGACCTGTGACTGTTCTCAGGGTCTCTAAGTCACCCTCCAGTGAGACCGGTGACTGTTCTCTGGGTCTCTAAGTCACCCTCCAGTGAGACCTGTGACTGTTCTCTGGGTCTCTAAGTCACCCTCCAGTGAGACCAATAACTCTTCTCTGGGTCTCTAAGTCACCCTCCAGTGAGACCAATGACTGTTCTCTGGGTCTCTGAGTCACCCTCCAATGAGACCAGTGACTGTTCTCTGGGTCTCTATGTCACCCTCCAGAGAGACCAGTGATTGCTCTCTGGGTCTCCAAGTCACCCTCCAGTGAGACCAGTGACTGCTCTCTGGGTCTCTAAGTCACCCTCCAGTGAGACCAATGACTCTTCTCTGGGTCTCTAAGTCACCCTCCAGTGAGACCTGTGACTGTTCTCAGGGTCTCTAAGTCACCCTCCAGTGAGACCGGTGACTGTTCTCTGGGTCTCTAAGTCACCCTCCAGTGAGACCAGTGACTGTTCTCTGGGTCTCTAAGTCACCCTCCAGTGAGACCAGTGACTGTTCTCTGGGTCACTAAGTCACCCTCCAGTGAGACCAGTGACTGTTCTCTGGGTCTCTAAGTCACCCTCCAGTGAGACCAGTGACTGTTCTCTGGGTCTCTAAGTCACCCTCCAGTGAGACCAGTGACTGTTCTCTGGGTCTCTAAGTCACCCTCCAGTGAGACCATGGACCGTGTGTTGTAGGACCGCCGGGCTGAGTTGGAAGCCCTTGACCTGGCTGTGGGACGGCAGAAGTCTCAGCTCCACCACATGAGGGAGGTGGAGAGGGACTTACTGGGGAAGAGGGAGGACGCAGCCAGGGAACTCAAGGAGCTGAGGAGGAGCAACACGAAGACACGGCCACAGAGAAGGAGGTGGGTTGGAGAGGGAGGTGGGAGGGAAGGAGAGGGAGGTGGGAGGGAAGGAGAGGGAGGTGGGAAGGAAGGAGAGGAAGGTGGGAGGGAAGGAGAGGAAGGTGGGAGGGAAGGAGAGGAAGGTGGGAGGGAAGGTGGGAGGGAAGGAGAGGGAAGGAGAGGGAGGTGGGAGGGAAGGAGAGGGGGGTGGGAGGGAAGGAGAGGGAGGTGGGAGGGAAGGAGAGGGAGGTGGGAGGGAAGGAGAGGGAGGTGGGAGGGAAGGAGAGGGAGGTGGGAGGGAAGGAGAGGGAGGTGGGAGGGAAGGAGAGGGAGGTGGGAGGGAAGAAGAGGGAGGTGGGAGGGAAGCAGAGGGAGGTGGGAGGGAAGGAGAGGGAGGTGGGAGGGAAGGAGAGGGAGGTGGGAGGGAAGGAGAGGGAGGTGGGAGGGAAGGAGAGGGAGGTGGGATGGATGGAGAGGGAGGTGGGAGGGAAGGATAGGGAGGTGGGAGGGAAGGAGAGGGAGGTGGGATGGAGAGGGAGGTGGGAGGGAAGGAGAGGGAGGTGGGAGGGAAGGAGAGGGAGGTGGGAGGGAAGGAGAGGGAGGTGGGAGGAATGGACAGGGAGGTGGGAGGGAAGAATTAGCACCAGCCCAACAATGAATTATGTTTTATATTTTTTTTTAAATGTATGTGTATTTCAGGTCACACACACACACACACACACACACACACACACACACACACACACACACACACACACACACACACACACACACACATATATATATATATATATATATATATATATATATATATATATATATATATATATATATTATGCATACATATATGTGTATATAAATTGGTCCCCGTCCCCCCACTTTTAAACCGGATCGACGCCCCTGCCAACACCAATGAGGTACCACAATAACTAAGCATCACACATAAATATGGATACAGTCTGACATGTACGTCAATGTGAAGGCATAATATGTACATCAATGTACATTTACAGCCGATGGAACGTCGACTTGTGGCCCGACGACAGGTGTGCTGGCTCGATGACGGAACGGATGTTGATAATCATCTACTACAGCTCGCCGCTACTTCACACATAGTTAAATATTGATATCGTATAACATGTCCGTCAACATGAAAGCATAATGTCTACATTAATGTACATATACAGACGATGGAATGTCGCGGGACATTCGATCGAATTCGGTGCCAAGATGGCGTTGTTTTGGCTGTTCTGTCTTTTGAGCACACACACGGCCTGCCCACACATACTATCGCTGGCTAGGCGCCTGCACGGTCGATAGCTTACCCTTCATACATATGAAAAGGTATTTCACCATATTGGGAAAGGGTGACATAATTGTTTTTGGTCATGGTTTCTGTTGATAAAAGCTATGCAACGACATCAACGTGGAAGCCTAGCCCTAGGGTAGGCCCTAGCCTAGGGCTAGGGCCAGGCTGGTGCATATTTTTTATGTTAACAATTAATTACACGCAGCCTAATCCAGACTATAATAACATTATCACGCTGGTTTCATTGACACTATCAAAATATTTTGGAGTTATGCGAGTTCAACAGCTAATTGAGAATGTTTTAAATAAGCGTTCCGCAAGACATGCAAACAAATCCACTTTAGTCGCTAGAGGCGCTGATACGCAACTAGACCTTAGTCGCAGGCGCCATTTAACCGCCAATATAAGCAATATATTCGGTGAGTTTTATAATTAGATGTGTTTAATATGTTTCAAAGTGTGCCATCTTGGCCCTTGTATAGGCATAGTTAGCTACAGAGAAGATGTGAACATAATTACCATAGGTTTTTGGTAATTAAATTACGTAGATATAAACGACATATACAATATTAAACAGCTGAACATGCTATAAAAGTCAATAATGTGTATTAGAGCATGTGACAGGTGTGGATATGTTTAACTTATTAGCATATAGGCATTGTGCATGTTTTTGACAGTTATGTCGATGTGTGTTACTTACAATTATTATTTCTATATTTTAACGTTTCATAAATACTCAAATGCATTGGTTTCCTTTTTTCATGTCTTTTTCCTGCACTCTGCACTTTCTTCGTTAAAACTAAGTTTAACAAAACACATTATTGTGAGAGCGACTGTTCTTGTCTTAATAGAAGTCACATGCACACCCAATCAAAATATGTATATATGAATATTCGTATATACCTATTACTGTTACGTTAATTTGATGTGGTCTAAATAAAATGTTCCTGTTCTTGTTCGTGTTGGCGTCGTCTGTGGCAACATAAAATCTGGCGTCTGAATGCTTTATGAAAAACAGAGAAGCCCCGAAAAGAGCGCCGAGTTTTCATACAAAAACTCGCAGCTGGCGCCGGCCGCCGACAAGTTCCTTCGGGTTAGTCGACAAGCTGCTCACGCTGGGCTGTGGGGGCTAATTATAACTACACGTAAATGTTATGCCAGGAAGAACGGTTGAGTACAGAGAGGAGGGAGATTGCGTTACTGAAACGTCTTCGCTTGCAGCAACTAATCAAATGTGTTGTGAACAGTAGTTTCTGCACGCTGTTGAAGGAATTTGATGTATAGATGTAATGTAATTATGAAAAAATCAACCACGGAGGAAGGAGATTGCCGTTGGAGACACGTATAATTGCATGCATGCATACATACGTACATGCGTTCATACATACATATGTATATCCGGTGTATATACACATATAATATACGTATAAATATATATCCTGTATATATATATATATATATATATATATGGGAAATCAATATATATGTTTGTGTATGTATATATATATCTTATATATATATATATATATATATATATATATATATATATATATATATATATATATATATACATATATATATATTATAATATATTATATATACCGGATATATATATTTAATATATAAGTATATACATACACCGGATGTACATATATATATAATATATATATATATATATAATATGTGGGGCAATTAGGTTGTTCTTTGTCTGGCTGGTGAGTGCTCATGTTTCCTCGCTATATGTTATTGTTGGACGTACGCACGAGTTGTGAACTTCAAACCGGTTCCAATGTTACCCTTGAAGACGGTGCCGCTGGTGACTGGGGTCTTGGCTTTGTAGTACTTCGCATGCTGGTGTTGTTGGCCATGCTGGCGTGTATGTTAAGTATGCTGTTCCAAATTGTATCGTAAAGGTAAGGCATGGGAAATAAGTTCAGTTAATCAATATATTGCCATTCACGTCGTTTCGAGTGACCTTAATAGCGAGGTATTATTTTTGCAGGCGTTTCAGAAACAAGGACTTGATACGAAGGAGCTGACAGGAAAGAAGGATCTGAAAGACATGTTGACAAAGGTTTAATTCCTTTTTGAGATACGTACTCGTACTACACACGCAAGCACACAACGCATTCGTGTAAGTATGCATGCATTGATATATGCATATATATATATATATATATATATAAATGTATATATATATATATTATATATATAAATGTATGTGTTTATACACATGTGTGCATTGAAGTGTTTGTTGTTGTGTATGTATATATGTGTATGTGTGAACGTATGCATGTATGCATACATATATGAATGCATGCATCTATGTATGCATACATGTATATATATATATATGTATAAATAAAAATATGTATGTAGGTATGTATGCATATATGAATGCATCTATGTATGCATACATGAATAAATAGTATAAATATATGTATGTATGTATGTATGTATGGAAGTTCGCGTTGTGTGTGAATGTGTGTAAATACACCTTGCTACCAGAATGTGTTATTTTTACAATTCTAATAATCATAAATGCTGACGTGTCTTGGCATAGTATATATATATATATATATATATATATATATATATATATATATATATATATATATTATATATATATTATATTTATATATAAATGTATGTGTTTATACACATGTGTGCATTGAAGTGTTTGTTGTTGTGTATGTATATATGTGTATGTGTGTACGAATGCATGTATGCACACATATATGAATGCATGCATCTATGTATGCATACATGTATATATATATATGTATAAATAAAAATATGTATGTAGGTATGTATGCATATATGAATGCATCTATGTATGCATACATGAATAAATAGTATAAATATATGTATGTATGTATGTATGTATGTATGTATGTATGGAAGTTCGCGTTGTGTGTAAATGTGTGTAAATACACCTTGCTACCTGAATGTGTTATTTTTACAATTCTAATAATCATAAATGCTGACGTGTTTTGGCATAGCATAATATCATTGTAGTTGCAGTAGTCGCCTCCAAATAAGAACACCATTATTTTATTCAGCTAGATTCGTAGACATATTTATCTAATCTAACAGGATTACACTCGAATGATTGTCTAGAAAGTTAAACATTACTCGCAGATTTCGATTGCTGCAGTAGTTTCTTTTATTGAATTATGACATGTCCTTAAGCTAAGCATAGCATAGTACATCATTCACGTTTGCGAGTATTATGGCATTACAAGAATATAGTATAATGGTGCACTTTTCCACTCTGTTGAGACTCTACGCGAAACACCGGACTCGTCGTGCACTTTGTAATGTAAACTATTTAGAGATTGCCTTGTCTGAACAAAGGTCAAAATATGTACCGAGAATCAGTGGTGGATCTACTCGTCATAATGACATTTGAGGTCGAAACATACACAGTTTTCACACTTCAAAGTATTGAAATTGCACATTCAGAAATAATGAGTCACTACCAAAGACGAACTATTGACAATGACGACGTATACACAGACTGACCAAGCATTGGTTAATATTAAAATACAAAACGAGCGATAATACGGGTTTCAATCACCCATCGTCTGCGATTCTACGTACTACTGTACAAAACGTGTTCTACCAAAGACAATAATGTGGGCGTTTCGGATTACACAAAACAACTCGTTATAACGACGATATCACATTAACGGCACTTCGTGGTCCTTAATTAATTAAAATACAAGGTGCTAATATTTCGTTCAGGCATCTGTATATAAACAACTATATTCCTTTAAAATAAAAGTTATAAATTCTGATGTAGAAATATAGTTAAATGTAGATTTATAGTAATTACACTCGCCCATACAAATTGCACATATCTATATTGCATTACACATTCCTGCATCAGTAATAATATACAATCGATTTTTATTAAAGGGAAGTTGTCTGTTTCTTTACCCGGAATTAAATATATTATTATTTTTAACAGGTTGTTCACCTAATTGGTTGTTAATTTAATTAACCTTTACCAGGCGTCCGTTATAAATCGCTGCATTAACAACTGCGTATCTACGTCCAAAACATCGCAGTGTTTCCGATAGTTATACTGTACATTGCTCAAATAAAATATTTTGAACCTCCATTTTACATTTCCCATAAGAAAACGTCACATTATAGGAAAGATGTGGGCTCATAATAAACATAATAATTGTGTATCCAGTATTTGTTCAACATATTCAATACTTAAGAACATTATCGTAATTTATAAAATTAATTACCTGCAACAGACAAACTCCCTTTAACACGGAAGCATTTACCGGTAAAGCATATTTAACAGATTGCCGCGTTATAAATGTATAGAAACGTGGCACACATCCTCGAGGTTACATGTTCTGCTGCCGTTATTGGTTATCAGGAAACCAGCGAAAGTGTATGTTACTATGTAGGTGCTTCCTGTGACCGCTTTGTAAATGGTCTACTGCAGAAAGGCGGATCTGAAACGCCGTAAGAAGCGGTGTCTTCAACTCCCAACGTCCGACCAAAATTGTACATTGTTTAATATTGGTTTAAACAATCAGTACTGCACCCTCAATACGTCTCATGGCGCTTCCGTTTACGCACAATTAGAATGACCCCCTTTCTATGCTGAAGCTAAACTCGTGTATGCAACAATGAACTCATTACGCGGATCGCCACTCGAAGGACCGCCACTCGAAGCGACGAATTCGCCCCAAACCTGGTGACTACAATAGCAATGTGCACCGATACCATTTCTACTCGCAGTGTGGCTCCACCTTAGCAATTGATTTTTTTTCGAAACGTGATGATGACCAACCCAACACCCACCAACCACCTGTCTACGATTTTGGGGATTTTTTGAACTTCAGAAAGCATCCACAAGCAGTACTCATTTGTTCTCGGTTTGCAGCGGGCAAGTCGCTCTAGAGGTATCGCTGAGCCCGGGCGGCGTGGGGCGCCTATTTGTCGGGCGGTTTCTCGCTGTAGTCTCCCGGGTCGATGATCTCCGATAGGTCGTCGTCGATGTAACGGCGCAGATCGTCCGGACAGAACGACTTCGGCGGCTCCAGTTTGTAGTCCTGCAGGTGGCGCTCGGCGTACTGACGTAGGAAGGCAATGGTGGAGCGACGTCCTTGCTGTGTGCGGAAGGTCATATGGTCACATGGTGCCTCACTCAGCAGTTACAGTTAAACGGTGATCTATTTTAATGTAGGCCCCTACGCGTATAAACTATTATAAAATAGCATACATAAACGTAATGTTCAGTATTCTATTGTCAGTCTAAATAGAGGCAGTCTTGATAATAATATGGTAGTTAATGTTATCGCAATAGAAGCAGCAAGACGAAAAAGAAATATATCAGCTATATACACGCCATGCACACGCCACTGAACTGTACATTCTTGATCTAAGTCTACTTCAGCGTTTCGCTCCCTTCTCTCCCCCTCCCTCCCTTTGCCTCCCACCCTTTCTATATCTTCCTCCCTCTCTATCCTTCCCTCTATCTCTGCCTCCCTCCCTCCCCACTTCCCACATTCTCCCTCACTCAGTCCCTCACCTCCCTCCCTCTCTCCCTCCCCCGCCTGTCCCTCTCTCAGCAAGTCCTGCTTACACTATATCTCCATTCAACAGTACACAAAATGCCACACACAGTCGTGACAATGCATACACAAAGCGAAGAACATTATTGTCCTTATTGCAATTATGTATTTTATGTATTTATTATTGTTAGAATCGGGAGAGTTTGTAACGTACTTCGAGAAGAAATTCTACGTCCGCCTGTTCCAGGTTGAAGTCCATCGTTCCTATGTAATGTGTATTGATTCCAACGGTTCGATTGATGTCTTGCTTCTGTGTAATACCAATGCGAAAACGTGTCACCACTATTAATATTTAGACAGACTTACAATAAAAAATAATATAGTCAATTTTGTAATTTTGCGAGGTCGGAAGGGTTATAGGTTTACCAGATCATGGTAATGATAGTTTTTTATAATATGCATTCTATTCTTTCTTATACATTACATTTTAATTCTGTGTTTCACTCTATGTACAGCCAGAACATGAAAAGCAAGTATATTTCTGAGGTCAGTAATGTCCAGTAGAGTGGCCAAATTTGACATGGTGAGAATACTTTGTTGAAACAAACAACGCATATGGGCTAGAAATATGAGGTTGGGTCTGAAAACAACTGTGTTATCATTTCAGAGAAATCCATTCAGGGGAACAGACCTCTCAATGCACCCAAAGTTTATCGCATAGTGATACTTTAAACAACTTGTCCATTTGACAGTCACATGTGTTCTGTAGTGAACCTAAACATTTTCTATCCTATGAATGTTTTGGTTGATTTGGACTCCTCAGGTTCTAGAACAAATTCAGTTGACTGTCCACGTGGCAACTATGAACAACTCTAATAATTTGCATAAATTCAAGATGGCCACAGGTCAGATCTTGAAAATTACTTTAGAACCACTTGTCTTATAATCATGTGTACTATCTGTTTTTAGAGGTATTTGGGTATGTAGAATTCATTTCTGATGTAACATTTCAGTTCAAGGTCAACATCAGATGCCCCAGGTCGAAATTTACCTCTTGGCAGACAAGAAATGGAAATGTCTATGAAATTGATAATCTTCCAATATTTGACGCGTCCCGTGTTCATGGGAAAAGAGTTATAATTTAAATTATTTGAAACACGTGGTCACACATGTTATACACAGTGTATAGTGCAAATGCCATTACTTATATTGGCATTTAGATTTCTCTCTGAGGAAAATTCTTGATTTAAGTAATTATGTGTGAAAGTCATTGTAGCTGTGTTACAAGGAATGATATATATATATAACAATAGATCAAATATACCTTTCCACAATAAGCTATAAGCTAAAGGTCATGTTAATAAACGCAGATAATACGTAATAATTTTCATAATAATAATTTACCTATGCCCACTCATCATAAATGTAATCAGGATCAACAAAACCACCCTCGACATCCTCACGCACTCCACGCTTTTCAACTACATATTCATCCTACAAATCATTAATTTCAGCACTCTCCATTTCGATACCCTCCTCGTCTTCAGCCTAATCCTATTCTGTGTTGGTGTATGGATTGCAGCAGCCATATTCGTCAGAGCAGTTGCTGTACGATATGGACAAAAGATATTCTTTGTCGCAGCGACATACTTCAGTGTTGCATTTCTTGCCCTGCACTCTACACTCGCAGTGAATCATATCACATAGACAGGTGGAACTAGGTCAGCCGAACTGAATGATATCGGCTGACTTGTCGGGTGGGGCTTGCTGTTCTGCCGCTTTCCACAGCGTGACAGGTCTACAGATTGGCACGCCGCAGGTGGAGGAATAGGTTGGTTGGTGTTGGACCCAGGCCTTTGACTTTGAGACTCCCCGGATGTCCCCGGTGACTGTGCAAAGAGAAA
>OZ024854.1:33036760-33169260 GCA_964017155.1 Oasisia sp. SBJ-2009
CACACTCTCCTCTGGAGCGCAGGGGCTCGAGTGATGGATTTTCAGTCGAGAGAACTTAGGTTCGAATACTGATGCAGCCGTGTCGAACCTTGGGTACGTTTATTAACTTTACGTTGCTCCAGTTCACTCAGTATATGAATGTTTACATGGAGATAGACAGCGGTGGATATTTATGTATGTTTCGCACTTTAATTGCAGCATGGCTAAATGCTTCCCAGAGAACTTGAGATGACGCTCGTTTGAACACGTCTGCCACAGAGTAACGTGTAAAGCAAGCTGTGCTACAGGAACACCTATCATTACTTTATATATATATATATATATATATATATATATATATATATATATATATATATATATATATGTATATATATATATATATATATATATATATATATATATATATATATATATATATATATATATATATATATATATATATATATATATAGGCATAAACGAATAACATTTTGAAGTGGCCGAGGAAGAGTGCATTCGGCTGAAGACATTCAGTTTCCAGTTATGCCAAATTCGATAAGCATGGTATGAATTGACGGTGGGTGTTCCACGTCTCTGTAGGGCAACAGATGTCAGCACATTGTGTTCGAGGGGCATTGCACGCGATATTGCCCTAGGCATCTTATAGCCAGCTTCGGTCTACGATGTAATTGCATGCTTGTTGACCTAGCGATAGTGTACACGAGGATGGATGCGTCCATGCGAGGTACTCGTTCGTTCCTGGGGCTCCAGTTGGTGGAGCGTTGCCAAACGACTGTTCCTTGCAATCATCGTGTTCTGTAACAGCGTGCACGTTTTGCTGTCGCATTCAGCATAGGAGACTTCGACATCAGGGCTGCGATGTTAATGTATATGCTGTCTGGTGATCTGGGGATGTACCAGAACAACCGAGGACATCCCGCATTGTCACCTTGTCAAGAATGGTAGACACTGATGCCGTGAGAAGGTTAATTAGTTGAATAAAACACCAGGGGATCATAGGATTTGGTTTCTATTGAAAATCGTGTCAACACCCTGACTATTGTTTTGGAAATCATCGCTAAAAGCATGGTGGACAGAGATGTTAACTCAACTAACTTGCGTGGCGTCACTGAGAACTGGGGCGCAGTGGCGCAGCGAGTGGCAACAACGCCGGACTCTCAATCGAAATTGTCCACGGTCGAATCCTGCATTGCCGTATTGAGCCTTGGCAAATTCGATTACTTTATGTTGCTCTAGTTCTCTCATTTTTATAAATTAGTATCTCGCAAAATATTATAGCAACTAATACTTGTGTACGAATAGTCTTCGCGCAGTAATTGCAACATGGCTGCATGTCTCCCAGAAAGTCGAGATTATTTGACTGAACAGGTCTTCCAGGGCGTAAATTGTAGAGCTCTTTGAACAGTCCTAATAACTGGATACTGTGCTATAAAAAAATGTAGGTGTGTATTTATACGCAGTATATTGCACAAGACTTAAAAACAATTATTTGAATACGTCAAAAAACCAAAAAAAGGTCATTGCACTACGAAAGATCCACAACACGTGAGTGGTCAATGGTTATGCCGTGTACACGACACAGTGGTGTGTGACAATGGACGTGACAGCGACGTTTACCTGGCGAGCTTCGTGTCCGGCATGACCGCCTCGCCACTGTCCGTGTCCACACGCTCGTCCAGCAACCTCTGGAAAACCTCTCTCTCCTGGTCCTCGTACTGAAACAACCGACCGGGCCGTAACTACCATGCAACCGTTACAACGACAGTTCAAGACGAGCAGCTTTTGAATAAATTCCTCCTGAATTGGGAAGTAATCTTTGCTGCAATTTCTCTCGATTTCTTTCGATTCCATCGACCATATTATCGTTGACCAAATAAGATTGCATGTTGATATTATAAAGGTCAATTTACCATGTTATTACTTGTATATCAGTGTCCCTTGCACTGTGGCCAACCACACATATATGCTCTGTTATGTCTTCGTTTATTCTTCAAACCTTTTACCAGTATCCTCGATCATCCCTCTCAGACCTCATATTATATCATATCTCATCTCGGATATTGGTCAAAGAAGAGATATATATATATATATATATATATATATATATATATATATATATATATATATATATACATACATACATACATACATACATACATACATACATACATACATACATACATACATACATACATACATACATATACATACATACATACATACATACATACATATATATAGTCTTTTTCAATTTCTCAGCCATTTGTTTGTTGCCAACAACTCTTTGTGTAGTTATAATATCCCGACATTTTTGACGACGAGTTTCGTTTATTTTGTGATCAATTAATTTTATTTTATGTCAATTACACGGTATCCGATTTTGTGCTATTGTCTTCAATGTGTTACCCATTCCATGTCACGATTATTGTAAGATCAAAGGTGTATTTCGCCCATACAACGCCACCTACCAGCAGGAAGCCAATGGTCGCTTGGTTGTATTGGCCAAAGCGGTCATCGTCATTGAGCACTAACCGACTTCGGGAAGATAGCGGCTGCATCTTCTTTAAGAACTGATCTTCTGGTTTCATCGAGAGCCACCAACCTGTCGAATACACATGGAACACCTGTAATATCGCTCACATTCCAACGACAACATAAGCTCTCACGCACAACTAAACCTGTAATATCGTACACAAAATCAATACACAATATACAGCTATGATATTGATACGAAATCACAGCTTTCCACATCAAATGAGATGTAACAATTGCACAATACTGTGACATACTGCACGTAATCGACAAGACCGCCTACAATTGTTTGTGCTACTACGCCACTGAGTATGACTTCAGCTGAATGCAAATCAAAACGATATTCATTTCGCATTCCCGATGTTACCATGTCACTAACATCAAACTAGCTTGCGTGTATGCGTGCATGCACGCGTGTGTGTCGCGCGCGCGCGTGCGTGTGTGTGCGTGTGCGTGTGCGTGTGCGTGTGCGTGTGCGTGTGCGTGTGCGTGTGCGTGTGCGTGTGCGTGTGCGTGTGCGTGTGCGTGTGCGTGTGCGTGTGCGTGTGCGTGTGCGTGTGCGTGTGCGTGTGCGTGTGCGTGTGCGTGTGCGTGTGCGCGTGTGTGTGTGACATTCACTGCAATGCGAACGTACCAGGTAAAATGTGGTTCTGACAAATGCATCTAGTTCGCTATTATCATAAGCAAAGTGTCCCTAATATCATAGGAACACCCAATAAGTGTGAGACATAAGCTGTTTGCGAAACATTCAGAATACGCCAACTACGTACAACAATAGTTTGCTATGCTACGACCTACAACATAGCCTCGCTTTGAAGCGATGACGTCACTCACCGTCGAAGCTGTGTATTGGATAGTTACACAGGAGTCCACCATCAACAAACAACTCCGTCTTCGCGTTTAGTTTGTAGCTCACCGGCTTCAAAAACACTGAAACAAACAAATAAATTGTTGTCCTTTATTTAATGTGGAGTTGAATCATTCGAAAGAAAAAAACGCTGATACTTTGGATAACCGAAATGGATAATGTTCACAGATTGCTTTCATTACCACAGAAACGTGGTTAACAAATATTAATAATATTAGCATCGTAGCGAAGATTTATTAAGCTTAAATAAACCTGTACATCTAGATACCACATTAAACATGACGTACTTTAATGAAACTTAATACATGTGTTATTATTACAAACATTCCAGTGGGACATAGTAGGCTGACCTCTTCACTAAGGAAAATAATTTACATAAATTAGAACGCAACCTGGTATGGCGGCAGACATGCACACAGCGAGTCGGACGGGCATATCCGGTGTCGTCTTCGGATGGCAATATTCTGACATCATCTGATTCAGATTGGTCGTCACGATGCACAATTCATAGCCGAACTTTTCGTAAACCTGTCAAATAATAGCGTCAACTGTAAACGATATAATACGCTAGAATTGCAAAAGTGAGCGGGCGGGCGGGCGGGCGGGCGGGCGGGCGGGCGGGCGGGCGGGCGGGCGGGCGGGCGGGCGGGCGGGCGGGCGGGCGGGCGGGCGGGCGGGCGGGCGGGCGGGCGGGCGGGCGGGCGGGCGGGCGGGCGGGCGGGCGGGCGGGCGGGCGGGCGGGCGGGCGGGCGGGCGGGCGGGCGGGCGGGCGGGCGGGCGGGCGGGCGGGCGGGCGGGCGGGCGGGCGCTCTCTCAGACCGGCCGGCCGGCCGGTCGGTCGGTCGGTCGGTCGGTCGGTCGGTCGGTCGGTCGGTCGGTCGGTCGGTCGGTCGGTCGGTCGGTCGGTCGGTCGGTCGGTCGGTCGGTCGGTCGGTCGGTCGGTCGGTCGGTCGGTCGGTCGGTCGGTCGGTCGGTCGGTCGGTCGGTCGGTCGGTCGGTCGGTCGGTCGGTCGGTCGGTCGGTCGGTCGGTCGGTCGGTCGGTCGGTCGGTCGGTCGGTCGGTCGGTCGGTCGGTCGGTCGGTCGGTCGGTCGGTCGGTCTCTCCGTCTGTCAGCCCGTCTGTTCGTGATGTTACCTCCTGGAAGGTGATGTCGGCGTTACCCGCGCGTTCCTTCATCTTCTGCCCGAACCACTTGTACAGCTTGTCTCCCGGGTTCCAGCCGTACGAGTTGATCAAGTTCGGCACGAGACTGATCAAGCCGAACTTGTGATCTGTCGACATCACAATATTTGGCGAAATAGATAAACAAATTATAAAATAAATAAACAAATCAAACATTTAAGCCAGCCAGCCAGCATTCGATTTATCGATCGACCGATCTATCAATCAATCGATCAACCATTTAGCTAATCAATCAATCAACCATGCAAACTGGGTTAAATGATCGGTCTGACAATGATGCATCTGACAATCAGTGTTTCACATAATTTCTCAAAATGTCATAGCTTTGGAACAATTTCTATTCTATTCTATTGCCGTATGATCATGTTATATTAATTGGCCGATTCTGTGTGAACAGGTACTGGTGGAAAGAAATTCGAGACTAACCGAACAGGACAGGAATGTGTGAACAACTCGTAACATGCCACAGTTAGACTATAGTTAGAAACAGCTGCCGTCATCACATCGACACTGCTCGGGACAAGTAAAGACGCCACGAGTACAGCCGTGTGTCGTCGCCTGACAGCGACTTACCGGACATGATGTTTTGGATGTCGGAGGTGAAGACCTTCTCGAGGTGGAAGGAGTCGTATCCGACGGCGAGGAGCGCGGCCGTCATGGCGCCGGCGCTCGTGCCCGCGATCCTCTTCACCCGCCGCCATATGCCCGCCTCCTCCAGCACCTGCAACGACAGGGACCCGGTGAACACATCGGCGGTGTTCGTTGTTGCAAATGGGGCAAATCAAACCGATAAATAATATTCGAAACAAATTTCATAATTACACAACTAGCAATGTTCGACTTACTTCTACGTTTCGACCACCATCGGCGGCCTTCTTCGGGAACTGAATGTTCAGTGGTCACTGTGACAGTCTGCTCGCCACGCCATCTAGCGAGCAGTGACCACTGAACATTCAGTTCCCGAAGAAGGCCGCCGATGGTGGTCGAAACGTAGAAGTAAGTCGAACATTGTCGAATATTTGTATTTGTACAGGAAAATAGGTTAGTTTTTGCAATCTCCAAAATTTGTATGTTATGACTTTGGCATGCTCTAGAATCACAAAAATGGCTGTATGGCCATTTTATACAATAACTATGACACATGTTGCTGTTAATTATGTCCCATGTTGATCATTATACGCACACACAAGCGACATGATACAGTTATATTCGCACACACGCACGCACGTACGCACGCACGCACGTACGCACGCACGTACGCACGCACGCACGCAACACATACAAACATTAGACAATCTCCTCTACTTGCAGCGAGGTAGGATGCGAGTGCGACCCACCCGCAGAACCCACAACGTCAATAACTCGACGTTGGCGCGGTCGGGTAAACAGTCTGTCTCGTCTTGTCAGACGTATCAAAGAAACACATAAACAGGATCAGCCAACTTGTACTGGTGTCAGACAAACAACGATCAGTCTACTTATCCAGGAACTGGTGAAATCTTTGAAAGTTGTTATATGTATATATTGGCAAAAAACTATTAGTTCATCAGGTCCGTGGACTAACAGTAAACTCTTTTGTGAAAAAAAACAATTACTCTTTTTAACATGTATTTATATATTGTTAGGACAAAGATGTTCACGGCATACCCCACATAGGGTGCTGAATGCCTTTGATGTGCCTGCCACGATGTTCATAACTTAACCGTTGCTATCGTGAAATATTTAAACTATAAACAAAACATCGAGCCATCCACTTATTGTCCATGCACACTTATTTCTTTTAAAGTTAGTTTATTCCAACGCACCTGACAAAACTGGATCGAAGTACACCTTTTTGAGCTAAATCACCGTCCCCCACTCAACCTTAACTCATGTAGGCCGAGGTTTAGTTGACACAGTGAACACACAAGACGAGGACCGCACGGCGTACGGCATAGGAGTGTAACAACACTGAAATATTCGGTCAACTCGCAACAAAAATAGGTTAACCTGAATAATACACAGACAGCTCCTTGTAAACAGCTGCTCGAGACCTCGGGACATACATCTTGCCAACATCTTGCAGACAAAGGTCAAAGTACCACGGTATTACTTTCCCTTATCTAACAAACTGCAGCGCAGAGAAACACGTATTATAGGTCGTCTTATAAATAGCAATGGCGGCGCTAACACCAACATAATAATTTAATATCGGCGACGCTACGATACATATTTTTTGTTTTTTGACAGTAGTACGTAAAATCCATTTGCGTAAAAATTTCGTACGGCTTACGTGTGCTCAGTTATGAATAACCTGTTTGGTAATATTTACCAGTTTCTTAAATCATTCATTCACATTTAATTGACATTTGCCTCGATTATTTTCAGGTGCAAACCACTGTAAAATTGATACGTTCATATACATCAATGACATTTCATTCGTCGAACCTTAAACCGGAAGCAAAACATTGGTCGTGGTATTTTCCAAAACGAGACACAGTCGCACTTCCGGTGGCGATTTCCCGTCACTTCACACTACACTAGAATCTATGTACGTCACTCCTACTTGTAAACCTTTCGAACTACTTAACCTGCGACACGGGGTTAGGAAAGACGTAGGTATCAGCGGTTTACGGCCCCGTAGAACGTTTACGACGCTCTGTTTACGGTCTTCGCGGCCGAGGTGACTATCACTGATGCATACAACACTGATGGCGTGCAATAGACGATTCCAGATGCTTGCAGTAGCTGCTAGAGTCGAACTAACATTCAAGCCTCGGTGTTTCGAACCAAACCGATACATCTCTCTCGAGACTTCTCACACGCTGCAGGGTGTCGTGTTCCACACGGGTGGGGAAGAATCTGAAGTAGTGTCCCTTGGTCTTGGTCGTTCGATTGACTAGGACGGATCGATTGCGGGGACGGTGGTTCAAACCTACCTACCGCCGTTTCGAAACGTAGGCAATTTCGTTCGCTCCACATTTGTCTGTTTCTTTCGGAACAGAGATTAAAAGCCAGTGGTCCCTTCTAGCTGGTGTCTATGCCATGGGAAGTAAAAGATCCCACACAAGAGGTGAATGTGTTACCTGTAGTGGACTCACTAATTCTAGAGAGAAGGTAACTCATGTGTTAGCCCAAGTATGGGCTGTTTGGATGTAAACCACCTGAGACCTAAGACTAAATTACAGTAAGAATGTAATAAGTCATGTCGTCGAAAGTTTATGAAATAATTAAACTATAAAAGTCCTTTATTCAAACAAGCCTTGTATTCCTAAACTGTGACTCATTTAATGTCGTCACTCGATTTTTTATATAACTTTATTTCTTGATGACAATTTACTACAACTGATGCCACGTTTTTAATCTTGAATCTGTTTATTCATTTTTTTCTGGGTTTTTTTAACAGCGCCTTCAAACAGAGTAACCCGGATTTATGGTGCTATATAAATGCTTTTTTAGTTTAAAACAGGTAAGTTTTTATCATACATGCGAAAAATGCGCGAATGCTGCTCGCACACATATCCACCACTGTCTATAGTACTTATATATACAGCTGAACGAACTGGAGCAATGTAGAATGAAAACACTTGCCCACGGTTTTAACACCGCAGCACAGGATTCGAACCAAACACAATACAAAAACCGAAATTCTAGAAATTCTCGAAAAACTGAGCTGTGACGAAACATTGCTACGGTATATTTGCACAGTCAACTGTAGCAACATTTCCCCCTCTCTATACTTCCCAAGCCTAATAATGTTTACTTTAACTCCAGGTGCAGTGTTAAACAGAATGACAGAGTACACAGACATCTCTGTTGTGAAACTCAGTTTGACTGCTATAGTCTGCCACGCACCGACATCTCTGTTGTGAAACACAGATGCAGTCTCTGGATAGGTTCAATGCGATTTATGTGTGCATGTATGTCAGACGAAGTCTATACCAATAAAAAAAAGCGTAGCTGTTGCGGTGAAGCTTGGCGTCTTGTCACTGTATGGCACTAAATAATTCTCATAAAGTATCATTCCTGGCAGCAGCGCATTTGTATCCACCGCTAGTCAGGTGAGAGACTTCGAAACAAACTAAGAGCGACCTGCACGGAGTGGAGCAGAATGGAGAACAACAGCAACAGCGAGAAAGAGTTTGAAACTCCAGACAGAGAACGTAGTGAGAGAAAAGTGAGGAAGAAGAAGAGGATGATAAATACGACGGAAACGGAAACCACAGCCAATGTCACTCCTGGCGACAGGGATGCACAGAGGAGAACGACATAACCAAGATCCGCATCGTAGAGAGATGTGGGTTTCACTGTTGTATTTGAAGATTGTCTGTTGACAATCGGAATATTGATCGACTCTGAGATTGGTCAACTCTTTTGTCTTTGTGAGCCTCTGAGCTTTGTTTCCAAGGATATAGGCCAATAAAAGTGTTCTACTTCTTCTTATTTGGGATGTCCACATATGGATCATTTTGTTTTCTGCATCAAAACTCGTCGATCTACGGAGGGTGAAGTCTTGTGGTTGGCGTCTATTAGGGATTCTTAATTGTTCGTCTTTACAAGGGCCGCTATGGTCGTGGACAGAATTGTCGCGTATAATGTTCGTCAAACAGTCGCTGATTCTTGCATTAAGTTCACGAGCTGATCACACTTCTTCTTGTGAATACAATTAAATGTGGTGTGTCATCATAATGTAAATGTGACGTCAGAACTGTCTCGTTTACAAAGATATACTTCAAAAGTTGTGCATAATACACACAAAATGTCATTTCTGATACACTATGTCGTGTGAAAGCGAGATCAGATCAAACGAAAAGTCAATGTGTGGCTGGTGTAATATGCAATACACGGGGACGTGTATTTGTGTTCGAAGAACACGAAAAGCAAAGCCATAACATTATTCTATGAGTACATACGAGGACAGCTGACTATATTTATATCATGACTCCCTAGGATATTCCTTTGAAAGCAACACGATGCCGCCAGAGGACTTTCCAAAAATAAGATAACACCGAACCTGTCCCTTGTGATAGTAGTTCGGGCCAACCCTGCAGAGAAATCAGAAAAACAAGACCACAATTCTTAGACTCTCGACATCAAAACGAACATCAGACCGCCAGAAGCAACAAAAAACTGTTTATTCTCCATCGTCAAATAAAATAAAATTTCAGTAATAACAGATGATGTTAACTATACACTAGTCTTAAAATGACGTAAGCCACTATTATTATTATCTCGTTGTTTCTTGAACTAAAAACAAAAACCGTGAAATTATAGTTTTGTAGACCATTGTATTGCACTAACAACCACACACAGTCATAGTGGTTACAAATAAACAGATCATCCTTGACAAGCTGCAATATAATATTAAATGTGACCCCGACAACAAAAACATATGCAAACAGTCTGAATAATTATCGGTATCACAGATGGTGCCTGTACGTCCACACGTCCACCACGGGGCAGGGTTACTACAGGTCAAGTATTACATACAGGGCGAATGGTATGAGGGTGACGTAACAATTTAATTAATTAAATTTGCTAATCGCATAATGACTTAATGTAATCAATTACCTTTACTTACAGCGGTTCCAGCGGGTTCCACGATGTAGATGGATATTATATGCCATCATTCACTGTACATAATTATTTATGTCGTGTGATTTATTTAGGGTTTCCGGGGAACGAGAAAACCCCTTCAGTGCGTCCCTGCTAGATGTCAGGGGTACAAGTTAGCATAAAATAATAATAACAATAATTTTTATTTTTGTAAAGCGCTGTATATCCGGAATACTCTTCCGCTCTGATGCTCATGAAATACAACATTTTATAAGACCTAATAACAATTATTCGTAATCAATTAAACTTACACGTAAATACGAAATGCTAAATGATAATAAAATGTATAATTATATAAAGCTTCTAAAAATCCTAGTGCATAAGCTAAACTTATCAGCAATGCATAGATAAAATACAGTAATAAATAGATAATACAAATATTAGTAATTTAATAATAAAGTAAAATACTAAAATAGTTTGAGAAACGATAACTACGGTTAACATTTATTAATTACAAAACACACTGCAAGTTTAAAAATGCGGCCTTAAAATGTGTTTTAAAGTTAAACTTAAGAAGTTCAAGTGAGTCTATAAGGCGCCGACTGTCTGGCATGTCGTTCCACAGGCACAATTGTCCAGGCAGTTTGAATGCAATAGCGTAAATAATCAACCGCTCAGCACCATGAGCAGACCACTGAATAAACTGAACTGTGACTTGGTCAAGTGCTGTATCCAGTTAGTGAACTAGTAACTTCCTAGACATGATCGATTCGTGATCGTTGCATCGGGTATTTAACGGCCTTGTCTTGCACTGGCAGAGTCTTTTTGCGGAAGGTTCCAGTCACACATAGCAATTCCCATTTCTATTGTTGATTTATTGTTCAGCCGAGCAGATATTAACTTGTCAATGTGCAACATTATTTAATCAAAACAAAATAACATACATGCTAGTGTATAGTACCCGAAATTTGACCAGGTGTGATGATTTTAAGAGATGAGTCAACTTTCAGAGGTAGCCTTCAACGAATATACCATGCTCAACAACCTTGAGGCGTGAAAAGACTGTTCGTTCGTGGTGACAACAACCTCATTAAATGATCCAGTGTAGCTTATCGGTAACATGCAGAGATGTTTCTCAATTAACGCGAAGGGAGGTGCCATAATGTATTGCAAAAGGTAACTGTACACCAAGTATATTACTTCACCCGGAGAAACAACACATATATTTGCCAAAGAACGCCATAAACGTCGGGTGCACAGCGGCAGCCGGGAAACAAATACTCGGCATAAATGTCAACGCTAGTTCTGTTTTGTACCGCATGGGGGTGTTTCGCTGCACATTGGTGGCCATGCAAACAGACGTCATGCCGGGGACACACGGGGGGGGGGGGACAAAACGTGTCATACACTCACTCACTCACTCACTCACTCACTCACTCACTCACTCACTCACTCACTCACTCACTCACTCACTCACTCACTCACTCACTCACTCACTCACTCACACACTCGTACTCTCTCTCCCTCTCTATCTATCTCTCTCTCTCTCTCTCTCTCTACGCACGCACACACGCACACACACACACACACACACACACACACAAACTGCAGGTCAGCGATAAGACTTATCCCAAAACGTCGAATATACACTTTGTATAACAATAAAGCCGAATCGCCATCCGGGCAACGATTAACATTACCAGACTCGATGTTTGCGCCGTTTTCAAACGGGACACAAATTCAAGTTTGTAACCCTCCCCACGCGCCCACGCACGTTCGGGCGACGGCCGCCCCAGTTGGGTCTGACCCAAGAGACACTGCGACGACGGCCGAGAGAGCCCGACAGCCGCGCTCTCGCTCCTAGCGGGGCTCGCTGTCTCGTAAATAATTGGGTCTGTCTTAGCCGAACCCAGGCGTAGCGCTCATCCCCCGGGCTAGCGGCCAGGTGGGGGACCGAGGTGGGTGCAGCGCAGCGGTCGCCCCAGATCCCGGCAACAGCCCGATCCTTCGCTTCCCAACTCCCAGCCAGTCGCGCGCGATCACTCAAACGCGGGAAGTGCGGGGGTCAGGCCAGCATTTATGTTCGCGCTGGTGGTCACGTAAACTCTCTGATTGATCACCGAGAGGCCAGTCGGGTCACGCACGTGAAGTGTATTTTTTACGTTTTCCATCGCCCTCTGACCACTGCGTCTGACTCGCCCGCTGGTCGCTATTCAAACAAACAACACGTGTGTCCCCGATCATCGCATAGAAACGTTCGTTTGCGTAAATCACACGAAACAATCGAATTTATTTACACACCAATTATTTTAAATCTAAACATGGATCCGTCATTTTGGCGTATCATCACGTTGGACCGTGTTTGCTGTTTCATTCCCAAAGCAAAGTCATTTTAAAATTAATTGATGTCTACCCATAGTTTATTTTTTATTTTTATTTACCCAACCAACACGAAGTTATCTGCGGAGTGACAGCGCTGCAGATGCGAACACACGCGAACGGTGATGAATACCTTTGCTCCTAGTGCTCGGCGGGAAAGTCCACTCCGTCGATAAAAAGCCAAATGCCACAGACAGCAACGTTGCCGTGCCTCGTGCCAGGAGCACGCTGGTGAACACACTGATCCGTCTACAACAGCTGTGGATTACAGAGGCAACACAATACGCTAAATCTACGGATACAAATTACGCGATTATCGTAACGCCGAACTCGCGATAACGGACGGTCAACCGGAAGTTGTCCGGCCGCGCTGGTTGGCCGCTTCGACAGGCACTTGTGGTATGTCATTCAAACGATCCAGGTCCGGATAAGATTAATTTTTATCCAGGTCGCCGCCATAATCGCAACATTTGGTGTATATATGCAATGTGTCTACAACAGTGTTTCTCTTAGAAATGTGCAGTGGCTTTGCGCACATACCACAGATTTGGTGAATGGGATTTTAATTCACCAGAACGGGCAAGTTCTTCGTCAAACTTCTTTCCCCTGCAATAGGTCCTAGAAGCGAGCACAAGTGCGTGAAGTAATGCGATGCGGGAACATGACTTCATATTGCGCCCCGGGGGTCCACTTCCGGCGTGGTACCTTTGAGAGGTCAAACATAACAAGCATCGGAAGCATTAGACGGGAAAATCTACTTGTAATATCAATGCCACCTGCTTTGCGATACTGCCTCGCCAGATAAACGCTTACTTCGGATAAACTCAAAAACTTTGTTAGCAAACATCGTTCTCGTTCCTGAATGAAAGCTGTAATAAAACCTTTGTAATGACGTAATGAGGAAGAGATGTATTTGCTCCTGACAATTAAAGTAGTTTCCTAATTTGTTTAGCCATAGCATCGCAAATCAATTCTTTGGTGTCCAAATATATGTAATGTGTGCAGTGGGTGTCGTAAGGGAGGAGGTAATAAAAATGTGATTAGTTTGCTACTAAATGGGTCCATGCCCCAATGACCCCTTAAGTAAGTGATTGAATTTGTGAACAGTTAAAACTACTTACGTAAAGTCTACACACTTGTTTTAATGGTGTTAATGCTATGTAGTACTAACGTTGGTAACCTGTTACACCAGGCAACTTGCCAAAATCAACCGCGGACTAACAGACTAACACCATGCCTTCAGCCCGTTCAGAGTGTCAGTCACGTGGTTGCTGAGAGATATAAAGTCGAAAACACAATGTCAAAACTGCGCGCATTATCATACCGTGCACTCGCGTGAAAATTGCAATTATGTTAATCAATTAAACTGAGCCTGTGTTCAGAATTAAATAATTAAATAATTTTATTTTAACAAAAATACACGCACGCACACGCACGTACGCACGTACGCACGCACGCGCACACACGCACGCACACACACACCCACACACACCCACCCACACACACACACACACACACACACACACACACACACACACACACACACACATGCACAGACACATGCACAGACACATGCAATTATATATATATATATATATATATATATATATATATATATATATATATATATAATGTGCGTGCGTGCGTGCGTGCGTGCGTGCGTGCGTGCGTGCGTGCGTGCGTGCGTGCGTGCGTGCGTGCGTGCGTGCGTGCGTGCGTGCGTGCGTGCGTGCGTGCGTGCGTGCGTGCGTGCGTGCGTGCGTGCGTGCGTGCGTGCGTGCGTGCGTGCGTGCGTGCTAACTGCTGCTTCACTTTAAAAGACTGCTATGTTGGCCGTGGAATTTGGACGTACAGCCAGCCAGCCACCTGTGGAAGAATTCGGTCACGGCACGAGGGCAGTCGACCATCCAGGCTACAGACTACAGGCGATAGCTGACAGTCTCCTGGCAACACAGCAAACGCGACAGGAGAGTCCTCGTACACGGGACCCTGGCAACCGATGCAGCCTCGTGTAGGCCTTGCAGCAGTTGCAGACTTCACTGATGAATGAAAGGCATGAATGAAGCAAACAAACACTTGCTGCTTATTCCAATTGTTGATGACATTGGATGATGATGGTGATGATGATCTAGATGGTGGTTATTACGATGATGGTTGTGGTAGAAACGGTGATGTTGGTGTAAAGACGATGGTGATTGTGATGGAGAGGATGGTGAAGACGATGGTGATTATGATGGAGAGGATGGTGAAGACGATGGTGATTATGATGGAGAGGATGGTGATTATGATGGAGAGGATGGTGAAGACGATGGTGATTATGATGGAGAGGATGGTGAAGACGATTGTGATTGTGATGGAGAGGATGGTGAAGACGATGGTGATTATGATGGAGAGGATGGTGAAGACGATGGTGATTGTGATGGAGAGGATGGTGAAGACGATGGTGATTATGATGGAGAGGATGGTGAAGACGATGGTGATTGTGATGGAGAGGATGGTGAAGACGATGGTGATTGTGATGGAGAGGATGGTGAAGACGATTGTGATTGTGATGGAGAGGATGGTGAAGACGATGGTGATTGTGATGGAGAGGATGGTGAAGACGATGGTGATTGTGATGGAGAGGATGGTGAAGACGATTGTGATTGTGATGGAGAGGATGGTGAAGACGATTGTGATTGTGATGGAGAGGATGGTGAAGACGATGGTGATTGTGATGGAGAGGATGGTGATTGTGATGGAGAGGATGGTGAAGACGATGGTGATTATGATGGAGAGGATGATGAAGACGATTGTGATTGTGATGGAGAGGATGGTGAAGAAGATGGTGATTGTGATGGAGAGGATGGTGAAGACGATGGTGATTGTGATGGAGAGGATGGTGAAGACGCTTGTGATTGTGATGGAGAGGATGGTGAAGACGATGGTGATAGTGATGGAGAGGATGGTGAAGACGATGGTGATTGTGGTGGAGAGGATGGTGAAGACGATTGTGATTGTGATGGAGAGGATGGTGAAGACGATGGTGATTATGATGGAGAGGATGGTGAAGACGATGGTGATTGTGATGGAGAGGATGGTGAAGACGATTGTGATTGTGATGGAGAGGATGGTGAAGACGATGGTGATTATGATGGAGAGGATGGTGAAGACGATGGTGAAGACGATGGTGATTGTGATGGAGAGGATGGTGAAAACGATGGTGATTGTGATGGAGAGGATGGTGAAGACGATTGTGATTGTGATGGAGAGGATGGTGAAGACGATGGTGATTGTGATGGAGAGGATGGTGAAGACGATGGTGATTGTGATGGAGAGGATGGTGAAGACGATGGTGATTATGATGGAGAGGATGGTGAAGACGATTGTGATTGTGATGGAGAGGATGGTGAAGACGATTGTGATTGTGATGGAGAGGATGGTGAAGACGATGGTGATTATGATGGAGAGGATGGTGAAGACGATGGTGAAGACGATGGTGATTGTGATGGAGAGGATGGTGAAGACGATGGTGATTGTGATGGAGAGGATGGTGAAGACGATTGTGATTGTGATGGAGAGGATGGTGAAGACGATGGTGATTGTGATGGAGAGGATGGTGAAGACGATTGTGATTGTGATGGAGAGGATGGTGAAGACGATTGTGATTGTGATGGAGAGGATGGTGAAGACGATTGTGATTGTGATGGAGAGGATGGTGAAGACGATTGTGATTGTGATGGAGAGGATGGTGAAGACAATTGTGATTATGATGGAGAGGATGGTGAAGACGATGGTGATTGTGATGGAGAGGATGGTGAAGACGATGGTGATTATGATGGAGAGGATGGTGAAGACGATGGTGATTATGATGGAGAGGATGGTGAGGACGATTGTGATTGTGATGGAGAGGATGGTGAAGACGATGGTGATTATGATGGAGAGGATGGTGAAGACGATTGTGATTGTGATGGAGAGGATGGTGAAGACGATGGTGATTGTGATGGAGAGGATGGTGAAGACGATGGTGATTGTGATGGAGAGGATGGTGAAGACGATGGTGATTGTGATGGAGAGGATGGTGAAGACGATGGTGATTGTGATGGAGAGGATGGTGAAGACGATGGTGACTGTGATGGAGAGGATGGTGAAGACGATTGTGATTATGATGGAGAGGATGGTGAAGACGACTGTGATTGTGATGGAGAGGATGGTGAAGACGATTGTGATTGTGATGGAGAGGATGGTGAAGACGATGGTGATTATGATGGAGAGGATGGTGAAGACGATTGTGATTATTGTGAAGAGGATGGTGAGGACGATGGTGACGAACGCGACGACCAGCATGGTGAAATTGAAAGAATAAAACGTGGATATCACTGGGACGTGGTCTTAATCCTGATACGCTTGCTCAATGTTTGATACGGTATAACACAACCGATGAGTGTCCCCGGCTAGTCGCTGGGCGAGCGTTCCGTTGTATGTGCAAGCAATCTTTTCATCTGGTAGACACATTATGACCCCGATAACAGCGACCCAATTGCGGAAGGATAAATACACCGGAGATGAAGACAAACATTTCAGTCGGATCAGATTAGCGCAGCGGGTCGAGTACGTAGCACCAGAAATAGCTGAGCCGGCTGTAGATAAATAACACGCGCAAAACAATATCCACTGCAACACGTGTGTGTCCACTAATCCATTACACATACTGGTTAGCATAATATGTTGTGGAACAGCAACAGTAGGCCCTATAAACATACCGATAAACTATTAGCGACAGCCGTGCATCAATCGGCAATCTGACAAACCTATCACATTGGCATCAATGTATATGCATTTGTGAGACGTCTAAACTAGTTGCTATATATAAAGGACTGCCAACATGTAGAGTATCACATTTCAACTTCCGGTGTCAAATAAAATACTAACCTATGATACTGATCACACCCTTCTATGCAGCCAACAAAACGGTATGTTTGCTCGGAATTGTTTTTAGTGGTGCACATTTATTTTAGTACGTCAATTGTGAAAAAATTATGTTTGCTCTATTCGTATATAATGTTTAAACAAAGCACGTCTTATAAGACCGGGGCACGGAAAAACAAAACGGTACAGATGTGTGCGGAAAAGCATTCTTTATCTCACGGCTAATTGGGTTTCGAGACACCGGAAATAATGTTCCCATTAAGTTACTATAGTTCTATAGATATATGTTGGTGTTCACGTTAACAAAATACCCAGCGTGGGTTGGCGTGACAGTTTCGCTGTTCCAGTGACATATGTAGCGACATACCTAAATGTTGATTGGCCAATGTCGCAGCAGCCAAACAAGGCGAACCAACGCGTCTCACAACACGTTGACCTTTGACCCGACTATACTACTACATCACAATACATCGGTCGGCGCGCACTCTCACACTCACACACACGGGAAGAAAAAACTCTAGCGAAACCTCGAAATACCCAACATCGCCACACCTGCGAAATGGTGTTGTTCCGTTACTCAGCGGCATTCCGCTAGGAGCCGGAGGGCTGAGGGGTAGGGCCACTAGGGCAGTCATCGGCACACGCGTCGGAATAACGGGTAATCACAATGTTTTCTGTAATTGAGAAATTAATGCTCGGTTCGGTAGAGTTCTACTTTAAGGTTAGTGTGCGTTTCTGATTACGCCACACCACAAAGCAATTTAAAACAATGTTAGTTTAACACACAAAAACATTGTAAAAACGGACAATCTGCCCCTAATAATGAACGCTGACTTTCTATATAGGCTATGTCGTCTTTGCGTAAAAAGGCGAACTGATCAGATCAATAACGGCACATGATATGTATCGGATATATATATATTATTTGTTAGTGTCCACGTGGAATAGTTAGTGCACTATTGATAAATGTTTCTTTTCAACGCGTTCCCAACCTGGTGCATGTTACGGTCAATGCTACCTCCAACGTTCCGTAGCTAAGCGCGAATTGGGTGCAGTCGTGTGCAACCGGGTATTTTAGGCGCACGGGATTTCCAGGAATTCCTGGAACATCGCTACACGCTGAAGGCTGACCTCGTAGCGAGACCACCTCGCACAGTTCATACGGTCATGGGACATTCCGGTGTCACAGGCCGATAGTAGCCCTGTGCCAGAAGTATGCGCCTACTTCCGGGACTGTCTTTTCATCACGCCTTAACACTAATCTTGAGTTCGCCTTGAAGGAGACTTGTTATCGAATTTTCGCTTTTGATTGTACTAGAGCAAAACCAAAGCAACCAAGGAATGTTCGAGTGAACTTAGAAGAGTGTCACGTGGCATCAGTGTCCGAATGTACACGATGAGTAGGATTGCTGGGGGTAAACTCTGGGTTTCAGTACACAATTACGGCACACGCACCATGCAAACAGTCGTTTTGTTGACCTTAGACGGAAAGGGGAAGTGGCGAACGTTTGAACATACATAGCATATATATGTATAATAATACGCTTAATTGGGGAACCGCATTGTTGTATCTCCTCCTGGGTTCCGCAGTACTTTAACATGCGTCTGTGTTCATTCGCTCCCACCAGTGAAAAACCCTGGCCGAGAACCATAGAAACAGTGGACGACTGACGTTGCCAGAGGGAGCGATTGATGGATTACGTTTGCTTTGTCTGACAACACTAATTATTCTGATAACTGTTGTTCGTTGTTTGTTGTTTCGTATGGATGGGTGGAGTAAATATAGTAACAGTGCATGCCTACTGTACACCAACGACATCATCAGGATTTACGCAGAGAGTAGATGTATTCTGATAAGATTAGGCCAATCATAACGACTCATAGAGACATTTCGTGCGCCTTCGGTGCAACTGTTCCAGTCGTTCAAACGGATGTCGAATGGTGTGTATTTGGGATGACAGTCACGAACCTCTAAAATCCGCTTCTTTAGCCTGCCTGGAAACACGTCGACTTGTGAACAAACATATATCACGTGGTGTCCTTTCTGTAAACCATACGAACTGAAGACTGTTCCTGCGTAGACGTGGGAACGGCGTCGGTGAATAACCACAGCAGGACGACACGAGTGACATACAAGAGGAGCCACAGTTCACGTAGGTGTCCATGCGATGTGCGTATACTGCTAAAAGGCTAAGCAAAAGATAGGGGAGACCGGGGCTAGTTGCAACAGCTTGGTTGCAGAGAAAATTGCTAATGCAATTTTTTTGCAAGACGACAGCATGTTCATCAATAGATTTGAGCATGTCGCGTGTAACATCACGTGAATCCGTCGACACGCCATAAAGTCACGCCATTTTAAAGAAAGGAGGCACTACCGTACCGGGGTAACTTGTAGCAGTTTAGGACACTTCATATAACTCAATATGTCACACATATGTAATAACTTACTTACTTATCCTCTTCGTCCGCAGTGGGACATAAGGCCACAACACTCTTTCGCCACAAGGACCGGTCCTTGGCTGAGGCCTGAGCCTCACCCCACGACAGCCCCATCTCTCTCAGCTCGGCCATCACTGTTTGTCGCCAAGTCATCTTTTGCCGTCCTCGCTTCCTTTTTCCAGGTGGTGTCCATACCAATATGTAATAAGCCAGGCATTTAATTACGCACCAGTTATCTTCGGGAGATATATGGGGAACCTTTGGCATGACAAAAGCTTCGATCGATTAAACCCACCCACAATCCTGAAATGTGTTGTTTTTGTTACAACTAGTCCCGGTATCCACTAAAGGTAGTTAGAACACGAAGGAAATGGACATTACAGCATGAAAACATCCTGCCAAGAAATTAACTGATAACATACTGTACAGGAAACCAGCGGAAATAATATGGAAAGGGCAAGCTATTTAGGAACATTGAAATATGATGTAGGGTCAACACGTCACTCCGAGACATTTCAGATCCGACATGACGTTTGATAACAGTAATAACCAACACATAAACAGGGAAATTGTGCTGCTTTCACTCGACTATCCGCGGACACGTTGGCACGTCTGGCCGAACAAGCAATAGCTGCAATCTCTGTATCTTCGCGTTCGATAGTAATCTTTCACAACGAACCGTCGAGGGTGAAGACACATTCACAGATATATATATATATATATATATATATATATATATATATATATATATATATATATATATATATATATATATATATATATATATATATATATATATATATATATATATATATATATATATATGCTACAGGATCTTCAAAGCCTTAACTTGCATTTTTCTAAAATCTGGCTGTGAATATTATATCTACAAAACAACTCAAGTTTGCATTTAGGCTTAACAACTTTCGTCAGTATTACGTTCACTAAATCACACATTACCCGCCACTGCCGCTCTCGTAAAATAATTATTAAATACACATAAATCAACAATTAAAATACCGCGGCGGGAATGGAGCATATCAACGTCAGGGTCACGCTAGAGCGATAATAAATGGTAGTGTGTCCTAGTTCCTGGCTGCACTGTTTGAATCCTCGCATCACTGACGGAAAACGAAGATGGAGTATTCCCTGACAACGACGTCATTTTTCATCACCACGCTAACGTCTGTGACGCACTTCCGGTGAAATTCGCCGGGCGTCGCCGACCCTGCGTCCAACAGATGGGGCGGGTTAGTGGCTGTCAGTCACACCGAGGTGAACGGGGCTGTGGACCCGGGAGACAAAACAGCCGTCGACTTGATCCAACTACCTGTCGACACGTCTGGTCAAAGTAAAGCATGGCTCAAACACAACACATGTCAGAGGCGCACCAACGCCGCTAAGGTGATCGTTGAATGAAAAGCAGCCGCGTGGAACTCGGTGGGAGGGCGTGGTAAAGGCGGGGGTTGCAGCAAATATACACTTCCCCGTGCACGGGACATCTATAATGACCACGAGAAGTTCTTTTATAAATGTTCGTTCAAAAACTGTTATTCCAAATCTTCCCCTAACTAGGTACATCGAGGGTGGTATTGTTGAACCTTAATCATTTTGCTTGCCGATTTTTACGATCCAAATTTACTAACCGGCAATTTCCATTAATAAATTTCACTCGCTAGGTGACGCCACTGTAACAATATAATGACCCCCCAGACGTAGACACATCATGTATTTTGTGGCGTCGCGAACTTAAGCGACCATTCTTAGCATCTGCGTTAGAATTTTTTATAATCCTCTTTGAAGTCCCCCAAAACGAACAACAGTGATGCCAGTAACAGTATCTAAACAATAAAGTCAAAGGAGAACTAAACCAACTATGGTCCCGAGTGTAAATGTCTATACTTAACGTAACGTGGCTTTATCGAGTAGCAACTTTCACAACGCACGGGTATATTTAGTGATCAATCCGACATACAACAACACTGTAATCCCATCGGTTTATTACGTCCGGATATGCACAACTAATCGTGTGTTGTCGTGCCGTTCATGAGTACGTCTGTCCTCGTGGCCTCGCCTTGCTGTAGCTGTCATGTCTCGGTTCACGCCAAGCTAAGCTGACACCTAAGCGTGAACCGAGACATGCTCCGTGTTTGTTGCTTCGCAGCTGTTAGGCCGTCTTTTGCTTATTCTTTCTCACGGTACGCACACCGGTCGGTTAGCTACCACTGGTTTACGATGCCGATACTATTTTGACTCTTCTTATCACCGGAGCTGAACGGAATGAACCAATTTGCTTTATTAAATAGCAGTGCTACTCTGCTGTCTGGTCGGTTATCGGTGTATTTGTCTCAGTGAAATACTCAGGATGTTTCCGTATGATTCTGTTGGTGAGGAGTAGGCTGAAATGAGTCGGACATGTGGAAAGAATGAGAGATGAACAATTGGCAAACATCTCAAATGCCCAGGTAGTAGTGGGGGAGAGGAGGCGGGGAAGACAGAGGAAAGAGTTGGAGATTGTTGACACAGAACGCAGTGAGAGAAAAATAAGGAGAGGAAAGAAAAGAAGAAGAAGAAATACGAGTTCAGCCTCAGCGTATATAGGCATTGCTCCTATCAACACCACATTAATCTCTCTCGGTTCCATGGAGATCTAAGGTACTCTGCAATTAATGGGCGAAGGTTTTCGCATACATTGCCCCCTCTATAGCACGTGGCCAGGTAATCGCGTATACACGTGACTGAACTGAGGCAATGTGAAGTGAACGAATCTACTAATCAATTGAACAGCAACAAGAGGTTGCGAAAACCATTGTGCAAGGCATCCATACGTTCGGATGTGTGCGATATATGCACAATGTATTATACAGATTGCTTTTCTATCAGTTTTTTTTCTCCAAATAATGTCCATCCATGTATACGTCCAAAACGAGGTATTTCTCTCATGCACACTGTGGTTAACAACCAGGCATGCAGTCGGGATGTATATATAAACATACGCGTATTACGTATGACGGATCTCCATTAAAAGCCTATTAAGGCCAATCATCGTAATGCGCTGTCGTCGGTTATTCCGGCGGCAACTCGAGATAACAACTGTAGTAGGATTTTATCAGCAGAACTAAATGTGGCTTCGATGGCCTATGTAGAAGACCTACAACACGTACATTCAATCTATATATTATAGTTATACTATATCCCTGTACGTGTGACGTAACTCAGCCTACTTATCTATAACAAAGTCATAGTGTACTAGATGTCATCGATGACCAGGACGCAGAAGACAATTATCCTATGTTACGGACAATAAACTTCTATTATATTTCTGTGTGGGTTGATTAGCCATGCTAATATGTGGTATGTTATTTTATTGATGCTGTATGCTAATACAACGACCAGTGATCAGTACTAATACAGCGACCAGGGGATCAGTACTAATACAGCGTCCAGAGGATCAGTGTTGATACAGCGACCAGGGGATCAGTATTGATATAGCGACCAGGGGATCAGTATTGATACAGCGACAATGAGATCAGTACTGATACAGCGACCAGGTAATCAGTATTGATACAGCGACCAGGGGATCAGTATTGATACAGCGACCAGGGGATCAGTACTAATACAGCGTCCAGGGAATCAGTATTGATACATCGACCATGGGATCAGTACTAATACAGCGACCAGGGATCAGTACCGATACAGCGACCAGGGGATCAGTACTGATACAGCGACCAGGGGATCAGTACTAATACAGCGACCAGGAGATCAGTACTAATACAGCGACCAGTGGATCAGTACCGATACAGCGACCATGGGATCGGTATCGATACAGCGACCAGGGGATCAGTACTAATACAGCGACCAGGGGATCAGTACTAATACAGCGACCAGGGATCAGTACCGATACAGCGACCAGGGGATCAGTACTGATACAGCGACCAGGGGATCAGTACTAATACAGCGACCAGGGGATCAGTACTAATACAGCGACCAGTGGATCAGTACCGATACAGCGACCATGGGATCGGTATCGATACAGCGACCAGGGGATCAGTACTAATACAGCGACCAGGGATCAGTACTAATACAGCGACCAGGGATCAGTACTAATACAGCGACCAGGGGATCAGTACTAATACAGCGACCAGGGATCAGTACTAATACAGCGACCAGGGGATCAGTACTAATACAGCGACCAGGGATCAGTACTAATACAGCGACCATGGGATCAGTACTAATACAGCGACCAGGGATCAGTACTAATACAGCGACCATGGGATCAGTACTAATACAGCGACCAGGGATCAGTACTAATACAGCGACCAGGGGATCAGTACTAATACAGCGACCAGGGGATCAGTACTAATACAGCGACCATGGGGATCAGTACTGATACAGCGACCAGGGGATCAGTACTGATACAGCTACCAGGGGATCAGTACTGATACAGCGACCAGGGGATCAGTACTGATACAACGACCAGGGGATCAGTACTGATTCAACGACCAGGGGATCAGTACTGATACAACGACCAGGGGTCAGTACTGATACAACGACCAGGGGATCAGTACTGATACAACGACCAGGGGATCAGTACTGATACAACGACCAGGGGATCAGTACTGATACAACGACCAGGGGATCAGTACTGATACAACGACCAGGGGATCAGTACTAATACAGCGACCAGGGGATCAGTACTAATACAGCGACCATGGGGATCAGTACTGATACAGCGACCAGGGGATCAGTACTGATACAGCTACCAGGGGATCAGTACTGATACAGCGACCAGGGGATCAGTACTGATACAACGACCAGGGGATCAGTACTGATACAACGACCAGGGGATCAGTACTGATACAACGACCAGGGGATCAGTACTGATACAACGACCAGGGAATCAGTACTGATACAACGACCAGGGGATCAGTACTGATACAACGACCAGGGGATCAGTACTGATACAACGACCAGGGGATCAGTACTGATACAACGACCAGGGGATCAGTACTGATACAACGACCAGGGGATCAGTACTGATACAACGACCAGGGGATCAGTACTGATACAACGACCAGGGGATCAGTACTGATACAGTAGCGATCAAGCACCCAGTGCCAGTAGTGCACTTGTCATCGGTGGGCTGACATTACGGAAGCGGATCGAGGCGCGCCGGGAAACGACTGGGAGAGGAAGAGGGAAAGGGAGGGGTAGGAACAGGAGGGCGACTGCAAAGGGAGTGGGAGAGAGACGGTGTTTCCCGACACCTACGCAGGGCGGGGTGTAGGAGACAGCCCTCACACATCCAGGGATGAGCTGATCGATCACGTGATCAATCACGACCTCTGTGTCGTGTGTGACAGGTCTGTGAGTGTTACGAACGAGGCGGTCGTTACACGGGGTCGTGTTACGAGGTTGCGCCGTCAACAGCTGCTTTCTGTAGTTGTATTTACCACGGCCGCGGGTCAAGGGCGGCACTTGTGTGCACTTAACACGGAACGTCAGTAGCCGTAGCCACCGCGGCGTACGCGACGCATACGAACGAACGCACACGCACTCGCACATGCACACGGATACGCGCACACACACTTCATCGTGATACTTGTGTATGTACTTACGTACGTATGTACGTTAAGCGTATCTATGTATGTATGTATGTATGTATGTATGTATGTATGTATGTATGTATGTATTTATGTATGTATGTATGTATGTATGTATGCATGTATGCATGTAAGCTTGTTCGTTGGTTCGTTGGTTCGTTGGTTCGTTGGTTCGTTGGTTCGTTGGTTCGTTGGTTCGTTGGTTCGTTGGTTCGTTGGTTCGTTGGTTCGTTGGTTCGTTGGTTCGTTGGTTCGTTGGTTCGTTGGTTCGTTGGTTCGTTCGGTCGTTGGTTGGTTGGTTGGTTCGTTGGTTCGTTGGTTCGTTGGTTCGTTGGTTCGTTGGTTCGTTGGTTCGTTGGTTCGTTGGTTCGTTGGTTCGTTGGTTCGTTGGTTCGTTCGGTCGTTGGTTGGTTGGTTGGTTGGTTGGTTGGTTGGTTGGTTGGTTGGTTGGTTGGTTGGTTGGTTGGTTCGTTGGTTCGTTGGTTCGTTGGTTCGTTGGTTCGTTCGTTCGTTCGTTCGTTCGTTCGTTCGTTCGTTCGTTCGTTCGTTCGTTCGTTCGTTCGTTCGTTCGTTCGTTCGTTCGTTCGTTCGTTCGTTCGTTCGTTCGTTCGTTCGTTCGTTCGTTCGTTCGTTCGTTCGTTCGTTCGTTCGTTCGTTCGTTCGTTCGTTCGTTCGTTCGTTCGTTCGTTCGTTCGTTCGTTCGTTCGTGTGTACGTGTATGCGTATGCGTATGTTCGTATTTGCATGCGTGCTGCGTTGGTGTGCGTTCGCATATGATGACCTTCAATATTATGTAACGACTGACCGCACCAAATTGTGATAATTAAAATCACTCTGCGATTACCCGGAATGCACATGGAAGCGAGACAATTCCATCAACCGTCACAATAATCACAGAGACATTTTCCATCGAAATAAAGCGAACGAAACACGGGCTTCATTTCTGCAGAAATACGATATACACAGCAAACACACACACACACACACACACACACACACACACACACATATATATATATATATATATATATATATATATACATACATATATATACATACATATATATACTTACATACATATATATATATATATATACATATATATATATATATATATATATATATATATATATATATATATATATATATATATATATAAACAATATCGATCATTATATCAATTCTCGTACGATTCGCGTATGAAACGTGTACAGCTTCATGTTACTGACGCATACCTGGCAACTACCTGCAACGGCCTGGCTTTGGCGGCATTCCACACTTGAACTATTTGACGGCGCGTAACTTCGCGGTGCCTAGATCAGCGAGCCCCTTGACGTACGCCGTTATTTACGCGCCGCCTGCCGGGTTGAATTAATGAAGTCGAACCACATCGGCGGCCTAATTAGGCCCCCAAACGATACGCCGGGCAGATCTTCCCATGGATAAATCAAGCCAGGCGGAAATTCGGGCTCTAACAGACACCGTAATTACGGCTAATATGCCATTTACGGCGTCTGGCGTGGTTTTGATGCTGAACAATCGCAATGTCTGTATATAATATAGTGGGCGTCAAGGAAGGTTGAACGGTTAATTTGCTTGTTTTATGGCGTGGCATATGATGTGCGCACTCAATGCAGGCTCGCTTAAAGAACAAAAAAAGTTAACGGTTTCGTGGCATAGCAGTACAATCTTTCGACGCTTTTTTCAAAAGTGTTTGGCCTCGTTTTCTTTGCCGCGTTTAAGTTCAGGTGTCTCTCATGTAAAACTGACTATGCCTTTGTTGCTCAAACAAATGTAACACATTTTGCAATTCGACAAACGTTCTAACAGACTAACAGATGCGCTGACTCTAAACACGTTATCTGACACCAGCAACGACGACATGTGCATTCCCATGTTGTAATGCACATGCGTAGAAAAACTGTCGGTGCAATAGTCCCACAACTATTGTCCCGACTTTAGGTGCAATAGTCCCACAACTATTGTACCGACTTTAGGTGCAATAGTCCCACAACTATTGTACCGACTTTAGGTGCAATAGTCCCACAACTATTGTACCGACTTTAGGTGCAATAGTCCCACAACTATTGTACCGACTTTAGGTGCAATAGTCCCCCAACTATTGTACCGACTTTAGGTGCAATAGTCCCCCAACTATTGTACCGACTTTAGGTGCAATAGTCCGACAACTATTGTACCGACTTTAGGTGCAATAGTCCCACAACTATTGTACCGACTTTAGGTGCAATAGTCCCACAATTATTGTACCGACTTTAGGTGCAATAGTCCCACAACTATCGTACCGACTTTAGGTGCAATATACACTTCGTTGTATATAATGTTACGTTTACAACGGTGACAACGGAAGTACGGCTAACATTGGGCTATGACGGAATTGACAACGGAAGTGGTCCTTACCCTGACGGCGCCGACGGTCGCTAGGTTGCGCCCACGCACGGCCCCCTGAAATACGACATTGTCGAACGGAAACTTCTCGAAGTCAAACGGAAGGATTTCTTCGAGTTTCTCCTTCGGGCTCAACTGAACCACTTCCGGTAGAACGTCCGGCGGCGGTTCAGCGGCGGAAGTCGACGGCTCGGTCGGTTTGTCGACGACGGCAGCGGTGGCGACAACTTCGGCGGCGGAAGCGGCAGCGGCGACGGCCGGTTCCGAGGTTTTGGACTCCGGCTGTGGCTGTGTGACGGCGGGCTTCTCTTCGTCTGACTTCACCGCGGTTGGTGGCGCGGTCTTGTCGGCGGATTTGTCGTCAGCTGGTTCCTCGGTGGCCGTCGTTGTCGGCGTCGTCTCAATCATGACTTCCGACATAGGAGCTATGGCGGTTTCTTCCACCCTCGCCTGCTCATTGGGCTGGGCTTCAACGGCACTGACTGGTTGTTCCAGCGGAACATCGGCTGCTTTCTCAACGACGCCAGACGACGGTTCTGCCGGCACTTCGGCGGATTTGTCGACAGCGCTGGTCGACGGTTCCGGTTGAACGTCGGCGGCATTGTCGACCGGCGTCGTCGCCTTGACGACTTCCGCTTTCTCATCAACCGGCCGACCGTCGATCTTAGACTGCACGGCCTGGATCTCGACGACTTCCGTGACGACGACGACACCGGGCTTAGGCTTCTTCGCCGCGTCGCCACCGTCGACCTTCTCCGGCGGTTTCTCGGCGGCGCTCTCTACTTCCGGTTTATCATGCTTCTCCGCGGCGCTCACCTCTTCCGGTTTATCCTGCTTCCCCGCCGCGCCCTCTACTTCCGGTTTATCCTGCTTCGATTCCGCCGCCGGTTTTTCCGACGATTCCTTCGCCTCTACGCCGTTCCCGCGTTCCGCATCGGCGCCCTTTTCCCCAACCGGGGCGGCGTCTCCTTCCTCGCCCACCACCGCCGTCGGCGCGTCCGAATCTCCCGCCGCTGCCTTATCGTCCTTCTTCTTCCTCCTCCCAATCCTGATCTTCCGCGGCACCGATACCTTGCCTCCCATGTCGACCTGCTATTGGCGAACACTGACTAAAACTCCGTCATTCAGCGACGCGGCGAGCGCATCCTCAGCTGTATCGCGAACGCCACGGCACTGAGCGAGAGAGCGAGCGAGCGAGAGACAGAGGAGGGCGACCGAGGGAGTGGCTCTACACCAGCGCTGCGGCAGTACTCCGTCCACTGGTGCGGTGCTGCGCTGCCGACCCGACCCGTTCGTGTCCCGACCACAAACCCGCAGCCTGCCGCACCTCGCGTCGTCGTCATTCGTGCGCATGCGCGTCCGCCTCGCTATGGCGCGCCGTCGCGAAGCTCCAGTAAGTATTTCGGGGAGCGGCCGAATTCCTCTCCCTTCCCCGGCCCGCCTGCCACGAACGGGCTGGTCGGTGGAGGGCCACGGGATACGCGGTGTCTGACTGAGCGCCTCAGTAGCCCCGAGTAGCTACATACTCGAGTCGGCAACACGCTTTTTACAAAGCTATTGTTCCAGTAGGTGTGCTTCAGCCTCTTTACGTCTTGTCGGCGCGTCTTTAGTCTTGCAACGACTTGCAGAAAAAGCGCGACGCATTCATTGTCGACACCGACTTGGAATAAAGTGAGACCGTCGTACAATGGTAGAATATGAAAACCTACATTATATACTGAAAACCTGTCGTTCACTTTATATATATATATATATATATATATATATATATATATATATATATATATATATATATATATATATATATATATATACATACTTTTGTTCAGCTATTCTGCAGTGTTAGATACACGGGGAACGTCCTCAAATGAAGAAGCGTACTGTGTGTGTCAAGTATTAGTATTTATAATATCTATAGTAAGCACGTATGTTTTATCTTAACGTCCTTTCTTTATGCTGTGGTGCACACTGCACACTATAGGTGTCACAGCTGTGTTGACCCATCAGCCAAAGCAAGAAAGTTTGGTAGAATATATCCAAATCCACAATTAAATAGTTATGTGTCAGTGATGATGCGCAAATTATTGTTTTAATAAAATTAAAACCTTCCGCCTTTACGCTGTTTTTCGTAGAGGAGTAAAATTACCCAGTATCCCCTGCGACACACACGTTAGTTTGTCCAACAGGTTTTGTTTGTGCGCTGTTTTTAGCCAAGTCACTTAATCAAAATAATGATTCTCACAATTTGAATCTTCATGTGAATGAGTGCACCGCCGTATCCAGGATTGTTTTTGGCAGGACAATTTTCCAACATTTCCAGCATACGACTAATAGAGGTTCCAAGGAGCATGTGCCCCCCTAAAATTAGAGTATTTTCCTACGCTATGTCTATGGTAGCTTCCGTAACCCCAAACCGTTCAGGATGCCTCTCTGAGCGTCCTAGCGTTACCCCATAGACTGTTTCATTATGCCCCTCCTGGGGAGTTTTATATTAATGAACGGCGGACATTGACGGGGCTGTTGAGTACATTGAATGGTGTGTGACAGAAATCAGGATATGGATGAAAACAAATCCTTGAAGTTGAACGACTCAAAAATAGAAGTAATCATATTCGGTTCACCTCAACAGCTAAAGAAAATCAAGCTGCAAGCGTGTTGGTGACTGTTTGGTCAGGGTGTCTCACAGTGTCCGTAATCTTGGTGTCCAGTTTGATGCTGAGATGACGAAGGAGTCGCGTGTGACTGCTGTGTGTAAGTCAGCAATATTCCACATCCGCAACATCTCGAGGATCAGATGGTATCTGACAGCAGCAGCGACAGAGCAAGTCATGCACGCATTTGTTACAAGCAGACTCGATGTTGCTAACGTACTGCTATATCGACTGCATCTAGAGCACATACAACGGCTTCAGAAAGTGCAGAACTGGGTAGCCCGCTTGATTGGCGGCGCTATGAAATTTAGCCATGCTGCAACGCAGCTGACGACGTTGCACTGGCTGCTGACATCAGTGCGAGTGGAATTAAAAATCCTGCTACTCACTCATCGAGTACTAACTGGCCATGCACCTGGATACATTGAACAATGTGTAAGCCGACGCCAGCCGGTTAGGTCGCTGCGCTCCAGCAAACACAATTTATTGCGTGTGCACGCACAAGGCGTCGATGAGGTGACAGAGCTTTCAGCGTGGCAGCTCCAAGTCTGAACATTATCGTCAGTGGTTCAAAAAGTTATACGTGTATATCATTAAAAAATGATCGAACTTATATATCAACAAGCACACTTTTGAAAGTTAAGTTGCGTGTTTATCCTTGCTGTCTTGCCGCTAATTATTAGTTTGCATATTCTCTAAATGTGTCACTACACTAGAAGTACGCGTAAATGCTAAGCGGTTCCCTCGTTGTACAATGTGTAAGAGAACACAAAAGTTGTTCCTGGAGTTGCAACGGATCATTTTGACGTCTTTTCTTTGGCATCGTAAAGCTAATGAAATTATTGCTAAGGATTTGGAGATAATTTTGTTATATTGAAGGCTCGCAACGCGGTTGTATTGTTTTGGGGATTGTTGATGCGGTTTATGACCCACACATACAGCCTCCCAAAAGAACCACCAAAGGCACTCTCCAACTGCACTCCGCCTTGAAGCTTCACAAAGCTTCAGTTGCACCTCCATTTGTAAAAACATCTAGTTTAACAACTCCTCTACAACTGTTCTTCCACAATGACGGTGCGTAGTGCGTACAAACCCATAGGGCAGGGGGGTTCACCAGTGACACTGACAGTTAAAACATATAAAAAAACTGCTTACAATAAAAAGTGCACTCTTCATATAAATGTCATGACTTTTATGTAAAGTAGTTATAGCATTATGTCTATAGCGATTGTTTTATGCACAAGACCTTTGAACATTATTCGTAGCCAGATTATGGTGGAAATGGTTCCTACCCGTACGGCTCCCGTGTGACCAATGCCCTTTATTCCACCGCCCTCAAAGGCTGCGTTCTCGAAGGGAAATCCTTCACCCCGGTACGACGCCAACAGCGCTTCGATATCTGGCGCCATCTTGCGAATGGGATCGGTACCACGCGATGTACGTTCTATTTCTTCTGGGCCCGATAAAGCTCGATTGTGGGAGCATGTTACCCACTGCCAAAACCGTTGTAGCATCCCTGTTGCTAGGTACTTTGCTATCGTCTCATCGGACGTCCTTCGTCATTAAATGAATCTGTATGTTGCTGCCTTTGAACGTTGTATGCAGACAATCCGTAGCCTCACGAAATTGCCAGTTTTAGCTAAAGTAACAAAAAACAAAGCTCCGATCTGCAGCGCTACTTTAATCTGCAGTTAACTGTAGTTGACCACGAATGAATACCCTCACTGCATCACGTGTTAGATTACGACACCAATTGTTACACAATGGTACTCAGACTTGCTGTCGCTCCACGCCCAGGGGTCAAGTTCATCTTGCTCAAAACATCTTGTCAACGAAGTACTTGATCTGGGCTCATTAAATAATCCCTGGGGGATTAAGATTATTTATTTATACTGGATTTTTGTTTTTTGCTTTTTACAGATCTATTTATTTTACAACTACGTCTCTATTTTTAATTTTTAGGTAATCTGTATATTCATGTAAAGTGTAATGCGCCTCTGAATGGTTTTATTGCTAGATATATGGCGTAGATAAATACTGTATTTATTATTATTTATTATTATCCCTGGATATTGATAATATACTCATAGGCCTAGATCTATCTTCGAAATAACAAAGACAATTAAGAGTGACTAGATTCCATTCACTATGGCGCAATGTGTTACGGTAAAGGACGAACGGTTGGCCTATATCTACATGCGCATTGATTTATTTTGCACCGCAGTCGTATACAAGTAATTGACCGCAAACTGAGAAACCTGCTTCATTCAAGTTATTGTCCCGTCATAAATATTCTAAGACACTTATATTTAGCGACGTGCACCGCGGCTATTCATTATGCTCATTGCTCATGGTTTTGTTCTCAAGTTGGTGCCGCGCACTATCGCCTACCCCCATTTCTGTGTGTATGCGAGCGTGCGTGCGTGCGTGTGCGTGCGTGTGTGTGTCTCTGTTTCTATGTGTGTGTGTGTGTGCGTGCGTACGTGCGTGCGTGCGTGCGTGTGTGCGTATGTCTATGTGTCTATGTGTGTGTGTGTGTGTGTGTGTGTGTGTGTGTGTGTGTGTGTGTGTGTGTGTGTGTGTGTGTGTGCGTGTGTGCGTGCATGCGTGTGCGTGCATGCGTGTGCGTGCGTGCGTGCGTGCGTGCGAGCGTGTGTGTGTGCGTAGGCGTGTGTGTGTGGGCGTATGTGCATATGTGCACATGAATGCATCTGCTGCTATGTTGAGCAGTTATAGAAGCATCTCTTACAGAAGAAGAACCAGCGGTATACCACTTGAATAACATTGAGTACCGTTGGACCATTCAATGATAAATTATAGGTCCAAGTGGCATACTCAATGCTATTTGAATAAAATATTATACCAATCAAATACCTTTAGCCAAAAGACACTCAAATAACATTCACTGGCATTTTAGTGGTATTTTTGTAAGGGACATTACGAATGTGAATGTGTAACTTGGGTATTAACCGCCAGTTACAATCACCGGGTGTGTAAGTGTGACCGAGGTACTAATCCCCAATTACAATCACCGGGTGTGAAAGTGTGACCAGGTACTAACCCCCAATTACAATCACTGGGTGTGAAAGTGTGACCAGGTACTAACCCCCAATTACAATCACCGGGTGTGTAAGTGTGACCGGGGCGTCAACCCCAATGACATCCTTACATATATACCACTGGTCTCAATTTTGTGTTTTGAGCAAATATATATATATTATATTTATATATATATATATATATATATATATATATATATATATATATATATATATGTGTGACCCTGTGACTTGTACGCGTATGGCATTAAGCCCAGCTTAGCAGTGAGCATTCGTTGTTCACATACGTCAACGTAGTTGTTGCTAGGCTTATAAAAGGTGAATAGAAATACTCTACAACACTTACATTTATTATTAGTATACCTTTTTATTAAAAAACAAAAAAAACATTTTACGTTTATGTATCCTCAACAACAGTTCACTCTTCTAATGTTATACACAAATGAGCTTACCCTTAGTCATAGGGAGTATATTATATGTAACTTATAAGACATAGACATTAAGACTATGACATTTATTAATCAAAACTATGTTTATTACTTTTGCAGATGAGTAGACTGTACACAGCGCAAGATGCTCTAGATATCATTCTCTATGGAAGTGAAAGTGACTTGGAAAGCAATGATGACGAAGAAATAACTGAGTTGGTGATCGATGAAGAAGAAGTACCAGATCATGAAATTTATGATTACTTTAGTGATGATGAGCCATGAACAAAGACCGCAACTGCTTCGTTGCATATCATGCCTTAAGCCTGACATTGTCACAGATGGGACGATGAACACGTTTAGTCATGTAGCTTTGTTACCTTAGTATGCAAACACAGGCATACATTCATTTATGTTACTTTTACACTATGTTACTCTTTTGTAAACATCTGTAGGTTAGAGGTAATAGTAATAAAGTCATTTATAGTGCTTCAATTTTTTTTTTTTAATATGTCGTCTAATGCCCAATGTAGCATATATGATATATTAAAAAAACAAGGTCAAGGTCATTTATGTGTTGTTTTGATTGGCAATTTGAATTCAGGGCCAACATAATAGAACATTCACTGCATTTCAAATGTTTTCTTAGTGTGCCCTAACTAAGTCCAGACTCACAGTCACAGCCGTCGCGACAGTTGCGTCACTTTGCTACCGATCCTTTATTTACCGCGCCTAACTCGTTGAATGTATGGTTATTTTATAATAATAATATTTATTATTTATAAAGCGCAATATTCAAAACTATCTGCGTATATATTACATTATGCAGCGATTTGCCCTGCGAAATATTGTTAGTAATATTATTGGTAATGTAGGTGAATTATCTACCCCGTTGTGGACTGGTGTTCCCGAAATGGCCACCAAGTGGCAGGACTAGTTCGCATTGCTATTCAGGCGATGACTTGGGTTATTTAGTATTATAACGATGTTTCCAATGTTTACTTAATTGGTTCTTCCTGTTTACATGTTTGGGATAATATAATTAAAACATGACGTTTGATCGTTCCACAATAATGATGAGTGTTTTATTCATGACAGCTATTCCGAGTAAGAGTCGCCGTTTTGGTTAGGATTATACACCGTTTGGGTTAGAATTAGACGCCGTTTTGGTTAGGATTAGACGCCGTTTTGATTAAATGCAACGTATTGTAAAGAACATACTATCAATAAACAGTTGTAATTTTGCGTGAATTATCACAACAAACATAATGATACGCCTACAAAAAATACCGCCCTAATCATGTATATTTTAAGGCAACATTACGAATAAATACATTGTATGATCGAACAAAGACAAACCGTTAATCTCGCGCGCAAAGCTGACAACAACCGGCTGCGCAACCGTCAATGCGCATCGTTATCTATATCTGGGCATTGCAGCGCGCTACAGGCCGGGGTAAAACAGATAAGGCAGCGGTTAATGTTAAAGGACAAAAAAAGTTAACTGTTTCGTGGCATACACCTAATAGAATTAATATAAAGTAACAATTTCCACATATACTCAATTTATTTTTTAACACCCAGCCATCCAAATACTATGCGCTACCCCATCTTAGACGAAGAATGACGTCACGACGGTGAGACCCTCTCCACGTAGATTCCCTGCATGAAGTTTGGCTGTTGTCATGATATGTCTGTAACTCGGCAACGCGCGTAACATGCTGATGACGGTAAATATAAAGTTGTCTATTATTGTTATCGCTGAAATCATCCCATCAACTGATGTCTACTTCAACGCATTTCTCCTCAAAATGGACCGAGCAAAGTGAACTGTACTTGGACTGGAGGGATTCCAAACAGTACGCCCGCAAATCACCAATGTGAATCCATTGCTTCAATACTACCGGTTGTTTCAACTATTATTGTAACCGTATGCCGAACAGTAAGGCATAATTACTAATGTTTACCATAGATTTAACCACAGATTTCGATATACGTCTAAGCAGCTGCTAGATGTCACGCCAACTGAACGAGCTGTCGAAGACTCGAAGTTGTTGACCCTTAACAACGTCGCAGGAAATTGACCGGCTTCAGCAGAGACATATAATGCCGCGCGCTGAATGGCCAAGCCAAGTTAACCTTTCACCTATGGCGGCGTCTAGACCATCGTGGATTTCGTTAGAATTTTAGACTTTAAAGTCACATTCTGAGTAAACCGCTGACATTAAAAAATTGAGTATATGTGGAAATTGTTACTTTATATAAACTCTATTAGGTGTATGACACGAAACCGTAGCCTTTTTTTGTCCTTTAACATGCAATGCTGGGAATTATAATCATACTGGGCTTAATGCCATACGTACAAGTCACAGGGTCACACACACGCACGCACGCACGCACGCACGCACGCACGCACGCACGCACGCACGCACACACACACACACACACACACACACACACACACACACACATACCATATTGGCTAGCACTGAATATCACTCCGTACCACTGGGCCATTCAATTATAAATTATAATTCTCAATGCACTCAGTGGTATTTCAGCCTACCATTAAAATACCCTTGGCCTTAACACACTCAAATACCATAGGTAGTTTAGTGGTATATATTTGTTGTAAGGGATTCATAGGTTCAGACCTACACGCACCAGAACACACGGACAGATGCTTCAAATGCCAATATTCTAGTGATAGGAATTCATTACACAACGGTTAATTTTATGAATTTAAATATAATAATTATTATATTTGCAATGCTAGATTCCTGGTGTAAATTATTTTCCGTGAAGTGCAATCGATTAAATTACTTTGAAACCGAGCTGATGGCCTCAAAAAGTAGCAGGTTTCCGCAAAATTTACGGCTTCAATGTTTCAACATTATGTTATTTGTGTGGAGCCATAAGATACATGTATGTTCTTATATGATGGCTAGTGTTTCAAACACTGAAACAGTGTACACGCAATAACTCCACCAACACGAATTCAGCTAAATATTTCGGTAACTTACACAATCAACAGGCAAACTCGCTGTAGGGGCAGAACTGTGGTCGGTCAGTTGCACATCAATTTGCATAAATATCTAGTCCAACAACTCCTCTTGAGAACTGCAAATGTTCTTTCACCATGAGAGTGCGTAGTGCGTACAAACCCATAGGGCAGGGGGGCCTCACCAGTGACACCGACAGTTAAAACATATACAAAACTGTTTACAATAAAAAGTGCACTTTTCATATTAATTTCATGACTTGTATGTAAAGAAACTACAGCTTTAGCAATTATTTTATCCGTAAGACCTTTCAACATATTGTTATGTCCGGATACATGGCGCTAGATAAAATAAAGTTATTTTATTAGTCTTGCATTATACGTAAATTATGGTGCAAGTGGTGCCTACCCGAACGGCTCCCGTGTGACCAATGCCCTTTATTCCGCCGCCCTCAAAGGCTACGTTCTCGAAGGGAAATCCTTCAATCCGGTACGACGCCAACAGGGCTTCGACATCTGGCGCCGTTTTGCGAATGGGATCGGTACCACGCGATGTGCGTTCTACTTCTTCTGGTCCCGATAAAGCTCGATAGGGGGAGCCTGGTACCCACTGCCAAGCCCATTGCAGCATACGTGTTGCTTGGTACATTGCTAACGAATGTCTCACTGGACGTCCTTCGTCATTAATGAATCTGAATGTTGCTGCCTTTGAACGTTGTATGCAGACAATCAGTAGCCTAGCCAAACTGCCAGTTTTAGCTAAAGTAATCAAACAAAGCTCCGATCTGCAGCGCTACTTTAACCTGCAGTTAACTGTAGAGGTAGTTGACCGCGAATGAATACCCACGCTGCATCTGGTGTTAGATTACGACACAGATTGTTACACAATGGTACTCCCAGGGTTCAAGTTCATATTGCTCAAAAGACCTGGTGTGAACGAAGTATTGATCTGGAATAATTATGTAATCCCTAGATATTGATATACACTCATAGGCCTAGATCTATCTTCGAAATAACAAAGGCAATTAAGAGTGACTAGATTTCATTAACTATGGCGTACTGTGTTACGGTAAACGACGAACGGTAGGCCTATATCTACATGCGCATTGGTTTATTTGGCACTGCAGTCGTAAACTAATCATGTACCCGCAGACTCGCTCCTCCTTCCCGCCCCTCATTCAGGTCATTGACCCGTCATAAATTGCAACGACCTGCACCGCGCCTCATCATTCCACATTCTCGTTACTCATGGTTCTTTTCAAGTTGGGTGCCGCGCTCGGCTACGTGGTTAGCATAGAGGCTATTGTAGTACATATGTACATGGGCCTATATCTATATCGCCCACCCCCATTTATGTGTGTGTGTGTGTGTGTGTGTGTGCGCGTGTGCGCGTGTGCGCGTGTGCGCGTGTGTGCGTGTGTGCGTGTGTGCGTGTGTGCGTGTGTGCGTGTGTGCGTGTGTGTGTGTGTGCGAGAGAGAGAGAGAGAGAGTGTGTGTGTGTGCGAGCGTGCATTCGTGCGTGCGTGCGTGCGTGCGTGTGTGAGTGCGTGTGTGTATGGGGGTTCGTGCGTGTGTGAGAGAGAGAGTGCATGCATGCGTGCGTGTATGTGGGTGTGCGTGCGTTCGTGCGCGCAAACAAACGCGCTGACAAATCCACAGGAGCCGACTGTTGAAAGCAGCTGCGCCTGCCATCACAGTGTCCGTCACAACATTCATACACAAAAGCATTGTGAGTGGAAAATGTCCAACGCTGTCGAAACTTGCGAAAATTACCCCGATACACAAGAAGGGGCGTACTGAAAACAAGGGCAATTATCAACCAATATCAGTCTTGTGTGTTCTCAGCAAGATATTGGAGAGACATGTACATGACAGCCTGTATACCTATCTCATGTCTCACAACATGCTGCATGACGGTCAATCGGGTTTCCGTACTAAGCACTCATGCGAGACAGCACTGAACCACATGGTGCATAAGCGGTCGTCGGGGATTGACAAAGGACTTGTGAATGGTGTAGTGCTGCTTGACCTGCGTAAAGCTTTTGATCTTGTAAACCACACATTTTTTTGATAAATTGGCCATATATGTGTAGACGGAGGGATTATCATTGAAGACAGAACACACGTGTAAATGCTTATACCATTTATTGTGGTGCGTTCTATATTATATGACTAAAACAAAATAAAACCTGTAAACATAAATAATCGTCATTACTACAGGTGTTACAATGGTAACATAAGATCATTCCATAGCATGAAACATAATATTCATTGCATAATATAGATATAGTTCAATTGCCTGTAGATCATCTCATCTACCAAATAGCAGGTTAGTTCCTGTAATATTTGTAAATAGACATCATTTCTGCAAAACTTATCATCAATAAACACATGTATATTAATGTAAACACCACTCTCTCATGTTGAGAAACGAATACATCCTAAGTAACATCAACACAGTAATAAATTCAAGTAATTATGTCATACATAATAAGTAAATACTCAGTTGACAATGCATCTACAATTACATGTATATGTTACTACATTATATCCTTTCATGTCTAAGGTATAAATGAATTCCATAACATATGACAAGCATGTAATTGTTCCTAACCAATTAATAATACATTATTACACCCATGCATGCAATCCTGTGTGCTCACCCCAACTAGGATATGCAGAAACTACTGCAGCTGAGCATCGGCTCAGTACAAGTAGGTCTATGCTACATGTCTGCTGTCTGTAAACAAATAAACAACAGTTCTACTGCCAAGCATGGTACCAATTATAACAAGTCTATCATTAACCCATTTCCAACCAATTATCAGCTGTAAACTAATATCTAATATTGAATAATGAATATCTTATGTCTGTTAACATAATTATTCTATAAACAATAATTAATGCGATAAGATAGCACTCTGTTAACACTCAGTATCTTCATACAAGCTCTGCAGATGACACATCTGCTAAGTGTCACATACACTCTGGCTTGTGTAACCTCTTACAACAAGTGTAACTAGTTAGAACAGCTTAGTGATTAAAACAATACTTTTTCAATATAACCTCCTGCATATATATAGCGTAATCATATAAAATACAAGGTTAATAGCCTCTCTCTCTCTCTCTCTCTCTCTCTCTCTCTCTCTCTCTCTCTCTCTCTCTCTCTAGACTAGCCAGCTAGCATGGTCAGTCCAGTGGCTATCTGTCCACTGACCACTGACAGTCAACGGGATATTAATGACTATACCCCACTGTGCAGGGTGTGCAGGGACTGTCGGTAACCTGACCCGCTACACAACACCCTTCAACCCAGACTACTGTCTGCTAACATCTCAGTGGGGAACATTTCAACCCAGCATCTCCTAATTACTCCTATTGAGCATTAGGACTCAATGTAGTTACCAGATAATCTAGTAGTCTATATAATGGACTGGTGTAATGATTTGTTTCACACAACATAATTCAACTTGTTCTAATACACAACAAGTGTTGGGGAAATTCAGCATCCACTGTCAACAATTCAAGTAACAGTGTTTACCACAGTTAAATGCTAATTTGCCTATAAGTAATAGTGAATAACTACATGAAAACAGCTGTAAGCTTTTCCTGGATCAATCCACATACCTTTCATGCTTCTTTTGGTGCTTTAATGGCGTGAAGCTAGTGCCAAAACACGCAGGAGTGAAGAGAGTGCCCAAACACGCAGTCTCTTCTCTACAGCCTCCTTTAACCAACCCTTGCTCCCACTGACCGCTGCTTGCTCCCCAGTGGTAACCAGATATGACTTCAATTGCATTGGCTGTCACGCTGCCACTGGCACAACAGGGTAGACAGGGAAAGGGACTCTTAGGCTCTTCCAGCCTATAGATACTAATGGGGTTTATTGGAATCGTGTAAAGTAAGATTAGAAAATATTAGTTAAGTTTTAATTAGATAATTAATAATTTGTCAGTAACCCTGCCTGTTACATATGAATGTTCACAACAACCGATGCGATGGTTCTCGTCATACCTCTGAGAGCGGAGTTGGCAGATTGCTGTTGAATCTGTCTCTCCCAGAACAGCCACCGAAACAGCACAAACGCCAACATCAACAACAACACCGACACGTGTCAAACGCAACGAACCACGACCGATCGCCGAACGCAACAGTGGCACCTGACGGTAAGTGGACAGTGGTTAAGCGTCGTACTCGTCAGTCGATGGGCAAGTGTGCCAAATGCGGTGAGACGAACCACGTCACTGCCACCTGCAGACACCCCGACAAAGTGTTGTGTCGTCAGTGCGGGGAACGAGGACATAAAGAAAAGCATCACACCCGTGATTAGGAAATGGGCCTAAACGATCTGGCCATGGAACTTCCCCTGAACACACAAACCGAGAACTCTGATTCAACGCGGTTTTGTGTTCCGAATCCAACAGCGGACAAAATACGCAAATGGGATCTGCCTTCCCTAATTAATTTAAATGCCAGATCTTTGAACAGTGAAAAAGTGGACGAATTGCATGTAACTGTAGCAACACATGATGTCTCAATTGTATGTGTTAGTGAGACATGGTTTAAAGACTATATGGATTCAAGTAGCCTTACTATGCAAGGGTTTTGCTTAGAGAGAAAAGACAGGGGTCATGGACGAGCCGGTGGTGTAGCTTGCTACATTAGACATGATTTAAAGTATAAGAGATTGAATGATATGGAGGTTGATGATTTAGAGGTAATGTGGATTAAGGTTATGCCAAAGAAAACGCCTCGAAAATTTTCATGTATACTGGTGGCATGTTTATATTATACTCCAAAGACGGAGTATTTAAAAATACGTGATCATTTTATCACCAGCATTGACACTGTAATGCGAAAACACCCAGAATGTGGTGTGATCATAACTGGCGATTTCAACCAGTTGCGGGATAACTTTATGAAAACCCACTATAGATTTGTCCAAGTAGTTAATGTTGTAACACGTGGACAGGCGATATTAGACAAAATATGGACGAATATGGAGGAGGTATACACCCCACCTGTTACTATCTCCGAACTGGGGTCATCGGACCATAACATGGTTTTGCTTAAACCTAAAGCGAAAAGCTCAGTTGATACTGGATGCGTGACACGGTTAACCGTAAGGTGTATGGGGCCAAAAGAAAAAGCCACATTCAATATGGCTTTATCAGCCATTAAATGGGAACCCCTATTTAGGCTTGATTCATGTGCAGATCAATATTCATATTACCAAACGGTTATTAGCAACCTGATGGAAATATGCTTTCCTACTAAAGTTGTTACGAGGCATACGGCTGATAAACCATGGGTTACAGACTGGTTCAGAGACTTAGTTCGTAAACGACAGCGAGCTCACATGAGTGGTGATATGAATCAAGCAAAAATATTGCGTAATAAGGTCAACCGAGCCGCGTCGAAACTTAAGTATAATTTTTACCAAACACAAATTGCAGCAATGCATGAATCGGGATCCCACGATTGGTGGAAGCATATGAAAACAATAATGGGACTTAAAACAAATGGCAATTCATGCATGCAAGGTCTAGCTAACAAAACAACGGATGGTGATTGTGGCTTACTGACCAATACAATGAATGATTTCTTTGTGTCTGTGAGTGACCATTTGCCTCGGTTAAATAAGAACCACAAGGTGTTCGACGTTAACGAGGAACTGCCGGATCAGTATGTGATAAGCGTATATACTACTTTTAAAGCTTTGGAGAGTGTTAAAGCCAACAAGGCTACTGGGCCTGACAACATCCCTGCATGGGTGTTAAGAAACTATGCAAATGTTCTCGCCCCTCCATTAACTGCTATTTTTAACAATTCACTAAGAAAAGGTGTACTCCCTATGGAATGGAAAATGGCCAATATAATACCGTTGCCAAAAACAAGCCCCCCTGTGTCGATTGAAAAAGACATTAGACCAATTTCACTAACTCCAATAGCTGCCAAGGTGTTTGAATCAATAATAATGAAATGGGCGGATGAAACAATTGAAGGTGAAATTGATGCTAAGCAATTTGGAGGAATTAGCGGAACGTCCACAACAGATGTTCTTGTCGAACTGGTTCATATGTGGTATAAGGCGACAGATAAATTGAATTCTTATGTCAGAGTTGTAATGCTAGACTTTAGCAAAGCGTTTGATCTTATTAATCATCATTTGTTGCTAGATAAGCTACAATCGTATGGGTTGCCCGCACATATTTTAAGATGGATGGCAACATTTCTATTAGACAGAACTCAACGAGTAAAAATAGGAAATGAATATTCCCATTCTGGTCATCCCAATGGGGGAGTACCGCAAGGGACATTGTCTGGACCTAAATGTTTCCTTGTTTACATAAATGATTTAAGAACGACTGTTCCACTATATAAGTATGTAGATGATAGTACGTTATTTGAAATATGCGACAGAAAGGGTGTATCTGTCATTCAAGAGTCGGTTGATATTGCTGCTAGATAGACAGAAAAGAATGACATGAAAATTAATTCCGAAAAATCAAAAGAAATAATCATTAGTTTTGCACAAGATGGCAATTTCAGAAGCACTATCCCGAATATAAAAATTTATGGGAGGGATGTAGCACAAGTTTGCCATGCCAAACTATTAGGTGTGACCATTTCTCAGGATCTGACATGGAACAAACACGTAGATACTATTGTGAAAAAAGCTGGTAAACGCTTGTACATGTTATATCAGTTAAAGCGTGCAGGGATTACACAGAAAGATCTGGTCAGTGTATATGTTAGTGTGGTGAGACCAGTTCTAGAATATGCATGTCCTGTATGGCACACTAACTTGCCCCAATATTTGTCTGACAATATTGAAGTTATACAAAAAAGGGCATTAAAATGTATTTTTCCTGGATTGGGTTACGCGGAGATACTAAGACGTGTTAACCTGGATACGTTGAATGTAAGACGGGAGAGCATTTGTCAAAAATATTTTAATAAAATTAAAGTCGGCACACATAGATTAAATTATCTGCTGCCTGACAAAAGACATACCGAGTATAATATTAGACAAGAAAATGTGTACCCGTTACCAGTTACTAGAACGAATAGATTCCGTAACTCCTTTATACCGTGGGCTTTATACAACTGTCAGTAAAAAGGTTATTAGTACGGTATGATTTGCGGTATCAAATGTATTTCTATTGTATTTGTATGATGTTTTGATGAGTCAATTGTAACCTATTGTAATGTCAATCCAACTCAGTTGAGTTGCTAATAAAACTTGTGTTATTATTATTGTTACCTGTCAGAGCGCAAACAGTTTGTCTTGTTCAAGGGCAAACAGTCGGAGCAATCTGAAATAACTACGGGAGTCCCACAAGGCTCTATTTTGGGACCACTGTTCTTTATCGTGTTTATGAACAACATCCCATGAGCACAAGAACAACAAGCAATGTGGACATGTATGCTGACGATTCCACCTTCAGTGCCTGCGGGAGGGGAAAAAGTACAGGAAATCGAACTTCAGCTAAACAACGACCTACATGAAATACCAAATCGGTGTGACGAAAATTTGATGGTCGACAATGATGAATAAACCCAGATCATGATCGTCACGACCCGGCAAAAATGGCAACATTTCGACAAAACGGACGTTAACATATCCATCAAGGAAGATTAACTTCAAGTGATTGAAAATGAGAGGCTACTTGGGCTTCATGTGGATAATTTCGTCACCTGGAAGGCCCGTATACAAAACATACACAACATGATTATTGGAAAACTCGCATTTATGTGCAGGATAAAACAATACCTTCCATAGAAAGCAAGGAAAACGTTCGACAACAGCTATATTCTACCCCACATGGACTACTGCAGCACACTCTGGGGCAATGCAACAACATCAGATCGCATATCTACAAACTCCAAATAGTCCTGGCTCTGCCATATAGGCCAGTAAAAATTTCGAGGTAAACGCAGTTTTTCTTTTGATTTGTATTCTATATACCATGACTTTCAACAATCCAGGAGGTGCTTTTTGAAAATCCGTGGCATAAGTTCACTGGAGCGTGAAATCCAAAATGGCCGCCACTGACCAGGTTTTCATTTATAACTTTGGATCCAGAAGAGCTAGATAGCCAAACTTAGTATCAATTCCGCCTAAAATTGACATTCTCGACACGCCTGACCTATCCATTTTACGATTTGACGCCATATTTGATGATAAATCCAACATGGCCGCTCATCCACGACGACTGTCGACTGCAGAAACACAATAAGCCGTAACTCTCGATCGAAATGAGATAGAAACTGGATTTTTATGTCCCTCTCGATGATTGTGATTATTCCCAATCAAATACATATTATTTCATGACCTTTCAGGTTGACCATATAGGTCAAAGGTCACGTTAATATGTTAAAATCAACATTTTAAAAACATATCTGGTCACAAAACGGGATGTAACTGGTATATACATGAGCCAGAGGTCGCATCTCAGTTGCTATCACCATAGCTCTGCTGAGATAAAGTCAAATTGATGAGATTATATTAACTTTTAAAGGTTGTAAACGCTATGTCAAGGTCAAATGTGCCTAAACATATGAATAAATCGTGTCCTCCTTTTAATATAGAAAACCAAGAATTGAAAGTGATGGTCAATGCATGATATCTGATATCGGGCACACTGTTTATTTTAACATATTATGACAAACAAAAACTATTGTAACATTTCAGGTAATTTATAACAATAAGCACCTGTAATGTACTATACATCTAGCTAGCATGTATACACGTACAACAAACTTTCCATCCCACTTTTAGCTAACAACGATTCTGACAGTTTCGAACTTGTGATTTGTGGCAATAAATGACACACATCACCACACATGTTCTGCACGGGCACTGCATATTACCACATTTGCACATGGATATCATATTAATAGACAGGGAGCTATGACATGTCAACGGTTTGAGGGTGCCCCGGTCACTTTCCCACCCACACTGACAAATCTCTAGGCGCCTTCCTTCACTGGCTATAACCCCTTGAAAAACAATATAATACTCTAGTGATGTGTCTACGCACAACACTCGATGCGGGGGCATTTTGGTTATGGCATTGGGAACAGTGACACTGGTGTGGATCTGGAGATGCAATTGATAAAACGTCTTTGCCTATGGCTTACATCTTGCATCCGCCCAACCCAGTAAGAGGTACTCTTCCACTTGCGCGTTCACCGTTTCCGGTAGCTCTGCTCTATCGTCAAACTCAGTCAGATATACATTGGGATTGCAATGCATCACTGCATGCTTGGTGCCAATTCTGCTAGTGACATATTTTCCAGTGAATGCGTGAACCTTCTCTAGAACAAGGCCGCGATGCTCGCCCACAAGGCCGCGGTGCTCGCCCACTCGCGATGTAGGGGAAGGCGCTCTCTCTTCTCACTTGTCCCAAACTTGAATTAGAGGTTTTTTAGATTATCACGGACTAGCATGGGTGAAGTGCAGTAGACGCATGACTGTGTCTGTGTCATTTGACATAACGACTAAACGTTGGCAGCCATGTTGGACTGCCCAGATGGCATGAGGGACGATCCTTTCAGCTGCATCTTTCAATGATTGTGCAGGCTCTGGAAAATCACTATTGGCTGTTGACTCTGTACTGTGGAGGGGTGCTGGAACTTGTTCTTGGTTTACTACCATGACACTCAACACAATCGATACTACAGAAAGACTGACCAACCACTATTTTCTGAATAAGTTGCAGCAACTGATCCTTTTTCTCTCCGATGTTACCCAACATTTCTCGATCTGCGTTGTGGAATCATCTGGGATAGAGCTCTCCTGAGACTATATTGCTAACACAATGACTCATCAATGTAGCTATCACAAATAACCTGGAGGGCTACACAAGATGAAGATACAACTATCCGACCAACAGGACTTTGTTTACAACTCGACCGAAATGGTCAAAGCATGACAGGTTGGCGTACTGCCAAACCATTGGCATAAATTTCGGCAGGGACACTGTTTCAACCCTTCATGAGATAGGTCTCCAGTAGTTGTATCGTGTATCGTCAGACACTACAGAACTACGTTATAATTATATTCAATCCCAACACCAACATCATCGATGAGATATACCTCCAATTGAGCCACGTGTGACAGAGGTAAAGTCGCCATCAAACAGGTGGCTGGTGAGGAGGTGGACGTCATGCGAGAAGACTTCCGCGAGAATTATTACACGTACCCGGGCGATCTCAATGTCCCGAAGTTTGTGGTCCGAGCAGTCTAAGTATGGTGGTGTAGGATGCTCTATTACATTTGGTGTCAATTACCGACAGTATCACACTTCAGCAGGTTACACCTGTGTATTGTTACTGCAAGCTTCGTCTTCAAAACCAGCTCTCTCGTCTGTATCTGTTCTCCATTCTCGAACACATCCATTATTTCATAATTGATTACGTGTTCGGTAGAGAAGTTATGCAATCTGATGTCAGAGGCTTTGCTAATAAAGGGATTTGCTACAGCTAGCACAAAGTCAAGAAGACGGGAGACTTTGGCATCACAAATAACGGCCGTGATGCTCCCGAGTTCGTGGTATATGACGGTCTTATGATGCTCCATCATCCGCTCATCTGTGAGCTTACGGCAGTTGTTCTGTATGAGCACGATATCATGGGAGATCAGCTCAAACTCCGCTACAACTGCGAACATTAGTGTCTGGCTCTTTGATGCCCGCTGGATGGACTGCTCCAACTTTATATCTAATTCGACGTAGTTGAAGCTGTCACACATATAGGGTTCTGAGACTTCCGCCTCTAACAACTGAGTTTTCCTAACGTAGAACGACCCCTAGCAATTGCCTCCATCGAACTCCTGTATAACTACCGCAACATATTTGCATACAGGATACATGTAATGGCCACCACCATCTCTCCAGATCTGAGATGGTGATATACATGAATAGGTTTAACATATTCTTGATGTTTATGTTGAATGCAGCCATATCAAACTTAGCTTGATACTCAATCGGGAAAGTGTTGTACATGACAAGCAAGGGCTGTATGCATGAAAAGACATGTGGAACGTGCTACTACGGCATTCTTCCCGCCCATAAGCACCTGCAGGTGTATTAGATGATCAACCTCTCAACTGAAAATATCAGTCACCTTGAAAATCATCACCACGATTGGCATTGATCTTTAGTAGTGACTTCCGGTGATAATTGAAATCAGGACTCGCTTCACCATCGTCCAGGTCACTACCACTGATGTAGCAACCAATGCATCGTGGTAGAATCTTCGCATAGTGAAACACTCCAAACATACCATGTCCACCACCAATGTGTCTGACTCAGAATATCTGCAACCGTGTGAAACACGCCATCATCTCAGAAAACGGGCATCACCCTCTGAGAGAGCTGCATTCGGACATTATAACGTTTCTCGCAATGGTATAATCTGTCACAGGGTTTGGGCGGGCTGGCGGGAACCCCCCACACATCAAATGAACATATGCAATGGTGATAAATGCCATCACATGGACGTAAGCCTCCATGGGGCACACAGGGAAGACCAACACAAATCATCAAGTAAATCAACTACGCAGTATAGCGGGCTTCATGAAGGGATGGGCGACCTTTTGACCTTGACATAGCGCTTACAACCTTTAAAAGCTAATATAATCTCATCAATTTGACTTTATCTCAGCAGAACTGTGGTGATAGCAACTGAGATGCGACCTCTGGCTCATGTATATACCAGTTACATCCCGTTTTGTGACCAGATATGCTTTTAAAATGTTGATTTTAACCTATTAACTTGACCTTTGACCTATATGGTCAACCTGAAAGGTCATGAAATAATATGTATTTGATTGGGAATAATCACAATCATCGAGGGGGACATAAAAATCCAGTTTCTAGCTCATTTCGATCGAGAGTTACGGCTTATTGTGTTTCTGCAGTCGACAGTCGTCGTGGATGAGCGGCCATGTTGGATTTATCATCAAATATGGCGTCAAATCGTAAAATGGATATGTCAGGCGTGTCGGGAATGTCCATTTTAGGCGGAATTGATACCAAGTTTGGCTATCTAGCCCTTCTAGATCCAAAGTTATAGATGAAAACCTGGTCAGCGGCGGCAATTTTGAATTTCACGCTCCAGTGACCTTATGCCACGGATTTTCAAAAAGCACCTCCTGGATTGTTGAAAGGCATGCTATGTAGAATACAAATCAAAAGAAAAACTGCGTTTACCTCGAAATTTTTACGGGCCTATATGGCAGAGCCTGGACTAAAAGACGTGCTGCCAGAATAATAACATACTCTGAATACCGGGCTCCAAGTGGTCCACTGTTGGAACAATTCAACTGGCTGCCACTACCGTTGTTATTCAATTTTTGTATTCACTATATTTTAACGCATTACCCAATAATAATAATAATAATTCACTTTATTTAGACACTAAAATCCAAAGTACAAACTCTGTTCGGTAGTGTTTACAACATTAAAACATCCTAAGAAATAAATAAAATAAAAGTACAAGTAAAACATATAAGAACGTTTGTCTAAATCAGTGTTGTAGAGAACTACAAGAGAAACTAAAATTAAACAGAGATGGCATTGTTGTAGTCTATATCATATGTCAATGTAGTCAAGAAAATATGCATACATATATATGTGTGTATAAAGTAGCAGAATAAATAAATATATAATAATATACATAGTACTTAATTTTTAACAAATGACTACAGCAATGTAATAGTTGTGTCAATTGTAATTATTAAAAACTCAAATATATGTTAATTTATAAACTATTAATTAATAAATAATTAAAATGACATGCTGGTTGAGCTAATTAAGAGTAAATAAGTAATAAATAAAGTAGCAGAATAAATAAATATATAATAATATACATAGTACTTAATTATTAACAAATGACTACAGCAATATAATAGTTGTGTCAATTGTAATTATAAAAAAACAAAAACTCAAATATATGTTAATTTGTAAACTATTAATTAATAAATAATTAAAATGACATGCTGGTTGAGCAAATTAAGAGTAAATAAGTAAATAAATAAAAATATAAAAGGATGAAAGGTGTAGAAAAACTAGACATTAACAGCAATCTTGAAATAATAAGTCTTAAGGTGTGTTTTAAACTTGTTCATGCATACTGTAGAACGCAAGTCCTCAGGTAGTGCGTTCCAAAGAGTTGGTCCTGCACGAGAGAATGAGCGGCGTCCATAACGTTCGAGGTTGTGCCGAGGAACCACTAGCAACGCGCGGTCTGCAGATCGCAGGGCGCGACGCGGCACGTACGGTGTGATCAGCGAGGCAATGTACGCCGGCGTCCGCTCGTGTAGGGCGCGAAACACAATGACGAGTATCTTGTACTCGATGCGATACTTCACGGGCAACCAGTGCAATTGTTTCAATGCGGCCGTCATGCTTCGCCGGTCACCGCGCCTGAGCCGCAGCACTACTCTGGCCGCCGAGCGCTGCACCATCTCAAGGCGGTGCAAGAGGCGGTCGGAGATGCCATACAGGACTGCGTTTCCGTAGTCTAGCCGTGATGTGACGAGGGCGTGGACGAGAGTCTTGCATGCTGCAGTTGTCAGACTTGTTCGTATTTTGTATGTATAAGGTAGTCGATAAAATTGTTGAGTACATGTATACTATGTTTCACAACACACTTGCGGTAGCAATCACGACCCTTAGGGAGATAAAATGTACATTTTACAAGGTTATCTTGAATAAAAAATGTTTATCATTATTATTCACACTGAAAGGGTCGTCGTAAACATTTGCGTCGTACTCAGTTATCTTAATACCATAAAATCAAAGTATTAGAAACAAAAATTGTAATGTTGTTTTGCATTGTTTTAATGAAAAATCCCACACAACATTACAATTTTGTTATTTACATGCGATATATTCATGTCACTTTTTTTCAAAACGCGATATAACCATATCACTGTTCAGCAAAATGACACAAACTGACGCTAATATACATAAGTTATAATTAAGCAACATTTCTTACAAATACAAATTTATATAGTGTAAAAATATTAATTATAGTTAACACAAGTTTCTGTGTCAATGCAACAATAGGTTTACAATTGGAAAATGGTATTAACAACGTTGTCATCTTGCGTAGTTTTCTCGGGGTCTCGTAAAATTTATTTAATTTGTGTAACAGATAACTGGAAAACAAAATAATATTTTAATGTTGACAAGAAACAAGTGATACCTGACTTTCTACTAAAATACAAATCAAACAAGACATTTAGTCGTAGTTATCAACATAATAATATTATTCGGAGGTATTTATCAATCCGCAGTGGACTATATACTTAAACTGTGTGCCGACCAGCTGTCGAGTGTATTCACAGACATATTCAATGTGTCTCTTTCCCAATGTAAAATCCCTCATTGCTTCAAAAAATCAACTATCATTCCTGTTCCCAAGAAATCTACAGCCTCTTGTTTAAACGATTACAGGCCTGTTGCCTTGACTTCTGTAGTCATGAAGACACTCGAGCGCTTGGTCCTGCAGTTTCTGAAATCAATTATCGATCCATTGCTTGACCAATTTCAATTTGCATATCGCAACAATAGATCCGTTGACGACGCTGTCGCCATAGGATTGTTTCACGTTCTTAGACATCTCGACAGCCCAAATACTTACGCTAGGATCCTTTTTGTTGATTTTAGCTCTGCTTTTAACACGATTATCCCATCAAAACCTTTCGATAAGATACAGAGTCTCGGTGTTCCTCAATCCATGTGTTTGTAGATCCTCGATTTTCTTTTAAATAGGCCGCAAGTTGTAAAAATAGGCGACAACTTATCATCATCATGCAGTTACGTTATCTACTGGCACGCCTCAGGGCTGTGTTCTACATGTCACCAATGTTATATACTCTCTTTTTACACATGACTGTTTATCTTGTCACGTAGGTACTAAAATACTGAAATTTGCCGATGACACTACAGTGATAGGGCTCATAACAAATTCTGATGAATCTGAATATCGGGATCAAGTAAACAAACTCATGCATCAGTTGGTGCAGCGATAACAATCTGGAACTTAATGTAAATAAAACGAAAGAAATTATTGTGGATTTTAGGAGAAAGAAATCTTCTCCACCCTCGCCTCTAGTGATCGATGGCAGGACAGTTGAAATCGTCAAACATTTCAAATTTCTCGGTTCAACAATCTCCAGTAATCTTAAATGGGAACTAAATGGTGTAAATATTGTCAAAAAGCCCCAGCAGCGGCTGTACTTTTTAAGAAGGTTAAGATCGTTTGGTTTGACCACACAGGTCATGCTCAACTTTTACAGAGCTGTAATCGAGAGTGTTCTGACATTTTCTATCTCAGTATGGTTTGGATCGATTATATATACACAGAAGGAAACGCTCAGATTAAACAGAGTTGTGAAAACTGCTTCCCGAATCATTGGCAGAGACCTTCCCAGTCTTGAAATACTGTATCAGCAGCGTCTGTTAGGAAGAGCGACTCTCATCTCTCAAGATACATCCCATCCTGCCCATGACCTATTTGAACCTCTCCCATCTAGTCGCCGATTCAGATCCATAAAAACCAGGACCAACCGCTTTTAGTACTAGCTTTTTCCCCTTAGCCGTTCAAGCCCTGTCAAAACAGAAGTGATTTTCTCCCACCCGCAGCAAACACATAGTCCACTTTCCGATGAGTTTTAGTATGTCTATTTTATCATAATTTATTATATTTTATATTTTTATTTTTTTATTTCATATTTTACATTTTAAGCTACTATATTTCTACTAGATCGTATCAATTATTTATCGATGTTATAATGAGCAATTTTTTATTCGGACCTTTTTATGTGATTGTTCTTATTTATTTTATTTAATGTAGTAGTATATTTTAACATCATTGTTTGGTGCATGTGAATGTATTGTCATGTGAATGTACTATTACGACGACCAATATCATTACACATTCCAATGTTTTATTGTAACTACAATGTGAACACATGGCAATAAATTAAGCTATCTTATCTTATCTTATCTTATATTTATATCAGTATAATTAAACAACATAAACTACTAAAAGTCTATTACATTACGTCGACGTGACTCTGAACAAAAGGTTGAATACATGAATGGGCGAATTTGTTGGCTTTTATTGCATTTCGTACGCATGCATTATTGGGCTGTACGGCTGAATGCTTTACGAGCAGGGTGGGTGCCTTCGAAGTCCGATGTTTCCAACCAACAACTGTCACGAAAACTTCCAAAGCTTTGTGCATGCGTTGATCGTTTGTGAAAGGTTTTCCGTAACATTTACCTAACTGTTCGATTTCATCCGGCAACAGAATGCCTGTTGACAAAGAATCGTACACGCGCATTTTTATTATGGGCGGGCGAAGTGGAGAAGGCTGCGGCAAAGAAGATTACCGAGCCGTCTTTGAAAAATTCGGAAACGTCACTGATATTTTCATGGCGACGGACCGTCAAACGCGCCGAGAAAATGGTTAGTACTGGAAGAAACAATAATAATATTGTTGCTGTTGACATTTATGCGTTATATTTGCTGATGACCAGAATGGTAATCTTAGCCTGTATAGACCCATGTGTTCTTTAGTCAGGCTCCAAGCTGACACCAGGCTACTCTCTCCAGGTTGTCTGTCAAATTGACTCTTGTAGACTGTAGTATTGTGACTTGAGCTGTCTCACTTCCTCACAAGATCGTAGCAGTCGTTAGCAATGTCTCTTCTCTGAGGGCAACATAGGCATTTTATTATGGTCATTGTGGCTTAACTTAACAAACAACATATTATAAATTTATAACCTTTATCTCTGTGGATTTGGGTTTATAACCTTTATCTATGTGATAAGATGCAGTAACAAGACACCCTGCACTGGTCTGCTTGTCTTATGAGCAAAAGAGCAATTATGCATAAACTAGATGTCTCGTTCTATGATTTGCTTTTCTTTTACCTACATAGTAATATATCCTAAAAATGAAAAGGATTTGAAAAGGTATTTGAGAGACTTTCCAAAGTATTTGTATTTAAATACTTTTGCATTTAAACATATTTATAATTGCATTTGTATTTGAATCCCTGAAGAGTATTTATAGTTAAATACAATTCAATGTATCTGACCCCATGTCTGGCATAGCGCGCATGGGGAACAAGGCAAAATGGCGATGTCTTTTGAGACGTGCTCCATAAACGGACCTTAGCTATCCTATCACTGTATTCATATTATCATCCACACAATTCTTTACACTTCTGCATAAGAATTCCGCTGAATCCAACTAAATAAAATTAATAGTCACAAAACATTATCTTTTCGACGGCTTATCAAGATATTTGTACGATCACATTCATTTATGTTTCATCTTTGTTTGTAACTTTTCAAAATGGCTGTACTCATTAATGTAATCTCACAAATAATTTTTTTTAAATGGGGCCAGTCAGCATGATCCAATATGACTGCAGGCATAAAGAATGAAAACCAAAATACGACACTGAAAGGAATAAATCATTAACTGCTATTAAACACCACACAAAAAATCTATTATCACGCAACATACCTGTTCGTTTATAATGTTTTCTTATGTTGTTATTTAATGTCAGTCCATGATTCTGTGCGTTTTTAATAGATTTTTAAATTATGTTAAGTTTAACATGTACATCCTCTGATTACTTTTAGATGTGGTGCAACAATAAAAAAATGCTGTCCCTAGCAATACATGCTAGATCTTGGTAATACAATTGTCCACTAACAGACAGTAGCAGTACTTAACATCACACATTTTGGCTTGGTGATTTACCTTTGACTTTAGATGTGCTGTATTGTGTGATATTGAAAATTATCTGACCCTATGCATTTCACCATGTATTAAATGTGTTGTTGCAGGTAACGTGTATATCACGTACGAGAAAACATCTGAAGCGGCCCTTGCAATTGAAGAAATGAATGGAAGACCTCTACCTAGTCACCCCAAACCACTCAAAGTATGACTCTTTGTATCTACATAAAACAGGGCAATTTTAATTGTTATTTGTTGAACACCTGGTTGCCTGCTGTGAGGCTGGCCTTCGGTACATTCACCGATTTCAGTTTTCTTTTTGTTTCAAGGCAGACTACAGTGTGATGCATTTATGGATTGCATCACAGTTCACACTGTATTACTATAATTACATGAAATGGTGGCAGATGTCTTTATGCAGGATCATATCTTTGGTGGACACTATGGATGTTAACAAACTTTAAATGTGTTTTACACTCATTTCTAAGGCGTAACTAACAATATCTATGATTTTTGAAGACTTTCTTTTTTTTACCTTTCCGTCCATATTTATACCTGTCCAAATGTTGGGTGGACAGGTCTCTGCATAAAGATATGGTGACAGTGTAGTAAAAATAATCCGACTTTCTGATTATTGGCGCTACTTTGTCAGCCATTGATGAAAATGACTACAAGGTGCGGATCATAACTCTACCGTTCAGAATTGATTTAAAATTACTAAGTGCCTATTTTAGAAAATTTGAAACTGCAGACGGTGTGTGGTTTGAAGACAATTGATATGATCGTCTGCTGTCTGCACCAGGTGTTGCTGGCTGCTGGGAAAGGTGAGAACGCTGTGCACGGTCACAGGGAGGCGGAGAAACTGCTGCGACTCTTCATCATTGTGCCCAACCACTTCAAGGATGACGATGTGAAGGACCACTTTAAGGTGAGGGGTCTGTGGGTGTCACATGTAAGCGCAGCCGTGCAAACCAGGGTGGCAGCCAGGGCTTTATGCAGGATACAATTATCGCCAGTCACACATATTTTGGTGGACACATGGATGTTAACTGTTAAGCCAGTTTACAAACTTTCAAATGTGCCTGATGACCTGCAGTGGGCTACAAACACACATATGACACAATTTACACTCACTTTCAATGTAAAACTAACAATATCTATAGTTTTGGAAGACCTTATTTTGTTTGCTCCTTGATTTTTTTACCTGTCCAGTGTCCACCTAAATTTCTACCTGTCCATATTTGTTTTTACCCGTCCAAATGACTGGTGGACGGGTTTCTACATAAAGCTATGTATGTAAACGCAGCCGTGCAAACCAGAGTGGCAGCCCTGGCAGGGGTTAGTAAGAGATGGTCAGAGACTGACAGAGAGGCACCTCTGTTCACCTTGAAGACTGGCAGTTGTCTGGCTAAGATGTATAATTGCAATAAGATGGGTTGAATTTAGAGGGGGGGGGGACAGATTGTGTAATAAATTTGGGGTCCCACTATCATTGGCACAACTGGTAGTGAAATAAATGAACTAGATCAGTACTTAAAATTAGATTGTCCATTGTATTTAGGTTTGATTTCAAATTCAGTGGTGTTTGTTGTAGGAGTTTGGCGACATAGAGTATGTGCGTGTTTTGACAGAGAAAGGGACAGGCAAGTCAAAAGGTCTTGCCTTTGTGAAGTATTTCCGTGCTTACCATTCTGCACTCGCCATGGAGATGTGTGACCCAAGTGAGTTATTTCACTGCTCCTCTAACTTATCAGTTGAAATGGAAATATACGGAGCAGAAAACTAATTTTTTAACTTTTGCTGTATGTTTTAATCCCTGATTCAGTTAATAACATCATGTTGTTGTCTGGTAGTTTGGTAAAAAAAAAAAAGACTAAGTAACTCAGTGAGCTGGCAAAGGTTCTGATTTTATTAAATGAGCGAAATAAAATAAGCAGAAATATTGAACTGGGGGAGAAACGGTTGTTTATAGGTAATATATTTGTAGAACCATATCTAATCATCAGATGGATACTATCACCATGCTATTAATAATAATCTTATTAATAATATTACTACATATCAAAACATGGTGTCAGTATTTATTTAGTCTTGCCATTCATGTGCCTTTTGTAAGTGTTTAAATTATTACATTTTAATTTGTGCTTTTGAAAATTATTTTAATGTTTTTCTCAAGTGTTTTTTTTCAGTGCACTTTATTTCAAGTCGTTTTTAAGTGAGTTACTTGTACTTTTACTCCTTGAGTACAAAATAAAAAGTCCTTCAATGAGCACTGCTTACAATTACAAACAACCAGCCATCAATGACCCACGACAACTGGAGGTTCATCAGTTACTGTTGTGTCTGTGAACAGAGTTCAAGCCTGTGTTTGCGAGCACACGAACCGACCGAGAACAGGAGATGGTTCGTAGGTTCGGCGGTTCGGCTCCACCCTCCTCAAACTTTGCGGGCCCACCTCCCAGTATGAACTTTGGGCAAGGAAGCAGTGATTTCAACCCAAATGCTGGTAATGGTATGTAGCATCGGGGCGCTCTGTTAGTTGCATTAGTCGTAAGGTATTTTAATAACTAACGTTGCTTTGTACAGTTACATGCTTGGTTATGTGTAGAGGGGATAAACTTGCTGGCAGTATGCACTGTTGATGTTCACTCAATCAATGACCACTTTCAAAACCAGTTTTAATTGAGTTAGTACAACTTTCCTCCAATCAAAACTGGTCTTCACTGGTCAAAAATAAAAAAGCTGGTGTAACCCATCGAGATAATTTTGCATGACCTTTTGTTCAATGTGTATGTTATAGTATTGTGGTTCACTCTCATATTACGTCCACATATTTTCCATAAATACTGATCGCTATACGCATCGGTTTAACATAAGCATGAAATGTAATCATGTCTATCTGAGGGCAGAGTTGGGTGGAATTCTAGAAAGTCTCTTGGACCAATAGTTAAGTTTTAGTCGTAACTCACAAACACATCGGCATCTTCCGCCACGTTTCTCCTGCCCGCACTAGGAATGAACCATTTCCAAACACCTTCGGCGCCGCCACGTTCGGATGGTTGTCTGGTTGGCTTTGCAGCGCCGTCAGTCGCGGACATGATCTCTCCGCGGATGGGAGCGGGGGAGGTCGGCCAGTGTCGACTCGAGGTGATGGCGTCCACCAGCGTCACGCAGCAGCAACTGTGGCAGCTGTTTGACATCGTACCCGGTCTCGAGATATGCGACTTTGATCCCTTCACAGGCGAGTGGAGTTGTGGTTGTTCCCTTTCCGCTGTCAGTATCTTGTTGACTCCAGCTAATTGATGATTTGCTGGTCCCGTGAAAGTTGGTCACGATACGTCATAATTCGTGGCTGTCAAAGGACTAATTTAACAGTCTTGACGATCGCTAGTATTGTTTGCATTTATGTGCAGCTACATGTCTTGTGGCTCCTCCGGCATAGCCATGATAATGTAGAATAACAATGGCTTAAGTGATCAAAATGGCCAACATTTCAAAGCAGTGATCATTGGTGGAATTTCAGCTCTTTGCTAATAAGTTATAGGTTACCTTTCAACCACGTTGTATTGAGAATCACAGGGAACACCATTCTTGATTTGTTGACATACCTCCATATTAGCATCTCACATTTACATACATTGCCATAGATAGAAAACAGCTAATCCACATAGGAGCTGTTATGGAACTTTTAGTTTTGTGTCTGTTCAGTGGTATTTAGTTGATGACTGACAGGGGTGTGGTGTGTTACTGCTGTTATGTCGTCTCCAGGAATGGGCTATGTACGGTACGGCCAGCCCAAGTGTGCGGCACACGCGATTGAGAAGATCAACGGCCTTGAGTATCCCCCGGGCTTCCGTGTCAGCGTACGCTACCAGGGTGGCAGAAGGTAACTGCTTCGCTGATATTGTTTTCCATCCCTGAAATATTCCCTTAACACAGTTCCCTGATTCCAGAGATACCGCTCCCTCATCCCTGCTCTAGAGTTCTTGTGTCCCATCTCTAAGATTACTGCTTCATCTCATTTCATGGACACCTCCAGTTATCAGACATATAATGCAGTTGTAACATAATTCCTCCATTTTAATTAGCACATTGCAAATTGCATTTGTGAATGTCAAAATTTATAATACAAAATTCGGAATAGTTTGCAAAAGGTGCACAGTGGAGTTTATACCTGTACATGTCTTGTAATCATGTAACAGTAATCATCAGGTAAGTTGCAATTCAACAACCTTTTGTATGTTTGTCTAATTATCTGCATACTCTAAAATATTATTTAAAAAAAATAATTAATTGAAACAGTAAATACTTATTAAAAACAGCTAGCTTATCCCTGTGTATATTTAAAAAGGGTCGGTGTTTTGGCTAAACAAGTTTAAAATGAGCAGAGTAAACAAATCGAACTGAGGACAAATCTTTAAAATTGTGTTTCTGATAAATAAGCAGATGCGAGCCGGTGGAAATGTGGCCGTGTTTGTGGTTATTACAGCATTAACCATCAACTTGCTATGAAAGCAGAACCTGTGTACAGTGGCACCACGGCTGCTTGGAACTACAAAAACACGTTCGCTTTAGACAGGTGCTGTAAATGTAATTAAGTAGGTGGTCGTCTCAAATTCAAGCAGTTTAAAGCAAATGTATTTGTGTTTACAGAAATCGGTCGTCATTCCGTACTTCTTTATACAAGTCTTGACTTGTCACTGTGTACATTGGTTCTGTAAAACAGTTGGTGGTATTAGCTCTTGGGATATTATAACATTGGTTTGTTTCTGTCATTTTCAAGCATTTGTATTGCAATGTTTGCAATTGCAATTTGTATTGCACATGAAATGACTGATGTAGTCATTTCATGTGTTCATTTCAAGCATACTGTAGGTAAAAACATAAATAGTTTTCTATTGAAATCATCAAAGTCAGACTGTTAAATTAACTTCACTTTTTATACATTTTAGAGTTTTTTTATCATTAATCCGGTTTGCATAAAAAAATTCATTCGTTAGTGATATTTTAAACGAATTATATGTGTTGGGATATGGTTCTGTAGAAATGTGTCTACCTGATAGTCTAGTCCCCATCTGACACTGATGTCTGTGGTGCCCTGTGAGGTTGTCATGTGTATGTTGATTATTCTGCAGCTACACGGGCGACTCAAAGCCTCAGATGGCGACTAGTGCTGGCAACGTGAACGACTTGTGTCAGAACCTACAAGCCATGTCACAAGTGCCCAGTGTCGATGGACTGCAGACACTGGTCGAATCCATCCAGAAGGTTGGTGGATTAACCGTGATATAGACGAGTTCTTGGCTAGAAGGAAGTATTTACTGAATGGTCATATTTGCAATTATGGGCTGCATACATTTTAATGAACCACAGTTTATAATTTGATATCTTCTTACAAAATTTAATATTACCTCCCATTTTTTACCGTAGTAATAATTATAGCAAAATATTTCGCAGTTGTAACAGAAAACTGCCCAATTACATATATTACAGAATTTATGGTACTATACTTAAAAACATTTGATGATATGTTGGAATAATTATTACATAATTGTATAATACTCTATATAAAAGTAATCTATTTTATTGTGCACTCCTTTCCTGTTATTCAACCAAGGGGGACAAGACACTCGTTGTAATATACTGGTTGCATGTAGATTGTAACACATTATTTTTTTGAGAGAGGGAGGGAGGGAGGGAGGGAGGGACTTCTCTGGTTGCCACAATGTCAGCTATTAACAGTGGAAACAACTCGTCACTTTATAATGTTACGTGGATGACGTAAGTAAATTATGTAAGTAGCTGTTGACATTTGCGAACATCCCTTGTTTCCCAGGCGACAGCGGTGCTCCAGCAGGCTGGCCTGGCCAACGTGATAGGGGCCCCAATGTCCTCCCCCATGGCTGGGATGCCTCCGTCTGGGCCAGGAGCCAACCCAATGGGATCTCAGGCACCCTCGCAGCCCCAGGACGGCACTGCCCGGTACTGCAGTGTCGCCCTGCCCGACAAGCAGGCAATGGCACCGCGTGACAGCACAATTGCACGGCGAGTTTTCATCGTCAGTCATCCGGAACGGTTTACTGATGAGGTTCTGCGAGACGCATTCTGTCGTTTCGGCAATCTCATCGACGCTTACTTTGTCCCCGGTAAGTCCGTCCTGTTGTACTTAGGTTGTTTTACTGTAGTCATGCCTTCTGTGCATGTTATTGTTTTGTGCTATATGACAGTTACTGCAGATTTAATTTCCTATCGCTTCCAGCCAAGTTTTTAGTGTGTATGAAAGGCAGATTTCACAAGTGCCAATAACTCTTGCTGCTGATGTAGATACCATGTTGAAGGTAGCAGGGTGGGTTTTTGTGTCAGTTGGAACCAAATGCATCCTGGTCTTGCTACCAGCTGGATAAACACTGGTGTTTTATATTGTGGCTACTAGCTGTATCATAGTATATCTCTCACAAACAGGAATTTTTTTTTTTGATTTGTAATGCATTATAAAGTGGATGTGTTAACCTTTTGTTTGCGATTAATTCTTTGAAAAAAAATTAGTAGGATTACTTTTAATGGTTACTGACTAATGGCGTAACATGGTGTTAAGTGAGATCAAACACATATGGGATGGGTGACCAGTTTGAGTGATGAAATGACGCACAATGCCTATAACTGCAGGGTGTTGTCTCCATGTAAGTCAAGATGTCATTCAGATAAACTGTTGGAACAGGTCAGCCAGTGGTGAACTGTAATTAGCACTGAGCAGACCAAACAACCAGACACTGCACTGTGTACAAACAGGTCGCAATAAGGTGTTCATCCGCCATTACTTGACCAAAGAGTACCCTATACAGGGCTTTATGCAGGATCAAATTATTGCCAGTCACATGTTTTGGTTTGCCAGTCACATGTTTTGGTGGACACGTTGCTGTTAAGCTAGTTTATAAACTTACAAATTGTGCCTGATGACCTGAAATGGGCTACAAACACACATTTGACACCATTTACACTCGCTTTCAAGGCATAACTGACAATATCTATGGTTTTGGAAGACCTTTTTTTTTTGGCCCGTCCACAACCCGTCCTCCATATTCGTTCCAAATGACGGGTGGACGGGTCTCTAGATAAAGCTATGACCCTATAGAAATAGCATTAGGCAGGTTGTCTGAGTTTTTGTGAGGACGTGTGGGGTGAGTAGAAATTATGTTTTTGTGCAGCGTGGCATCAGCGCTGTCAAATTATGAAATATGACAGTTTTTCTTCATATTGATACTTGTGTCGTTTATATCATTGTCTGATTCTAGCAGGAGTAGGAGGGTGTCAGGTTTAAATTTAAAAGTGGTTTGTGTGAAACTGACGACGTAGTGAGGTATTAGAATTTCAAGAATTTTCTACAGAACGTGTATCAGTGGAATTTAAATATGCTGTGAATTTTTCGATAACAGGTCTAATAAAATTTGATAAGAAATGAAGGAAATGTTATAATGGCCGCCTTTGGAAAAGTCAAACGTGGTGTTAGATCTGTACACTTGGACCAGATGATGATGATGTGGACGGTGTGTTGTGGTGTTGTGGTGTAGGAAAGAACTATGGCTTTGCGAAGTACACAGACAGTGACAGTGCCCAGCGCGCCATGGACACGCTGCACTGCCAGACCATATGTGGCATGAACATCAAGGTGCTGGAGGGAGAGGCGCCCAAGTACGAGGACGACCACACCCAGAACAGGAAGCGTCCCCACCCGTAGAGGGACACTGCACACTGCACAGTAGGTATAACGTGAGTATGATAACATCTCCTTTGTGATCGCAAACACAGATGATGCAGTGCCATCAGTACATGCAACACTTCTATTACAGTTGCTGTGCATTCAGGTAGAATGACAACTGTCATTTCCAGCGGTGATGATCCAGTGTCAAACACGACTAGGTGAGATCCTCCAAATAAGGCGCAGGCCAAACCAGACGACTGCCCCTAGCTTGGTGAAACTTTCAGCGCACTTGTTTGTCTGGCTACAGTGACACCTATCAAAATATCGTGTTTTTGACACTGTCTCTTTTAAGAAACTACTAGATCGCATGGATTCCTCTAATCTATTTGCTTTTTTACTCAAAAACTACTTTTTTAACAGTGTTTTTGTGGGGATTTGACAGAATGGGTGAAGAGACTTCAAATAGACAATTTACTAACGATTTTTTTCAAAAAATTCACTTTCCCAACGAGAAGTATTCAACTGTCATTCCCTCCCACTCTTGATTCTTCACCTGTGCATTTTCGACATCCATTTCCAAGCTCTCCATCCTATGTTTGGTTTTCCTCTTACCACCGACTTCTGTTTCCATGGTCAACATTGTCTCACTGGTTCAACAAATTAGACGATAGCTGTCTCAGTGTGCCCGTCTCAATGTGCCTCCAACTACTGTTAACTTTGTCTTGTGAAGAAATATAACATATTTGTTGTTTATAAACAAAACTGATCTTTCTTGGTGATGTTGTCGGTGCATGTCAATGGCATGTTCTGTTGCAGCCAGATTGTGCACACGTTGAACTGTTCGTTTCAGAGTGCTCCATAGAAACCCTACCCAGAGCCGTTGATGGTGATGATGGTGGTGACTCTTGACCTGTTTCTGACGTATTACGAGTGCTGACGTCAGTGTACGTGACGTCATTGACTGTTATTTGCTGGCACGCTGCTATGATTGGTAGCGATGACAACGTGGCGTTGTGTCTGCTGTGGGAACTTCTTTGTGTTGTGATAAGCCTACGGACTCGCTAGACGCGATGTGAGAAAGTTGTGTGAACACTTGGGATATGGGTACCGTTGGATACATGCGCTGATTTGACATGGCTTGTGTAGACGCCTAATGTCTGTGCATGGTTTGCATTTTGAACTGTATTTTGTACGACTGATGTTTCTGCTATGATTGTAATCAGTGCTTTATCGTGGTACAATATTGACTTAAAGTGGATGGTATGTGTAAGTAGCGGTGTTCGTCTTTGATTTGTGAACTTTACGTATCCAGCAAAACCAGCTGTTCAATGACGGATGTATGATCACTGTTAGTTGCGTATGTTACTGTTAAGGCCCCCCCATATCTGACTTAGTTGACACCCTTCCCTGGCCAAAAGTTCTTGCAGACTGGACTGACTGTAAAATATTCCCCAATCATCTGACTTTAGAAACCAAAATACGTGACATGATTAAGCTTACTGATAAGAAAGTGTTGATCAAATGACGTATAAATACGAAGCAAGTGTTCGCCTCTATGACTAGCAGAATTCCATAGATTGAAGTCGATTGATTCATGATCGATGACCATTCCTGTTCGGGATCAGTGTTTTGGTGGTGATCATTTTATTTTGACGCTTAGAATCATAAAATAACATGACATTTTCTTTTTTCAAATGAGCATAATTATCGTTGTATCGTCGACTCAACGTAATAGGTAAGTATTGTTTATTATTTTTTATTATAAACGCACATTTGCAACAGCAAATTTCTGCTAAATTGTGTTCTGGGAAATTTGCTTCAATTAAAGTTAACGTTGACACGTTGATAAAAGTAGACTTTCCGTTATTAAAAGACTCGCTTCATATAGCCAATTGTTTGTTGGTTTAATTTGGTTGATAGCATGTGGCAGAAACTAACAGCGTGAGTCCTTACTCCTCCGTCAAGTACCAGGTCGTCTCTAGTGGTTGTCACAGTCAACAGTTCGTCCGTGTGTGTGTGTTGTGAATATGTGTTCTTGTAATAAAATACCTTTGGAACGTAATATCTGTCTCGTTATTTTATATGTATTTACTCATTGAGCGGTCACTTGATGCAATGAGTACGTTGACCGTATAAGAGGTGTGGCCGCTCTAGAGAGGACCATCAAGTCAGCATCCTGCTTTCCACACATCACGCACAAGATATAGTTCATAATGGCTATATGGCCACGCAAACCTAATCAAGCTATCCGTTAAATCGCGGTTGGCTGCGCACAACAAAACGTCTGTGCGTGAACTCTTGTCAAACAAACTTTTCCAAGCGCAATTCTTTCTGGATCAACTCGTTATTTTTTTTTCTGCATGAAAAGCAATTGCGGCAAATGTTCTGCAGAATACACGATGGCGCGTTTGAAGGGCATAAATGTTGCTATGACTTGGCGGAACTCGTGCTGTATAATGTCGATGTGTCACGTGGTAAATAGATTAATTAATTAATCATACACATAACCATTAACTAGCATCACAAACTGAGCACGCACGCACACACGCCACATACACTACAGGTATTTGTTTCTAATCAGTGTCATGTGTATTGAATGAACAAGTCAACATGGAGTGGTCGATGTGTCCCAAGTAGTCCAGAACCTGCCCTATAGGCCCGTAGACATTTCGTAGATGTCGAAGTTTGACTGTTGATTTGAGTAATATATACATATAGCTTTAATATTCTACTAGGTGGGAATTTCAAAAACTGGGCATAATGTGGCGACGGCCATTTTTCAAAATGGCTGCCAAATTCAATATCCCCGTATCTTAATAAATACGGCATGCAGAGCAATAATTATGGTATATGGCGTTGAACTCGTTTCAAACTAATGTCAACAGTGGGTCAAACAGGTCTCCACTGTATATCTGCTACATCCTTCGACGACATGAAGCACTTAAGATGTGGGCTTTGACATACACCATCTTTAAAAATGACGCGAATAGTTATGTTATTGAAGGTAACAAATAACATATTTGATATCGCTATCCACCAAGCTATGCAACAACGTCAATAAAATTGCTCTAGGTGACGTAGTTTTTGAGATATGGGGACATTTGTATTGCCGACCGCCATCTTTAAAAATGGCGGAAATAAATGCCATAGGAGCCAAGTAATTGTATATTTAAAATCGGAGTCTCCTGAAACATACAATGGCATACCATAATTATTGCTCTGCATGCATGTGATCACAGCTATAATAAACTCCTCCCTCAAAAGTTCAACTGTACCTGACGCATTCAAGCAGGCGGTCGTTAGACCTGTCCTAAAAAGGTTATGCTTGATGAAGATGCTTTATGCAACTACCGTCCAATTTCAAACTTGCCATTTTTGTCAAAGCTTGTTGAAAAAGTTATTGCAAGACAACTGAACATTCATCTCGACATGAACACCTTACGCGATCCATTTCAATCAGCATACCGCCAGGGACACTCAACGGAGACGGCACTACTGCGAGCGAAGAACGACTTCGCCGCGATGTTGGATGAGAAGGGCAAGGTTGTACTTGTGATGCCTGATTTGTCCAGTGCATTCGACACAATCAATCACGACATCTTGATGAATCGACTGCAACATTCGGTCGGCATTACAGACGCAGCACTTTAATGGCTACATTCGTACATCACTGAACGTTACCAGAGAGTCGCCGTGGACAGCGCAACATCAGCTGATTGTGTCATGAAGTGAGGCGTGCCACAAGGGTCAGTACTTGGACCAATTCTGTATTGCATATACACGAGACCCATCGGTGACATTGTTGCACGATATGGCCTGAAATACCATTGTTATGCTGACGACACACAAATATATATGGCAGTGAAACATAACCAGCCAATCACAGAAGCCATTACAAAGATCGAACAATGTTTGACGGAGGTGACTGACTGGTATGGAAAGAACCAACTTAAGTTGAACACTGAGAAGTCAGAGGCAGTCATCTTCTAAACAAAAACAAAACGTAACGATTTGCCTTGTAACATTTCCGTGACAATTGATGGACATCGAGTTGTACCTAAACCATCTGTACGAAACCTTGGAGTCATACTCGACAGTGGACTCGCTATGCAAGCGCAGGTTGCTCAGATAGCAGTCTTGCTATCACCAGATCCACAACATCGGACAAATCCGGTCAAGCATCACTGATGAAGCGTGCAAAACCCTAGTACACGCGCTTGTCACTGCACGCCTCGACTACGCGAATGCACTGCTATACGGCCTTCCGCAGACAACGCTGCAGCGTTTGCAACGTGTGCAAAACTGCGCTGCCCGGCTCGTCAGCCGCACTAGAAAGTACGACCACATCACGCCAGTGCTGCAACATCTGCACTGGCTACCGATTTGTGTGCGCCCAACATACAAAGTGCTTATGTTTGTTTATTCGGTTATGCATGAACAAGCACCGTGTTACCTCGCGGAACTACTGTCACGTCGTCAACCCAATCGCCGACTGAGGTCTGCGTCTTTGCCACTGCTGACACTACCCGCATCGCAGACGGTCACTCACGGTGATCGCCGTCGCCGTTTTGCCGTAGCAGCAGCCGCTCTGTGGAATGGATTGCCAGACAGTGTTAGGACGGCAAAGACACAGCCACAGTATAAAACACTTCTGAAGACACACCTTTTTAGATTAGCGTTTCTGTGACGTGATAATGTGGACTTTAATGACATACATTTATCAATAAGTTATACAATTTTTATTACGCAATTAGTATCATTATTAGCATTTTAGTATGATAGTTTTTATGATTGATTAGCTATGTTATTATTATTATTTTAATCATACACTTTATTTAAATTTATTTTATTTTAGCATACTGAAGAATATTAAGTAATGTAACGGCTGTGCTATTTTATTTTATTGTTTCATGTATAGGCTTATATTTATAGTGTTCATATGTATATATATATATATATATGTGCGTGCGTACATGTATATATATATATATATGTATATATAAGTTTACTTACCTTAATAATATTTTATCATCTATATATACATATATCTATTTTAGTAATCATTTATCATCCAATTTTAGCTACTATTTGTACATTTATGTGAAGCGCCTGAGAGCAATAATATTGATTCGGGCGCTATACAAATAAATTATATTATTATTATTATTATGGTAATATGCAATGTCCTTTGGTTATGTTTACCATGTAACCATGTTTGCAAAACCGTTTTTCTTGAAATCACATTTAGCAATCATACAACTGGCTTACCTGAAGTCGTTTAAGTATGCCACATCTCTGGTTGGCAAAGCCATAACTTCGGCCTCTCAGTAACACCTCCTCTTCATCATAGGCACACTGCTCAATCTGCCATTCAAAGTCTTCATCTTCATCCTGGTACTTCTTGCTGTCTGAAAGAATATTACACCAACAAATAAAAATGCTGGTTAATAAGATGTATTCTTGGTTTTTATTCCATATTGGATTTATTGCATTATCAGTTAATAGCAAGCTTTTTTGTAATTTAACTTTTTGTGTTTTAATTTATCATGTTTAAATCAATTAGTGTATTTAAAGTTATTTTACTTTATTTATGTATTTTTATTTTATATATATTTTTTTATTCTGTTCCTATTTGTCAAATGCTATCTTCATGCTTTTAGATACTGTATTTTAGGTATTCTTTACACATTTACTTTTATGTATGTTTGTAAAGCGCCTGAGAGCAATTTTAATTGATCGGGCGCTATATAAGTATTGTATTATTATTATTAATACATTTAATTGGATGGTGATAAATTACATTTGTATACACTGAGTATGACTTCAGTTGGACTGTCGTATTTGAATTGCATTTATTTGTGGGCATTCAGTGATGACAACATTAACAATGAGGGCTGATCAAAATATGACTCAACAGAACAGTGATTCTACATAATCTATACTAATGCTAACAAACACAAAGTTATTCACTTAATAATAATTTCCAATAAAAACCAGTGTTAAAGACACAATTTTCATGTTGGCCATTTGCACATTATTGTAGACAACAGCAACAAGGACATTTTAACAATTTATACACTTTTTCCAATCAATGGTAATTATTTTGCTCTTTGTTAGCACCCTAATCATGTTTTTACCTAGACACATTCATAAATTGTCAAACAAGTAATTTATGTATTAGTCAATTTCTACTATTCAGCTAGTTTTATAATCTTTTTCATGTATTTTTAGCGCTCCGGATGGACTTTTTTCTAGATTTGTGGTGCTTTGTAAACGTTCATTTATTAGTTCATTCCATTCTAGCTAATATTGATATCAGTAATTATATGTATTAACATAGAATTATAATTTTATTATCACAAAAATTAAACCCAAACCAATTCATAAATGATATTAATATTTTATCCCACAAGCATCTGCAAACCTAGATTTCTTCATAGTGAGTAACTGCACAAAATGTGAGCTAGGTGCAGTTCACATTCATTCAGATCAAGGCTTATGGAAAGTACCAGCATGTTTAGTCATCATGATGATGACTGACTAGGGTGGTTAACTCACCTAGGGTTTCTATGAGTGGGCCAGCAGCAGACGTGTGTCCACTTGGAGCCAGCAGCTTGGTCAACATGTCCAGACCATCAAAGTACTGACCAGCAGTTGCCTTGGCCACTCGGACGTTGAACACCCCTATGTGAAAAGTAAGAAAACTACAGTCACATGTCATGTGGCAAAGCTAAGGCTGTGGCTATGTACTGAGTCCTGTGGACCCAAAGTGGCATAAAATTTAAATAATTGTTACTTATTACCTGGAATTATTAAGCACAATGATTGTTTTGCGTTGCACTAGATGTTTCGGAAACATCTACGAATGTATTCGCTTAGAGAATTTTTAAACCCGATTTATAACAAATGTAAAATATAATTTACTTCAGTTAATGTGGTTACTGGATGGCAGTTTTATCAGATACAATTTTGCAAATAAGATCAGGTTGTACTAGTATGCACTATTATAATATATATAATTTGTGATAAACACACGGGTTATTTGATATGGTTATTGCCTCTATTAACACACTATTCTTTCTGAATATCTCAAGGGATGAAGACATGGTGAATCAGACAATCAGTACAATTTTGCAGAGAATAAATCCCATGCGAAGCATTACATACCGACTTATTTAAAAAAAAAAAACAATTGTTGAAATGTTCCAGTTAACATGATTCTCAACCAATGGCTCACTGTACTTAGTACACACTGTGAACATGAACTTATCTTCACCTGTTTCTGCCTTGTACTCTGCTGTTTCTCGCCCATCCTCAACTATGTTCCCAGGCAGAGTGAGTCTACAAAAGAAAAGAAATTTAACAGATGCCTTTGAGGCTTTGATGACATTTTTTGTCATAATGGGTGGTCGCATACGTAAAATGATACGTTCATATCACAACTCACTAGAAAAATAAAATGATAGTGGTGGAACATGTATACAGATATTGTGCATATCAGAATTGGGCAACACACATTAGCTGTGGTTTTAGATGCCATTTGGGGCCACACACTCACAACTGTATGTCTCCCTGCATGTACTGCAGACGGTGGCTGGTGGTTTGGCATCACATTTTATGGACATATCAAACCTGTGATATATATATACAAAAGTATGTATTACACAAATACTGTTTCTAGCAACGAAATGTTTAAAGTTTGCAAAGTGTTAGTAATGTTTACAAATGTTGTTACATTAAAAATACTTTTAAAATTAAATGTGCCTTTTATTGTAATCACAAATAATTCTATAAGAAATAATTTTATTAATAAGTAATAAATAACACTAAGTCACATATGCTAATTAAGATGTATGGTAAATTGGTATGAGTTAGCAAACTACGTACCTCAAATAGTAAGGCTTCGAATAAAACTTGAACTCACTGTCCTCAATAATGATTTCTGTTTCGGCGATCTGAGAATAGAAAAGCATACAACAGTTCAGCAGTTTTACTTTGAATACTTCCTACCAAAAGGTCCAATACAGATGTGATCACATATTGATTAGGAACCATATTACACCGGGGTATTTCTGGTTAACAGAAAACAAAATTGTTTTAATTTTAGTGGGTATAACTATATTGTTTAATATATCAATCACTATGACATGCTGTCAAATATTTTAGAATCACCGCAAATACACACAAATTATTTGCATACACTGAAAATGTATTCCTACCTTGGCAAATGGAGCCTTTATTATGATTGTTATGAAATGTTCATCTTGATGTAATATAATATACATACTATGTACATATAATAACATTATGTACAGAACAAATATGCACAGCACTTTGTGACCATGTTGGATATTGTGCTTTATAAATAATAAATATATTAAATAAAGTAACTAGATTATACTTTATTTAAAAAAATCAGTAGATATAAAATAACTTGTTTTTAAATATATTTAATGTTTTGTATCTTTACACATAAAAAGTGGGTAAACTAGTCAGGGTCCTTGCCACGTGGCTGAGAGATACATGTGCAATTGCTATATGTTACTCAATTCTATGAAGAGTACTGGCTAGAGATAATGGTGAATACTTTTCTTTTGTACAATTAGTATTTTCACATATTAATTTCAGTATGGCAGAATGTTTCCCACATTAGTAGAAATGTTCAATATAACAGGTCTGAGTAATGTATATATAACATGTGGGCATGCACATTTTATAACACGAATAAAACAATTATATTACCCAGAGATGGAGTAATCGTACTAGTGTACTCGTACTCAAGTACGAGTGCTTTTTGAGTACTCGAGTACGAGGGAAAGTAATCGTACTCGAGTACATTACCAATATAATCGTACTCACGATTACTTCTCACGATTACATTTTTTTCATATGAATAGTTGCAAGCAAATATATTAGACTTATAAAAATAGCAATATTAGAAGTAATCTAATAAATGTAATAATAATCGAGGTATTCATTTTCTGTTGAGCATTTCAGTTAAATAAATATTCAGTCAGATTTCCCTAATTAATACCTTCTCTTCCCAGAGAAGCCACATCTCCCCACCCTCCTGCTTAGTACAAAGTACAAGTTATATTGTGACAGTCCCAGGGAATCACTGCAGGAGATAAGCATCCCCTAACATCTTGCTTTGTAATTTTAGAAGCCCCACCTGTACTGTTTGCTCTTTCAGTATGTGCATGTATGGTGTGAATGACTGGGCAGTTAGCTGCTAAATCCCTGTCCATTAGCTAAATAAGCAAATATGTTTTTAAATAAATTATGTATTATTTTCCTTTTTATTTTGTTTAGCATGTCGTTCATACTTTGTGTGTTAGTTAGTCTACATTAAATTTACTAATTGTTATAATTTTGTTTAATTTATCATTAATGTTTATAAAATCACAATACACGACTTCTGTATGTCATTACTGGGGTGTTATTCGATGACAGTTTTATATGAAATATTTAGTTTTAAGTACATATGTAATTTGTATAATATTGTTGAAAAATTATGATACATTACATATTAATTGAATAAAAACTGAGGTATGTATTGGCCTTCATCATAGTTTATATACTTAAAGGAAGCACCAATCCATTTCACGGACCGTCAAACGCGCCGAGAAAATGGTTAGTACTGGAAGAAACAATAATAATATTGTTGCTGTTGACATTTATGCGTTATATTTGCTGATGACCAGAATGGTAATCTTAGCCTGTATAGACCCATGTGTTCTTTAGTCAGGCTCCAAGCTGACACCAGGCTACTCTCTCCAGGTTGTCTGTCAAATTGACTCTTGTAGACTGTAGTATTGTGACTTGAGCTGTCTCACTTCCTCACAAGATCGTAGCAGTCGTTAGCAATGTCTCTTCTCTGAGGGCAACATAGGCATTTTATTATGGTCATTGTGGCTTAACTTAACAAACAACATATTATAAATTTATAACCTTTATCTCTGTGGATTTGGGTTTATAACCTTTATCTATGTGATAAGATGCAGTAACAAGACACCCTGCACTGGTCTGCTTGTCTTATGAGCAAAAGAGCAATTATGCATAAACTAGATGTCTCGTTCTATGATTTGCTTTTCTTTTACCTACATAGTAATATATCCTAAAAATGAAAAGGATTTGAAAAGGTATTTGAGAGACTTTCCAAAGTATTTGTATTTAAATACTTTTGCATTTAAACATATTTATAATTGCATTTGTATTTGAATCCCTGAAGAGTATTTATAGTTAAATACAATTCAATGTATCTGACCCCATGTCTGGCATAGCGCGCATGGGGAACAAGGCAAAATGGCGATGTCTTTTGAGACGTGCTCCATAAACGGACCTTAGCTATCCTATCACTGTATTCATATTATCATCCACACAATTCTTTACACTTCTGCATAAGAATTCCGCTGAATCCAACTAAATAAAATTAATAGTCACAAAACATTATCTTTTCGACGGCTTATCAAGATATTTGTACGATCACATTCATTTATGTTTCATCTTTGTTTGTAACTTTTCAAAATGGCTGTACTCATTAATGTAATCTCACAAATAATTTTTTTTAAATGGGGCCAGTCAGCATGATCCAATATGACTGCAGGCATAAAGAATGAAAACCAAAATACGACACTGAAAGGAATAAATCATTAACTGCTATTAAACACCACACAAAAAATCTATTATCACGCAACATACCTGTTCGTTTATAATGTTTTCTTATGTTGTTATTTAATGTCAGTCCATGATTCTGTGCGTTTTTAATAGATTTTTAAATTATGTTAAGTTTAACATGTACATCCTCTGATTACTTTTAGATGTGGTGCAACAATAAAAAAATGCTGTCCCTAGCAATACATGCTAGATCTTGGTAATACAATTGTCCACTAACAGACAGTAGCAGTACTTAACATCACACATTTTGGCTTGGTGATTTACCTTTGACTTTAGATGTGCTGTATTGTGTGATATTGAAAATTATCTGACCCTATGCATTTCACCATGTATTAAATGTGTTGTTGCAGGTAACGTGTATATCACGTACGAGAAAACATCTGAAGCGGCCCTTGCAATTGAAGAAATGAATGGAAGACCTCTACCTAGTCACCCCAAACCACTCAAAGTATGACTCTTTGTATCTACATAAAACAGGGCAATTTTAATTGTTATTTGTTGAACACCTGGTTGCCTGCTGTGAGGCTGGCCTTCGGTACATTCACCGATTTCAGTTTTCTTTTTGTTTCAAGGCAGACTACAGTGTGATGCATTTATGGATTGCATCACAGTTCACACTGTATTACTATAATTACATGAAATGGTGGCAGATGTCTTTATGCAGGATCATATCTTTGGTGGACACTATGGATGTTAACAAACTTTAAATGTGTTTTACACTCATTTCTAAGGCGTAACTAACAATATCTATGATTTTTGAAGACTTTCTTTTTTTTACCTTTCCGTCCATATTTATACCTGTCCAAATGTTGGGTGGACAGGTCTCTGCATAAAGATATGGTGACAGTGTAGTAAAAATAATCCGACTTTCTGATTATTGGCGCTACTTTGTCAGCCATTGATGAAAATGACTACAAGGTGCGGATCATAACTCTACCGTTCAGAATTGATTTAAAATTACTAAGTGCCTATTTTAGAAAATTTGAAACTGCAGACGGTGTGTGGTTTGAAGACAATTGATATGATCGTCTGCTGTCTGCACCAGGTGTTGCTGGCTGCTGGGAAAGGTGAGAACGCTGTGCACGGTCACAGGGAGGCGGAGAAACTGCTGCGACTCTTCATCATTGTGCCCAACCACTTCAAGGATGACGATGTGAAGGACCACTTTAAGGTGAGGGGTCTGTGGGTGTCACATGTAAGCGCAGCCGTGCAAACCAGGGTGGCAGCCAGGGCTTTATGCAGGATACAATTATCGCCAGTCACACATATTTTGGTGGACACATGGATGTTAACTGTTAAGCCAGTTTACAAACTTTCAAATGTGCCTGATGACCTGCAGTGGGCTACAAACACACATATGACACAATTTACACTCACTTTCAATGTAAAACTAACAATATCTATAGTTTTGGAAGACCTTATTTTGTTTGCTCCTTGATTTTTTTACCTGTCCAGTGTCCACCTAAATTTCTACCTGTCCATATTTGTTTTTACCCGTCCAAATGACTGGTGGACGGGTTTCTACATAAAGCTATGTATGTAAACGCAGCCGTGCAAACCAGAGTGGCAGCCCTGGCAGGGGTTAGTAAGAGATGGTCAGAGACTGACAGAGAGGCACCTCTGTTCACCTTGAAGACTGGCAGTTGTCTGGCTAAGATGTATAATTGCAATAAGATGGGTTGAATTTAGAGGGGGGGGGGACAGATTGTGTAATAAATTTGGGGTCCCACTATCATTGGCACAACTGGTAGTGAAATAAATGAACTAGATCAGTACTTAAAATTAGATTGTCCATTGTATTTAGGTTTGATTTCAAATTCAGTGGTGTTTGTTGTAGGAGTTTGGCGACATAGAGTATGTGCGTGTTTTGACAGAGAAAGGGACAGGCAAGTCAAAAGGTCTTGCCTTTGTGAAGTATTTCCGTGCTTACCATTCTGCACTCGCCATGGAGATGTGTGACCCAAGTGAGTTATTTCACTGCTCCTCTAACTTATCAGTTGAAATGGAAATATACGGAGCAGAAAACTAATTTTTTAACTTTTGCTGTATGTTTTAATCCCTGATTCAGTTAATAACATCATGTTGTTGTCTGGTAGTTTGGTAAAAAAAAAAAAGACTAAGTAACTCAGTGAGCTGGCAAAGGTTCTGATTTTATTAAATGAGCGAAATAAAATAAGCAGAAATATTGAACTGGGGGAGAAACGGTTGTTTATAGGTAATATATTTGTAGAACCATATCTAATCATCAGATGGATACTATCACCATGCTATTAATAATAATCTTATTAATAATATTACTACATATCAAAACATGGTGTCAGTATTTATTTAGTCTTGCCATTCATGTGCCTTTTGTAAGTGTTTAAATTATTACATTTTAATTTGTGCTTTTTAAAATTATTTTAATGTTTTTCTCAAGTGTTTTTTTTCAGTGCACTTTATTTCAAGTCGTTTTTAAGTGAGTTACTTGTACTTTTACTCCTTGAGTACAAAATAAAAAGTCCTTCAATGAGCACTGCTTACAATTACAAACAACCAGCCATCAATGACCCACGACAACTGGAGGTTCATCAGTTACTGTTGTGTCTGTGAACAGAGTTCAAGCCTGTGTTTGCGAGCACACGAACCGACCGAGAACAGGAGATGGTTCGTAGGTTCGGCGGTTCGGCTCCACCCTCCTCAAACTTTGCGGGCCCACCTCCCAGTATGAACTTTGGGCAAGGAAGCAGTGATTTCAACCCAAATGCTGGTAATGGTATGTAGCATCGGGGCGCTCTGTTAGTTGCATTAGTCGTAAGGTATTTTAATAACTAACGTTGCTTTGTACAGTTACATGCTTGGTTATGTGTAGAGGGGATAAACTTGCTGGCAGTATGCACTGTTGATGTTCACTCAATCAATGACCACTTTCAAAACCAGTTTTAATTGAGTTAGTACAACTTTCCTCCAATCAAAACTGGTCTTCACTGGTCAAAAATAAAAAAGCTGGTGTAACCCATCGAGATAATTTTGCATGACCTTTTGTTCAATGTGTATGTTATAGTATTGTGGTTCACTCTCATATTACGTCCACATATTTTCCATAAATACTGATCGCTATACGCATCGGTTTAACATAAGCATGAAATGTAATCATGTCTATCTGAGGGCAGAGTTGGGTGGAATTCTAGAAAGTCTCTTGGACCAATAGTTAAGTTTTAGTCGTAACTCACAAACACATCGGCATCTTCCGCCACGTTTCTCCTGCCCGCACTAGGAATGAACCATTTCCAAACACCTTCGGCGCCGCCACGTTCGGATGGTTGTCTGGTTGGCTTTGCAGCGCCGTCAGTCGCGGACATGATCTCTCCGCGGATGGGAGCGGGGGAGGTCGGCCAGTGTCGACTCGAGGTGATGGCGTCCACCAGCGTCACGCAGCAGCAACTGTGGCAGCTGTTTGACATCGTACCCGGTCTCGAGATATGCGACTTTGATCCCTTCACAGGCGAGTGGAGTTGTGGTTGTTCCCTTTCCGCTGTCAGTATCTTGTTGACTCCAGCTAATTGATGATTTGCTGGTCCCGTGAAAGTTGGTCACGATACGTCATAATTCGTGGCTGTCAAAGGACTAATTTAACAGTCTTGACGATCGCTAGTATTGTTTGCATTTATGTGCAGCTACATGTCTTGTGGCTCCTCCGGCATAGCCATGATAATGTAGAATAACAATGGCTTAAGTGATCAAAATGGCCAACATTTCAAAGCAGTGATCATTGGTGGAATTTCAGCTCTTTGCTAATAAGTTATAGGTTACCTTTCAACCACGTTGTATTGAGAATCACAGGGAACACCATTCTTGATTTGTTGACATACCTCCATATTAGCATCTCACATTTACATACATTGCCATAGATAGAAAACAGCTAATCCACATAGGAGCTGTTATGGAACTTTTAGTTTTGTGTCTGTTCAGTGGTATTTAGTTGATGACTGACAGGGGTGTGGTGTGTTACTGCTGTTATGTCGTCTCCAGGAATGGGCTATGTACGGTACGGCCAGCCCAAGTGTGCGGCACACGCGATTGAGAAGATCAACGGCCTTGAGTATCCCCCGGGCTTCCGTGTCAGCGTACGCTACCAGGGTGGCAGAAGGTAACTGCTTCGCTGATATTGTTTTCCATCCCTGAAATATTCCCTTAACACAGTTCCCTGATTCCAGAGATACCGCTCCCTCATCCCTGCTCTAGAGTTCTTGTGTCCCATCTCTAAGATTACTGCTTCATCTCATTTCATGGACACCTCCAGTTATCAGACATATAATGCAGTTGTAACATAATTCCTCCATTTTAATTAGCACATTGCAAATTGCATTTGTGAATGTCAAAATTTATAATACAAAATTCGGAATAGTTTGCAAAAGGTGCACAGTGGAGTTTATACCTGTACATGTCTTGTAATCATGTAACAGTAATCATCAGGTAAGTTGCAATTCAACAACCTTTTGTATGTTTGTCTAATTATCTGCATACTCTAAAATATTATTTAAAAAAAATAATTAATTGAAACAGTAAATACTTATTAAAAACAGCTAGCTTATCCCTGTGTATATTTAAAAAGGGTCGGTGTTTTGGCTAAACAAGTTTAAAATGAGCAGAGTAAACAAATCGAACTGAGGACAAATCTTTAAAATTGTGTTTCTGATAAATAAGCAGATGCGAGCCGGTGGAAATGTGGCCGTGTTTGTGGTTATTACAGCATTAACCATCAACTTGCTATGAAAGCAGAACCTGTGTACAGTGGCACCACGGCTGCTTGGAACTACAAAAACACGTTCGCTTTAGACAGGTGCTGTAAATGTAATTAAGTAGGTGGTCGTCTCAAATTCAAGCAGTTTAAAGCAAATGTATTTGTGTTTACAGAAATCGGTCGTCATTCCGTACTTCTTTATACAAGTCTTGACTTGTCACTGTGTACATTGGTTCTGTAAAACAGTTGGTGGTATTAGCTCTTGGGATATTATAACATTGGTTTGTTTCTGTCATTTTCAAGCATTTGTATTGCAATGTTTGCAATTGCAATTTGTATTGCACATGAAATGACTGATGTAGTCATTTCATGTGTTCATTTCAAGCATACTGTAGGTAAAAACATAAATAGTTTTCTATTGAAATCATCAAAGTCAGACTGTTAAATTAACTTCACTTTTTATACATTTTAGAGTTTTTTTATCATTAATCCGGTTTGCATAAAAAAATTCATTCGTTAGTGATATTTTAAACGAATTATATGTGTTGGGATATGGTTCTGTAGAAATGTGTCTACCTGATAGTCTAGTCCCCATCTGACACTGATGTCTGTGGTGCCCTGTGAGGTTGTCATGTGTATGTTGATTATTCTGCAGCTACACGGGCGACTCAAAGCCTCAGATGGCGACTAGTGCTGGCAACGTGAACGACTTGTGTCAGAACCTACAAGCCATGTCACAAGTGCCCAGTGTCGATGGACTGCAGACACTGGTCGAATCCATCCAGAAGGTTGGTGGATTAACCGTGATATAGACGAGTTCTTGGCTAGAAGGAAGTATTTACTGAATGGTCATATTTGCAATTATGGGCTGCATACATTTTAATGAACCACAGTTTATAATTTGATATCTTCTTACAAAATTTAATATTACCTCCCATTTTTTACCGTAGTAATAATTATAGCAAAATATTTCGCAGTTGTAACAGAAAACTGCCCAATTACATATATTACAGAATTTATGGTACTATACTTAAAAACATTTGATGATATGTTGGAATAATTATTACATAATTGTATAATACTCTATATAAAAGTAATCTATTTTATTGTGCACTCCTTTCCTGTTATTCAACCAAGGGGGACAAGACACTCGTTGTAATATACTGGTTGCATGTAGATTGTAACACATTATTTTTTTGAGAGAGGGAGGGAGGGAGGGAGGGAGGGACTTCTCTGGTTGCCACAATGTCAGCTATTAACAGTGGAAACAACTCGTCACTTTATAATGTTACGTGGATGACGTAAGTAAATTATGTAAGTAGCTGTTGACATTTGCGAACATCCCTTGTTTCCCAGGCGACAGCGGTGCTCCAGCAGGCTGGCCTGGCCAACGTGATAGGGGCCCCAATGTCCTCCCCCATGGCTGGGATGCCTCCGTCTGGGCCAGGAGCCAACCCAATGGGATCTCAGGCACCCTCGCAGCCCCAGGACGGCACTGCCCGGTACTGCAGTGTCGCCCTGCCCGACAAGCAGGCAATGGCACCGCGTGACAGCACAATTGCACGGCGAGTTTTCATCGTCAGTCATCCGGAACGGTTTACTGATGAGGTTCTGCGAGACGCATTCTGTCGTTTCGGCAATCTCATCGACGCTTACTTTGTCCCCGGTAAGTCCGTCCTGTTGTACTTAGGTTGTTTTACTGTAGTCATGCCTTCTGTGCATGTTATTGTTTTGTGCTATATGACAGTTACTGCAGATTTAATTTCCTATCGCTTCCAGCCAAGTTTTTAGTGTGTATGAAAGGCAGATTTCACAAGTGCCAATAACTCTTGCTGCTGATGTAGATACCATGTTGAAGGTAGCAGGGTGGGTTTTTGTGTCAGTTGGAACCAAATGCATCCTGGTCTTGCTACCAGCTGGATAAACACTGGTGTTTTATATTGTGGCTACTAGCTGTATCATAGTATATCTCTCACAAACAGGAATTTTTTTTTTTGATTTGTAATGCATTATAAAGTGGATGTGTTAACCTTTTGTTTGCGATTAATTCTTTGAAAAAAAATTAGTAGGATTACTTTTAATGGTTACTGACTAATGGCGTAACATGGTGTTAAGTGAGATCAAACACATATGGGATGGGTGACCAGTTTGAGTGATGAAATGACGCACAATGCCTATAACTGCAGGGTGTTGTCTCCATGTAAGTCAAGATGTCATTCAGATAAACTGTTGGAACAGGTCAGCCAGTGGTGAACTGTAATTAGCACTGAGCAGACCAAACAACCAGACACTGCACTGTGTACAAACAGGTCGCAATAAGGTGTTCATCCGCCATTACTTGACCAAAGAGTACCCTATACAGGGCTTTATGCAGGATCAAATTATTGCCAGTCACATGTTTTGGTTTGCCAGTCACATGTTTTGGTGGACACGTTGCTGTTAAGCTAGTTTATAAACTTACAAATTGTGCCTGATGACCTGAAATGGGCTACAAACACACATTTGACACCATTTACACTCGCTTTCAAGGCATAACTGACAATATCTATGGTTTTGGAAGACCTTTTTTTTTTGGCCCGTCCACAACCCGTCCTCCATATTCGTTCCAAATGACGGGTGGACGGGTCTCTAGATAAAGCTATGACCCTATAGAAATAGCATTAGGCAGGTTGTCTGAGTTTTTGTGAGGACGTGTGGGGTGAGTAGAAATTATGTTTTTGTGCAGCGTGGCATCATATGAAATATGACAGTTTTTCTTCATATTGATACTTGTGTCGTTTATATCATTGTCTGATTCTAGCAGGAGTAGGAGGGTGTCAGGTTTAAATTTAAAAGTGGTTTGTGTGAAACTGACGACGTAGTGAGGTATTAGAATTTCAAGAATTTTCTACAGAACGTGTATCAGTGGAATTTAAATATGCTGTGAATTTTTCGATAACAGGTCTAATAAAATTTGATAAGAAATGAAGGAAATGTTATAATGGCCGCCTTTGGAAAAGTCAAACGTGGTGTTAGATCTGTACACTTGGACCAGATGATGATGATGTGGACGGTGTGTTGTGGTGTTGTGGTGTAGGAAAGAACTATGGCTTTGCGAAGTACACAGACAGTGACAGTGCCCAGCGCGCCATGGACACGCTGCACTGCCAGACCATATGTGGCATGAACATCAAGGTGCTGGAGGGAGAGGCGCCCAAGTACGAGGACGACCACACCCAGAACAGGAAGCGTCCCCACCCGTAGAGGGACACTGCACACTGCACAGTAGGTATAACGTGAGTATGATAACATCTCCTTTGTGATCGCAAACACAGATGATGCAGTGCCATCAGTACATGCAACACTTCTATTACAGTTGCTGTGCATTCAGGTAGAATGACAACTGTCATTTCCAGCGGTGATGATCCAGTGTCAAACACGACTAGGTGAGATCCTCCAAATAAGGCGCAGGCCAAACCAGACGACTGCCCCTAGCTTGGTGAAACTTTCAGCGCACTTGTTTGTCTGGCTACAGTGACACCTATCAAAATATCGTGTTTTTGACACTGTCTCTTTTAAGAAACTACTAGATCGCATGGATTCCTCTAATCTATTTGCTTTTTTACTCAAAAACTACTTTTTTAACAGTGTTTTTGTGGGGATTTGACAGAATGGGTGAAGAGACTTCAAATAGACAATTTACTAACGATTTTTTTCAAAAAATTCACTTTCCCAACGAGAAGTATTCAACTGTCATTCCCTCCCACTCTTGATTCTTCACCTGTGCATTTTCGACATCCATTTCCAAGCTCTCCATCCTATGTTTGGTTTTCCTCTTACCACCGACTTCTGTTTCCATGGTCAACATTGTCTCACTGGTTCAACAAATTAGACGATAGCTGTCTCAGTGTGCCCGTCTCAATGTGCCTCCAACTACTGTTAACTTTGTCTTGTGAAGAAATATAACATATTTGTTGTTTATAAACAAAACTGATCTTTCTTGGTGATGTTGTCGGTGCATGTCAATGGCATGTTCTGTTGCAGCCAGATTGTGCACACGTTGAACTGTTCGTTTCAGAGTGCTCCATAGAAACCCTACCCAGAGCCGTTGATGGTGATGATGGTGGTGACTCTTGACCTGTTTCTGACGTATTACGAGTGCTGACGTCAGTGTACGTGACGTCATTGACTGTTATTTGCTGGCACGCTGCTATGATTGGTAGCGATGACAACGTGGCGTTGTGTCTGCTGTGGGAACTTCTTTGTGTTGTGATAAGCCTACGGACTCGCTAGACGCGATGTGAGAAAGTTGTGTGAACACTTGGGATATGGGTACCGTTGGATACATGCGCTGATTTGACATGGCTTGTGTAGACGCCTAATGTCTGTGCATGGTTTGCATTTTGAACTGTATTTTGTACGACTGATGTTTCTGCTATGATTGTAATCAGTGCTTTATCGTGGTACAATATTGACTTAAAGTGGATGGTATGTGTAAGTAGCGGTGTTCGTCTTTGATTTGTGAACTTTACGTATCCAGCAAAACCAGCTGTTCAATGACGGATGTATGATCACTGTTAGTTGCGTATGTTACTGTTAAGGCCCCCCCATATCTGACTTAGTTGACACCCTTCCCTGGCCAAAAGTTCTTGCAGACTGGACTGACTGTAAAATATTCCCCAATCATCTGACTTTAGAAACCAAAATACGTGACATGATTAAGCTTACTGATAAGAAAGTGTTGATCAAATGACGTATAAATACGAAGCAAGTGTTCGCCTCTATGACTAGCAGAATTCCATAGATTGAAGTCGATTGATTCATGATCGATGACCATTCCTGTTCGGGATCAGTGTTTTGGTGGTGATCATTTTATTTTGACGCTTAGAATCATAAAATAACATGACATTTTCTTTTTTCAAATGAGCATAATTATCGTTGTATCGTCGACTCAACGTAATAGGTAAGTATTGTTTATTATTTTTTATTATAAACGCACATTTGCAACAGCAAATTTCTGCTAAATTGTGTTCTGGGAAATTTGCTTCAATTAAAGTTAACGTTGACACGTTGATAAAAGTAGACTTTCCGTTATTAAAAGACTCGCTTCATATAGCCAATTGTTTGTTGGTTTAATTTGGTTGATAGCATGTGGCAGAAACTAACAGCGTGAGTCCTTACTCCTCCGTCAAGTACCAGGTCGTCTCTAGTGGTTGTCACAGTCAACAGTTCGTCCGTGTGTGTGTGTTGTGAATATGTGTTCTTGTAATAAAATACCTTTGGAACGTAATATCTGTCTCGTTATTTTATATGTATTTACTCATTGAGCGGTCACTTGATGCAATGAGTACGTTGACCGTATAAGAGGTGTGGCCGCTCTAGAGAGGACCATCAAGTCAGCATCCTGCTTTCCACACATCACGCACAAGATATAGTTCATAATGGCTATATGGCCACGCAAACCTAATCAAGCTATCCGTTAAATCGCGGTTGGCTGCGCACAACAAAACGTCTGTGCGTGAACTCTTGTCAAACAAACTTTTCCAAGCGCAATTCTTTCTGGATCAACTCGTTAATTTTTTTTCTGCATGAAAAGCAATTGCGGCAAATGTTCTGCAGAATACACGATGGCGCGTTTGAAGGGCATAAATGTTGCTATGACTTGGCGGAACTCGTGCTGTATAATGTCGATGTGTCACGTGGTAAATAGATTAATTAATTAATCATACACATAACCATTAACTAGCATCACAAACTGAGCACGCACGCACACACGCCACATACACTACAGGTATTTGTTTCTAATCAGTGTCATGTGTATTGAATGAACAAGTCAACATGGAGTGGTCGATGTGTCCCAAGTAGTCCAGAACCTGCCCTATAGGCCCGTAGACATTTCGTAGATGTCGAAGTTTGACTGTTGATTTGAGTAATATATACATATAGCTTTAATATTCTACTAGGTGGGAATTTCAAAAACTGGGCATAATGTGGCGACGGCCATTTTTCAAAATGGCTGCCAAATTCAATATCCCCGTATCTTAATAAATACGGCATGCAGAGCAATAATTATGGTATATGGCGTTGAACTCGTTTCAAACTAATGTCAACAGTGGGTCAAACAGGTCTCCACTGTATATCTGCTACATCCTTCGACGACATGAAGCACTTAAGATGTGGGCTTTGACATACACCATCTTTAAAAATGACGCGAATAGTTATGTTATTGAAGGTAACAAATAACATATTTGATATCGCTATCCACCAAGCTATGCAACAACGTCAATAAAATTGCTCTAGGTGACGTAGTTTTTGAGATATGGGGACATTTGTATTGCCGACCGCCATCTTTAAAAATGGCGGAAATAAATGCCATAGGAGCCAAGTAATTGTATATTTAAAATCGGAGTCTCCTGAAACATACAATGGCATACCATAATTATTGCTCTGCATGCATGTGATCACAGCTATAATAAACTCCTCCCTCAAAAGTTCAACTGTACCTGACGCATTCAAGCAGGCGGTCGTTAGACCTGTCCTAAAAAGGTTATGCTTGATGAAGATGCTTTATGCAACTACCGTCCAATTTCAAACTTGCCATTTTTGTCAAAGCTTGTTGAAAAAGTTATTGCAAGACAACTGAACATTCATCTCGACATGAACACCTTACGCGATCCATTTCAATCAGCATACCGCCAGGGACACTCAACGGAGACGGCACTACTGCGAGCGAAGAACGACTTCGCCGCGATGTTGGATGAGAAGGGCAAGGTTGTACTTGTGATGCCTGATTTGTCCAGTGCATTCGACACAATCAATCACGACATCTTGATGAATCGACTGCAACATTCGGTCGGCATTACAGACGCAGCACTTTAATGGCTACATTCGTACATCACTGAACGTTACCAGAGAGTCGCCGTGGACAGCGCAACATCAGCTGATTGTGTCATGAAGTGAGGCGTGCCACAAGGGTCAGTACTTGGACCAATTCTGTATTGCATATACACGAGACCCATCGGTGACATTGTTGCACGATATGGCCTGAAATACCATTGTTATGCTGACGACACACAAATATATATGGCAGTGAAACATAACCAGCCAATCACAGAAGCCATTACAAAGATCGAACAATGTTTGACGGAGGTGACTGACTGGTATGGAAAGAACCAACTTAAGTTGAACACTGAGAAGTCAGAGGCAGTCATCTTCTAAACAAAAACAAAACGTAACGATTTGCCTTGTAACATTTCCGTGACAATTGATGGACATCGAGTTGTACCTAAACCATCTGTACGAAACCTTGGAGTCATACTCGACAGTGGACTCGCTATGCAAGCGCAGGTTGCTCAGATAGCAGTCTTGCTATCACCAGATCCACAACATCGGACAAATCCGGTCAAGCATCACTGATGAAGCGTGCAAAACCCTAGTACACGCGCTTGTCACTGCACGCCTCGACTACGCGAATGCACTGCTATACGGCCTTCCGCAGACAACGCTGCAGCGTTTGCAACGTGTGCAAAACTGCGCTGCCCGGCTCGTCAGCCGCACTAGAAAGTACGACCACATCACGCCAGTGCTGCAACAGCTGCACTGGCTACCGATTTGTGTGCGCCCAACATACAAAGTGCTTATGTTTGTTTATTCGGTTATGCATGAACAAGCACCGTGTTACCTCGCGGAACTACTGTCACGTCGTCAACCCAATCGCCGACTGAGGTCTGCGTCTTTGCCACTGCTGACACTACCCGCATCGCAGACGGTCACTCACGGTGATCGCCGTCGCCGTTTTGCCGTAGCAGCAGCCGCTCTGTGGAATGGATTGCCAGACAGTGTTAGGACGGCAAAGACACAGCCACAGTATAAAACACTTCTGAAGACACACCTTTTTAGATTAGCGTTTCTGTGACGTGATAATGTGGACTTTAATGACATACATTTATCAATAAGTTATACAATTTTTATTACGCAATTAGTATCATTATTAGCATTTTAGTATGATAGTTTTTATGATTGATTAGCTATGTTATTATTATTATTTTAATCATACACTTTATTTAAATTTATTTTATTTTAGCATACTGAAGAATATTAAGTAATGTAACGGCTGTGCTATTTTATTTTATTGTTTCATGTATAGGCTTATATTTATAGTGTTCATATGTATATATATATATATATATATGTGCGTGCGTACATGTATATATATATATATATGTATATATAAGTTTACTTACCTTAATAATATTTTATCATCTATATATACATATATCTATTTTAGTAATCATTTATCATCCAATTTTAGCTACTATTTGTACATTTATGTGAAGCGCCTGAGAGCAATAATATTGATTCGGGCGCTATACAAATAAATTATATTATTATTATTATTATGGTAATATGCAATGTCCTTTGGTTATGTTTACCATGTAACCATGTTTGCAAAACCGTTTTTCTTGAAATCACATTTAGCAATCATACAACTGGCTTACCTGAAGTCGTTTAAGTATGCCACATCTCTGGTTGGCAAAGCCATAACTTCGGCCTCTCAGTAACACCTCCTCTTCATCATAGGCACACTGCTCAATCTGCCATTCAAAGTCTTCATCTTCATCCTGGTACTTCTTGCTGTCTGAAAGAATATTACACCAACAAATAAAAATGCTGGTTAATAAGATGTATTCTTGGTTTTTATTCCATATTGGATTTATTGCATTATCAGTTAATAGCAAGCTTTTTTGTAATTTAACTTTTTGTGTTTTAATTTATCATGTTTAAATCAATTAGTGTATTTAAAGTTATTTTACTTTATTTATGTATTTTTATTTTATATATATTTTTTTATTCTGTTCCTATTTGTCAAATGCTATCTTCATGCTTTTAGATACTGTATTTTAGGTATTCTTTACACATTTACTTTTATGTATGTTTGTAAAGCGCCTGAGAGCAATTTTAATTGATCGGGCGCTATATAAGTATTGTATTATTATTATTAATACATTTAATTGGGTGGTGATAAATTACATTTGTATACACTGAGTATGACTTCAGTTGGACTGTCGTATTTGAATTGCATTTATTTGTGGGCATTCAGTGATGACAACATTAACAATGAGGGCTGATCAAAATATGACTCAACAGAACAGTGATTCTACATAATCTATACTAATGCTAACAAACACAAAGTTATTCACTTAATAATAATTTCCAATAAAAACCAGTGTTAAAGACACAATTTTCATGTTGGCCATTTGCACATTATTGTAGACAACAGCAACAAGGACATTTTAACAATTTATACACTTTTTCCAATCAATGGTAATTATTTTGCTCTTTGTTAGCACCCTAATCATGTTTTTACCTAGACACATTCATAAATTGTCAAACAAGTAATTTATGTATTAGTCAATTTCTACTATTCAGCTAGTTTTATAATCTTTTTCATGTATTTTTAGCGCTCCGGATGGACTTTTTTCTAGATTTGTGGTGCTTTGTAAACGTTCATTTATTAGTTCATTCCATTCTAGCTAATATTGATATCAGTAATTATATGTATTAACATAGAATTATAATTTTATTATCACAAAAATTAAACCCAAACCAATTCATAAATGATATTAATATTTTATCCCACAAGCATCTGCAAACCTAGATTTCTTCATAGTGAGTAACTGCACAAAATGTGAGCTAGGTGCAGTTCACATTCATTCAGATCAAGGCTTATGGAAAGTACCAGCATGTTTAGTCATCATGATGATGACTGACTAGGGTGGTTAACTCACCTAGGGTTTCTATGAGTGGGCCAGCAGCAGACGTGTGTCCACTTGGAGCCAGCAGCTTGGTCAACATGTCCAGACCATCAAAGTACTGACCAGCAGTTGCCTTGGCCACTCGGACGTTGAACACCCCTATGTGAAAAGTAAGAAAACTACAGTCACATGTCATGTGGCAAAGCTAAGGCTGTGGCTATGTACTGAGTCCTGTGGACCCAAAGTGGCATAAAATTTAAATAATTGTTACTTATTACCTGGAATTATTAAGCACAATGATTGTTTTGCGTTGCACTAGATGTTTCGGAAACATCTACGAATGTATTCGCTTAGAGAATTTTTAAACCCGATTTATAACAAATGTAAAATATAATTTACTTCAGTTAATGTGGTTACTGGATGGCAGTTTTATCAGATACAATTTTGCAAATAAGATCAGGTTGTACTAGTATGCACTATTATAATATATATAATTTGTGATAAACACACGGGTTATTTGATATGGTTATTGCCTCTATTAACACACTATTCTTTCTGAATATCTCAAGGGATGAAGACATGGTGAATCAGACAATCAGTACAATTTTGCAGAGAATAAATCCCATGCGAAGCATTACATACCGACTTATTTAAAAAAAAAAAACAATTGTTGAAATGTTCCAGTTAACATGATTCTCAACCAATGGCTCACTGTACTTAGTACACACTGTGAACATGAACTTATCTTCACCTGTTTCTGCCTTGTACTCTGCTGTTTCTCGCCCATCCTCAACTATGTTCCCAGGCAGAGTGAGTCTACAAAAGAAAAGAAATTTAACAGATGCCTTTGAGGCTTTGATGACATTTTTTGTCATAATGGGTGGTCGCATACGTAAAATGATACGTTCATATCACAACTCACTAGAAAAATAAAATGATAGTGGTGGAACATGTATACAGATATTGTGCATATCAGAATTGGGCAACACACATTAGCTGTGGTTTTAGATGCCATTTGGGGCCACACACTCACAACTGTATGTCTCCCTGCATGTACTGCAGACGGTGGCTGGTGGTTTGGCATCACATTTTATGGACATATCAAACCTGTGATATATATATACAAAAGTATGTATTACACAAATACTGTTTCTAGCAACGAAATGTTTAAAGTTTGCAAAGTGTTAGTAATGTTTACAAATGTTGTTACATTAAAAATACTTTTAAAATTAAATGTGCCTTTTATTGTAATCACAAATAATTCTATAAGAAATAATTTTATTAATAAGTAATAAATAACACTAAGTCACATATGCTAATTAAGATGTATGGTAAATTGGTATGAGTTAGCAAACTACGTACCTCAAATAGTAAGGCTTCGAATAAAACTTGAACTCACTGTCCTCAATAATGATTTCTGTTTCGGCGATCTGAGAATAGAAAAGCATACAACAGTTCAGCAGTTTTACTTTGAATACTTCCTACCAAAAGGTCCAATACAGATGTGATCACATATTGATTAGGAACCATATTACACCGGGGTATTTCTGGTTAACAGAAAACAAAATTGTTTTAATTTTAGTGGGTATAACTATATTGTTTAATATATCAATCACTATGACATGCTGTCAAATATTTTAGAATCACCGCAAATACACACAAATTATTTGCATACACTGAAAATGTATTCCTACCTTGGCAAATGGAGCCTTTATTATGATTGTTATGAAATGTTCATCTTGATGTAATATAATATACATACTATGTACATATAATAACATTATGTACAGAACAAATATGCACAGCACTTTGTGACCATGTTGGATATTGTGCTTTATAAATAATAAATATATTAAATAAAGTAACTAGATTATACTTTATTTAAAAAAATCAGTAGATATAAAATAACTTGTTTTTAAATATATTTAATGTTTTGTATCTTTACACATAAAAAGTGGGTAAACTAGTCAGGGTCCTTGCCACGTGGCTGAGAGATACATGTGCAATTGCTATATGTTACTCAATTCTATGAAGAGTACTGGCTAGAGATAATGGTGAATACTTTTCTTTTGTACAATTAGTATTTTCACATATTAATTTCAGTATGGCAGAATGTTTCCCACATTAGTAGAAATGTTCAATATAACAGGTCTGAGTAATGTATATATAACATGTGGGCATGCACATTTTATAACACGAATAAAACAATTATATTACCCAGAGATGGAGTAATCGTACTAGTGTACTCGTACTCAAGTACGAGTGCTTTTTGAGTACTCGAGTACGAGGGAAAGTAATCGTACTCGAGTACATTACCAATATAATCGTACTCACGATTACTTCTCACGATTACATTTTTTTCATATGAATAGTTGCAAGCAAATATATTAGACTTATAAAAATAGCAATATTAGAAGTAATCTAATAAATGTAATAATAATCGAGGTATTCATTTTCTGTTGAGCATTTCAGTTAAATAAATATTCAGTCAGATTTCCCTAATTAATACCTTCTCTTCCCAGAGAAGCCACATCTCCCCACCCTCCTGCTTAGTACAAAGTACAAGTTATATTGTGACAGTCCCAGGGAATCACTGCAGGAGATAAGCATCCCCTAACATCTTGCTTTGTAATTTTAGAAGCCCCACCTGTACTGTTTGCTCTTTCAGTATGTGCATGTATGGTGTGAATGACTGGGCAGTTAGCTGCTAAATCCCTGTCCATTAGCTAAATAAGCAAATATGTTTTTAAATAAATTATGTATTATTTTCCTTTTTATTTTGTTTAGCATGTCGTTCATACTTTGTGTGTTAGTTAGTCTACATTAAATTTACTAATTGTTATAATTTTGTTTAATTTATCATTAATGTTTATAAAATCACAATACACGACTTCTGTATGTCATTACTGGGGTGTTATTCGATGACAGTTTTATATGAAATATTTAGTTTTAAGTACATATGTAATTTGTATAATATTGTTGAAAAATTATGATACATTACATATTAATTGAATAAAAACTGAGGTATGTATTGGCCTTCATCATAGTTTATATACTTAAAGGAAGCACCAATCCATTTCAATTAATTGCTATTATCAGAAGAAAAAATAAAAGCCATTCTAAAGATGTATTCCAATTATTGGCAAAATCAAATGTCAGAATTTATTTGAATTTTGTTGATTTGAAATTTCATATAACTGCAGTTTCCTTAATATTTCATATACGTACATGAAACAAACACCATTGCACTTCAATTAGTGTCTATGATCAGGGGAAAATAAACAAAAATTAAATGTGTGTGGTTTATAAGCAAAATTATATATATAAAGGATACTTTCATAAGCAGTGTTTTCGCGCAATTGTTGGATGTTTGGGGCATGTTCGCACAGGCTGCCACAGCTAGGGCCTAGCTAAGCGTGTGCGGACATGCCCCACCCACTGTGCAGACGTGTATATATATATATATATATATATATATATATATATATATATATATACATCGTGCGTCGGCGCCCGTAATATTGTGTAGTCTATTTAGACACATATTTAGATACTTCAGTTGCTTACCACAAATATTATAGGAAACGTTGATGTGAGATTATATATAATTATTTAATATTATCACACTTATTTTATATCATTCGTCGCTTCATCAACGTACATTAGCTAGGCTATATCGAGTTGGCCTCACTTTTTGTTAATGATTCATTATTATAAATATTTTCTTCTTCTGTTTTCACACTTCATAACTGGCAAACACTGCCCAACATTGCAATCACATCAGCGAAAAATATCGTGACTTCTATAATAAAGTTCATAAAAATAATATAATAGTTTTCTGTGTGATTTGGCTCCACGTGTGTGATACTACGTGTACGACGACGTCATCGCTGACGGTATCGGCTGCGTCATTGGGAAGTTGCTATAAATAGATCTGCTGAAACAAACGTTTTGATTGGGTTGGTCCATAGAGTCACAGAAGTCCTTTCTGTGTAGGCTGTTATGCCGACAAACACAGTGCATTGTTCACAGCATTATGGTGACCAGTTGTATGAAGAACAGTCCTCAAAACAATATCAATACCTGCCAAGAATGGTGAGGTGGCGAAGTGCACCGTTGTCGGCTACCCGGGACCAACCAATCAGAACTGGCGTTATAAGGAAAACAACCTCACCCCACATTACGATACGCAACATATAAATACAGCATTTTCGGCGTAAACTGGTAAGCCTGGGTTGTTGTTTGTGTGATGCACAACAACGTCTTCTTATAGCAGCATTTCACACGATAACAGAGAAGGCTGATAAGGTTTGTTGGTATATAGTAATGACATCGACACACTGGTAGGGCGTAACCAGAGTTCAAGATTTTAGACAAGTCTGAAGTCAGAATGTCGGTAGACGTAGAGACTTGAGTAGACGGTATAGACTGCGGTCAGCTGTGTTGCTGTTTATTGTCATGTACTGTGTGGATGACCTGAGGCTGCAGCCGGTTAGGTGCATTTGCCGTACGTCTGATAGTTGTCGGCAACCATATGTCCATAATTTCATAACCCGATAATGTATATTATTATAAAAATAATTCGGTTTGTATAGCCAGATCCACGGTGGGAGTGTGTACTGTTTTGACTTGTTTATAATTTATCACGTTACATGTATGACTATGAATAATAGACAGATAGGCTTGCCACTTTAGTGGACTTCACTCATGCGTTACCCAGTAACACGGAGTACATGTGCACTTAAAGGGGGGGGGCTGAAATGCCATTTAGAGGATCGGATATATGACCATGATTTCATGAGCATGGAGCCCACAGCATGCATAGCTGCCATATTACGCTCAAGCTACATTTGGTTTGATTCGCTCCCATCTACTCAATGTAATGTTTTTTTTTTTCCAATTTACTTTAACAATAGACCTTTCTGTGCGATAACAAGAATACAGTGTCATTATAAGCTTGAAGTACAATTCCATCCTCAAACTGATTTTTCCTTGTCTCATTTCTAACTAATTTCATAAAAAAATAAGGCTGTGGCTATTTGACCAGATATGGTCGAATAGCTTGGGAACTATTCATCCGGAAACAGACTTTTCACTTTATAACTCATGTTTGCGTATGTATACACTATTTGACTGGATAAATATGGACATATAGCCAGAGATCGACTATATACAATATTTGGCCAGTTATGGACAAATAACCCATATGTTTGTGTGCGCTATTTGACCAGATATATACGGAGAAATAGTTTTAAAATAGACCACATCGAGGCATCGAGCATATACGCTATTGGAGCGAACAGATGAAAGATCGTTAGATGCAACTTTGAAGACTGATACTTCTACCTTCTCATGAACGCATGTTAGCCAATAATATAACCATGCATGTTGTTTCATCAAAATTAATTCAACCTTTCAAGCCATCTATTTGTGCAAATTGAATCAAATAGTCTAAGTGCTATGCTATAGATTAAGAAAGTATGTTTAAAATTGTAAAATACGGCAAGTTTTCATTCATATGTTTGACTGGCCAATATATATGTCACTCATACAACATTTGGTATAGATGGGAGCCTTGTTTTATTTTACTTGCCAATTTCTTTTTTTGTACAAATATGGCATGATTCGAAGATCATAACAACACATAATTTTCGTTTGCTGTTACATATAAAACTATGTAAGCTTACCTGCGCAAGTTAAGCCAGGTGTCGCTACTAATAGTTTTCAATCAGGATTAAGATAACTTTTTAAATAACATATAATATAAAATGTGGTTTTAAATAACACACACACACACACACACACACACACACACACACACACACACACACACACACACACACACACACAATTTAATATATAAAAATCAGTAATTTAATTCTTGCAGTAGGACATCGTCCTCGACTGTTGTTTAGTATCTTAAAATCCACAAACTCATGTTTGTCCACTTCAATTGTGGCCCTTGTGCGAATTTGAATTGAACTCCCGCAAGAAAAGTATCTGGACAAATAGCCTGAGTACCGACCTATGCTATTTGCCCATATCCAGACGTATAGTCCCTCAAGTTATTCGACCGTATCTGGACATACAGCCACTCCAAAAAAATAATCATGCATGCATACTTAGTGAGGCTAGCCAAACATATTGTATGCTGGCTGCTTGAATCTCCTCAACTGGCAAGGCCATAAATTATAGACATATTATTTGTTTAGTGTAACACAGCAGTGGCATAGGCGATTAGCCAAACAGGGGGCATAGTCCCACACATCCTAGGAAATTATGAGGGTATAGGGAATTGTGGAACAATAACTGGCTGTCTCATTCATAGTGTCACAAAGTACAGAAGATTTTATAGGGATGCCTGTATAGGACTTCCCTTCGATCTTGGTCCTACCATTTGACAAAGAAATTTGTCAAGTACCCAAAGAGATGACAGCATTGACATGGCAGCAAAAATGTCATCATTCTTAATGTGGGTGATAGATAATGGCTAGATTAACACAAGGATGTAAATTGTAATCAGCAGCAACGTTACACATTGTGATGTACTGGTTGAATGTTGAAAGTGACTAAGTGTTGGTATTCGTCGTGTTCCTTAATTATCTGTACGTTTGGGAAATCTAGCATGAGGAATATGGTGGCCGGTTTTAGGTGATGGGATTTATTTAGGTGATAGGATTTATATTATTTATGTCTCTTTAATATTGTGTCCCTGTTCTCTTACCTGGTAGTTTCTTATTTTGATGGATTCTATGAGCATGAATGTTTTTTTTTTAACTGGCTGCTACATTGATCAATTATTTAAACTTGTTGTCATGCCGATATTATGAAGCTGAGGTGTGTGTGTGGTGGTGTGGTGGTGACCCGTGTGTGATATGTGTGGTATGGTGGTGGTGTGGTGGTGTGGTGGCGGTTTGTGTGTGTGTGTGGTGGTGTGTGTGTGTGGTTTCTGTGGTGGTGTGGTGGTGGTGTGTGTGTGTGGTGGTGTGTGTCCTACTCCAATGCAAAGACACTGAAACACAGGCCTATTGTTTAATATAAATTTTTGTTAGGTGTGGTCAGAAATCAGTAGGGAACTTCACCTCCTTAAATGCTTTTGCTTTTGACACATTAATGTTAATGGTAGACCAACTTTATTACTGCTCAGTCTGCATGGCTATGTCACAGAACATTTGGTTGCTAGCTTGGCTGTAACTTGAATAATATAAATGTTAAATAACCTATGAAATTTGACAGTGACGGTTAAAAACTAAAACTATTGAGTTTACTCCTAAAAACTCTAAATCCAAGAATTAAGATGTCAATTACATTCACGTACCATAACCTTAATGAAATTGACGAAAGTAATCAATAAATTATAATACACATATAATGGCAAATGTCAAGACCTCCCTTTGAGATATGTCAAGGACTAAAAGTGGCTGACAGTTAATGTGTTTTATTCAAATGTATGGCACGTATAGACAGACACAGAATTAGGTTAAACCCGAGTGGCACACTTTGAGCTTTAGACTGATAACATAAATATAGAATCTCAGCCTTTTGGGGTTAAATGTCCTTTGAGATTTGCTAAGTCATTTTGATTAATTTTAATTGATAATGTTAGTTTGGTAAACATGGGCATGATTTGGGACACTGGTTATGAACCATGCAGTTATAACAATGAAGCCATTCAAGCCATGTGTTTAGATTTGAAGAACTATTTCTGATCAATTGTGTATAATACATTTAGTCAGTTCAGGAGCATATATGATTCTAAAGAAGTTGCCATGTTTTCATCAGCATTGTATTTGGAAGGCATTTTCTTTTATCTGCATATTAGTCAACATTGTAAAAATTAACTTGTATTTGTCCATGTATGCAAACATAATAAATAACACAAACATACACATATTTTTTGGCCTTGCTTTCACACAGTAAATATGATTATTTACTAACAGGCAGTTCACCTTTTTGTCTTTGCAGTATAGGAAGAAAACCATAGGCACAAAGTGGAAAGCTACGCAAGAGTGGTAGTGAGATGGCGTCTCTGTGGAAGTCTAGTCTTTCTGTGCGATGCATGAGCCCCACACGATTGGGCAGTTCACCAACATGCATCCGACGGCATGCAAACTCTCCCATGCTCCAGACTGCACTTGGTCGAGATAGCACGCTGCGAACATTCACTAAGAAAACAGGACTGAACAGTGATGCAAATCCACTTGACTCTAGCGCAGTTCGTTCGGCAAACCGCTCGAGGCGTTCAACATCACAGCCACAAGGGCAGGACCCACAAAGTGTCAAGACAACAGTGCAAAGTCAGTTCACCAAGCTAAAGAACATGTCTCCAGACATCAGTGCGTTTGCAAAAACAGTCGCCATGATTCATAGTGAGTTGCCACGTTACCTGCCTAGTTACCAGAAGTTGTTACCACAGTCTATACGAATTAGGGTCTTTCCCGCCACTCCACAGCTCCAAGAAAGAGAAAGCGAAACATTGCAGCAAACTGATGCACATATTCCTCCCACAATAGAAACAGAGTCTCGGTGTGCCGAGCCAGAAAATTACAGTGAAACCGAGCAAAAACCCCAGAGAAAACCTGGTGCACCGCTTCAAGTCAGCAACCATTCCAAGGCCATAAACCGAGAAACACAAGACTTCACGACAGCGATGCTTGAGACGAACACAAGTGTTCAGACATACTATAACAGTGTAGCTGGGGAGAGTGCAACGACTCCTTTCTCAGAAGTGATTCCGGGCACCGAGCAAACAATAGTGACTGCGAAATCGCCAAAAGCAAAAAACAAGCCAACGCCGCCGGTGGAAGACACGACGGGGTGGAAAATTTCATCATATCTGCCAGGTCGATCCGGCCAGCCGAAACCATCTGCCGAGCCGGCAAAGGAACCAGCGAAAAAGCGGGAGTTGATTGCGATACGGTCAATCGAGCGTCGCACACGGGAACTGGTTCTTAGTCTGCGCAGTGCGACCACAAGCGCATCAAAGCTGATGCGGCTAGAAGAATTCAGCAACCACATTTCAAAGTATCCCAACTCGAGAAATCAAGCCATAAGGGTAGGTATCCGATATGTTTCTGTCTGTAAAATATTTGGCATTGAACATATTTCAGGTTGTCCTGAAATGATACTATGTAATATTGAATTGATAGTTTATTGTGAAATAAAAACAATTCTATGGTGTGATGTAAAGGACAATGTCATGCATTTAAAATTGTAATGGGCCTTGTCATTCTAGACCATAGATCCATTTCAAATTAATTTATATAATTTCATGTTTTGTACCAATGATTTATTTTGTGCATATAACTACCGGGAAGGTACATATAATTATAATATTAATTGGAGGTATGTTTCATAAAATGAAAACTTTCTTATGCAAGAATATAATAATAAATTTACAAAAATATGTGTTTCGTATTTGTGCTGGCCAATATTATATTGTAGGATATTTCGACGGGATGATTTAAAATGCAAAATGGTAAATTATGTAGGTCTATGTATGTATGTATGTATGTATGTATGTATGTATGTATGTATGTATGTATGTATGTATGTATGTATGTATGTATGTATGTATGTATGTATGTATGTATGTATGTATGTATGTATGTATGTATGTATGTATGTATGTATGTATGTATGTATGTATGTATGTATGTATGTATGTATGTATGTATGTATGTATGTATGTATGTATGTATGTATGTATGTATGTATGTATGTATGTATGTATGTATGTATGTATGTATGTATGTATGTATGTATGTATGTATGTATGTATGTATGTATGTATGTATGTATGTATGTATGTATGTATGTATGTATGTATGTATGTATGTATGTATGTATGTATGTATGTATGTATGTATGTATGTATGTATGTATGTATGTATGTATGTATGTATGTATGTATGTATGTATGTATGTATGTATGTATGTATGTATGTATGTATGTATGTATGTATGTATGTATGTATGTATGTATGTATGTATGTATGTATGTATGTATGTATGTATGTATGTATGTATGTATGTATGTATGTATGTATGTATGTATGTATGTATGTATGTATGTATGTATGTATGTATGTATGTATGTATGTATGTATGTATGTATGTATGTATGTATGTATGTATGTATGTATGTATGTATGTATGTATGTATGTATGTATGTATGTATGTATGTATGGATGGATGGATGGATGGATGGATGGATGGATGGATGGATGGATGGATGGATGGATGGATGGATGGATGGATGGATGGATGGATGGATGGATGTATGTATGTATGTATGTATGTATGTATGTATGTATGTATGTATGTATGTATGTATTATGTATGTATTATGTATGTATTATGTATGTATTATATATATATATATATTCTATATATATATATGTATATATACCAGGTATATATAGTTTATATACACTGTCCTAATTACTAAATTACCCGTTGTCGCAACAGCAAAAGGCATTCAGTGCATCAGAATGTACTGAATGCCTTTTGCTGCTGTGTATCTAGTCCAACATGAACTGGTTGACATTACTCTACTGGCTTGTTTTGTACATTTGACCTTGACCTGGTTTTATGGGCTATGCAGCCGACTGGTTTGCCCAGAATAAACCAGAACTGGGCCAGCATATCATAAAGACATTGGGCCTTGGCTGGTGTTTACTATAATCTGTACCTGGCAATCAATACTGTTCTACAGTGTACAGTGAAAAGCTTAGGTCGAGCCGGACTGACCTATAATATAGTGCACATTCATGCTATGCAATGTCCGTTTCAGGGCAGGTGTTAAATGTGCTTTTTTAACTTAAGAACTTAAGTCATTAAGATATACATTTTCATTGTAGGATAACACTGTTTTATAATTTTTTTCAAAATTATAATAATTTTATTTATCTGTGGTTCATGTTAACTATATTATCTTGGTGCTAGTGGGTTTATTTAGATGAAGAGTAAGATTATACGTGGATACAGTGTATATGATTGCCAGCACTTGGTGAAACATTTTAATAAAAGTCTCAGGTCTGTCACTATCAGATTCAAATTCCTTTGGTATTTAAATCCATTTACTAGCCATTGGCCCATTGCATGATGACATTTTAGTTAATGCAAGATGAGGTAATGTTTTTATTTTGAGTAATTTTCTAGTAATTAGTCACAAGTGAGTAAAATTTATTACACTAAATTAATAATGTTTGACATTCAATATAACATTTATGTAATAATTCAGTACATTGTATTTATTTGAATTATCTTTTGTTGAGTTGTGAAAACATGACTATTGTGGTTACTGGTTATTAGTGCTTAAGTACATTACATACCAAAAACACAAAGCACTAATCTAATTATAGCTGTTTAAAACACGAGTGTGTACTTAAGTATATGTACTTGAATGGAGAAATTGATAATCTTGTAATTTAATACATAGACAATTGGTGCTTTGGTGCTTTGCTCTACTATGTATGACCTTTTAATATGATGTTGCCTCAGTGATACTGCCTCACTGGTTTTGTTTTATTTTATCATTTCACTTCATATTTGAATTCAGTATATATTGGACTGCGGTGGCACAGTAATAGAAAGCATAGATAGTTAGCAAAATGTTTGTGTGCTTTGGCAGTTTATCCTAACTAGTTAATGAAGATGTAACTGACTTTGTAGAGCAAAGTGATGCCATGTCTGATGCGACTGTCCAGTCATGGTGACAAGGCTACCCAGCAGCAGGCTATGGTTGCACTCTCTCTGTTAGGCTATGTCAATCCACCAAAAGGTCGTGGGGTCAGGATCCTCTCCATAGATGGTGGCGGCACCAGGTGAGTGAATGGGGTAGCAAAACGCTGACTAAATGGTAGAAACTTGGCTAATCCAGGTTAAGTTATCTGGAAACCTTGGCACCTGGTTGGCATCTTACGTGCACAGAGTTTGTCAATTAAAATATAAGTACTGGTACTGTGCACATCATGTGCATGAGCCTGTCACAGAAACCTGGCAGAGGTGGTAGAGACTAGAGACTGTACTTGGGGGCTGGTAATGATGACATTGTAGACTGTGTGTGGAAGGCTGGTGGCCAAGATATTGTAGAGTCCTTTTTGGGGGGCTGGTAACATAATCCAGGACAAAACCCTGATCGCCTATAGAGCATGCAAGTGGGTCACGATACATTGCGAGACTCTGCGTGACTGGAGCTGATTTGGGGACTGGTCACAAGAATAAGATTCGATGGATGACAGTTGTAACTTCCGACTGATGAATACTAGGAAAATCAGGATATAAATATCTTGTATTATACCTTTCTTATCTAAAATGTCCGATTTAATATTGAGTTTACCACACTATCATAGACCTAGCGATTTATGTAGTGCAGATAATAGACACTCCCCACAATTTTAGGTCGTATGTCTTTTACGGGATTTGCATTTTACATAGCTGTATGTTGTGGTTTCGATAAGCACCTATATCTGACAAGTTTTCTAAATGCACATAATCATAACACATGTATATGCTTGCCCCGAACAGGTTGTACTGTGCGGAAAATGGCAGTTTTCATTATTATTCAAGATCGCCAAACACAAGTACAAGCCGGCGATGCCATGGCAACCATCATAATAATCGATTAAAATTCATGATTTCCATGAGCATTGTCACCGGCAAAGTGTTCCACTGCTTCTGCTTGTAATAATCCTTCGGACAGTGTAACTGAAATAGTTAGACTGGAACAGTTCGATTATTACAACCAAAAACAAAACAAAGTCCTATATGTTAACATGGAGAATATGGACTTCCTGCCCCCAATTGTCCCCAGCCTCGTTTTCGCGTGCGAGATTTGCACGCCCTATTGCACATTTTTGAGTGAGTGAGTGAGTGAGTGAGTGAGTGAGTGAGTGAGTGAGTGAGTGAGTGAGTGAGTGAGTGAGTGAGTGATAGTTACCTTTCTGCGCAATAGGAAACCAGCTCAGCATAGGCAACTGGTGGCTACTGGCTATAACAGTAGATACTACACGTGATACAGATTAAGGGGCTTGTGGCCATGAGATTGTATAGACTGTGTGTTTTAGGGGGCTGGTGGACATGAGATTGTATACACTGTGTGTGTTTAGGGGGCTGGTGGCCATGAGATTGTATACACTGTGTGTGTTAGGGGGCTGGTGGCCATGAGATTGTATAGACTGTGTGTTTAGGGGGCTGGTGGCCATGAGATTGTATAGACTGTGTGTTTTAGGGGGCTGGTGGACATGAGATTGTATACACTGGGTGTGTTTAGGAGGCTGGTGGCCATGATATTGTATAGACTGTGTGTGTTAGGGGGCTGGTGGCCATGAGATTGTATAGACTGTGTGTGTTTAGGGGGCTGGTGGCCATGAGATTGTATGGATTGTGTGTGTTTAGGGGGCTGGTGGCCATAGAGTTGATGAAGCATCTGGAGCGGGTGTGTCAGAGGCCGATCCATGAGTTGTTTGACTACATCTGTGGTGTGAGCACCGGATCTCTCATCTCCATCATGATTGGAGCATTCAGGGTAAGTTTGCATGTTGTCTTTTTGTAATGCAAAAATTAATTGTTGCTTTACAAAATTCTTCTAAGTCCTACCTCGTGCATCATGATTCAGTGACATTGCTGTACGACATCTAACACTGTTTTTTAAATGACTCAATAGATTGTATGGTGTATGACACATGTACAACATGAACAACACCTGGCACTTGTATCATGTAAATTGTATGATACCTGTCATATGTATGACATCTGTCACTGGCGGTTGTAAGATATCCGTCATATTGTCCTCTGTCACTGTTGGTTATATAGGACTTCTCTCAATAAAATCTATCAATTGTATGACATCTGACACTTGTATGACATCTGTCACTGACTCTTGTATGACATCTGTCACTGACACTTGTATGACATCTGTCACTGACTCTTGTATGACATCTGTCATTGACTCTTGTATGACATCTGTCACTGACACTTGTATGACATCTGTCACTGACACTTTATGACGTCTGTCACTGACACTTGTATGACATCTGTCACTGACACTTTATGACGTCTGTCACTGACACTTGTATGACATCTGTCAGGTGCCCTTGGACGAGGTGGAGCAGATCTACCGTGAGTTCAGTAAGGAGATGTTTGAGCGGAGTCGACTGATGGGAGCCAGCAAGTTGTTCATGTCCCACGCCTACTACGACACTCAGCTGTGGGAGGCCATCCTCAAGTAAGTCAGAGTAGCACTGACCCACCCTCAAGTAAGTCACAGTAGCACTGACCCACCCTCAAGTAAGTCACAGTAGCACTGACCCACCCGCACAGCAACAGGGCAAGGGCTGCAGGTGTCACATGACTTAAACCTTTCACAGAAAAGACAGAGTTGCTGATCCTCCATCTTTCACAGAAAAGACAGAGTTGCTGATCCTACATCTTTCACAGAAAAGAAAGAGTGGCTGATCCTCCATCTTTCCATATGTATCCGACCTGTGGCAATCCAGATATGTAACTTCATAAGTCAGTGTATTGTCTTCTAGTAGGTCAGAGGTCACTGGTCCAGAGAAGCGAATGAACATAGAAAGAGACAACTGGATATCAGCATTCAGAGGGAGTTAGTATATGTACATAGCCTAAAACTTTATTATCAATATTTAGTGTGATTTTATGTTGCACTGACAATGTGTTCAAGGCAGTTATTCTTTTAGTTAAGGCTAGAGTAAATGTTTTGGCAACAACGAATGCACTACCTACATGGGTTTCTGTAGATCTACACCATTGGGTTCTCTGTGCCCATGATCCAGTTTTCTATCCCTTTAAGTAAGATCTTTGATTGTTCTGGTATAGATGCAAGACATAAGAGTTCTTTTAGTATTTCCTCACAAACTGAAACTTGCATCATGCAAGCAACTTGGGTGAACAACATTTCTGTTAGTGTTCTGGAGTGGTAGCAAATGACTCTGAGCCATCGTTTTGACTTCCAGACAGAACTTCAGTGAGACATCATTCATTGACTGCATGAAAGACCCACTTTGCCCAAAAGTAAGTGGAAAATTTGCTTTGAACAGTCAGATTTCTGTGTGAAATATGAACAAGAATACATAAAGTATATTTTAATGTCATGCAATACTTATACTTTTTTGACATTAATTGCATTTTTAAATCCTACTTTCAAATGGGTACTCTGTTACCATAACAAAAAGAAACATTGGTGGAAGGAATAATCAGGAAAGCAGAAGTGAAGTATTTTTGCAGCAGACACTAACAATAATACATAAGAGATAACTGATGAACAGCTTGAAAGCAACCGTGAGCTGTTTTGATGCATTTTATATTTGGAAGAGAATAACTTTAATTTTGTAGTTTGCACAAAACCTTCCTCCACGAGAGAGTGAAAGATTTTGTGTACCATAGTGATGTTTACAACATGCTCTAATGATTTAATAAAAGACAACATTTATTTTTTTACATTGTATGCTTTTTTGTCTTAATGGTTTAAAATAAACAGCAAATAATTGTTTGCAGTTTGTATGCATTTCACCTTTGACCTTTGTTACAGCTGGCATCGGTGTCGGCGCTGACAAACGTTGAGAAAATCCAGTGTCACGTGTTTCGTAACTACAACCTGTCTCCAAGTATGCAGTCCCACTACCTCGGCAGCTGCAGCTTCAAGTTGTGGGAGGCAATCCGGGCTTCCTCAGCCGCCCCGGGATACTACGAGGAGTTCAAACTGGGAAACATGGTGCATCAGGTAAGTGCTCCGCAGAAATGCATTCACAGACTGGTGGTTGGTTGGTTGGCTGATTTTACAACCGTTTTTTTTTTTTTAACAGTTTTGATTTATTTTTGTCAGCATTAATAATAACATAATTGCAAAACCTGTTCACCTTAAAATAGTTCTATATACCACATAGTGCAGTTTAGTGTGACATGTATTGATCAGTCTAATTTCTGGCAGATGGATGAAGAAGCTATTGGCTTATGAGCTGTTGCTGCCTGATGGTTTACTTTATTAATTGTTAGTCATTTATGAGATTGTCATTTTCGGTATTGTCATGCAGCCTTTGGTAGTGTTGGTACCTTATAAATGATCTATGATGCAAATTATACATCTGTTATTACCAGTCTGTTTTGTTTTGCGTGTTACTGTAGACTTCAGCCTTTTATATTTCCCAATGCTCACAGCCAGCAATGTGTGATAACTAAAGGACGCCATACAAATAACCTTTCAACACTGTGAAGAAAATGTGGTGTATTTCTTGCCAGACAAGTGTGTATAAGTGTGTATATGTGTGTAGGACGGTGGAGTGTTGACAAACAATCCCGCAGCCATCGCCATCCACGAATGTCGCTTGCTGTGGCCGAACGAGACGCTGCAGTGTGTCGTCTCACTGGGGACAGGCCGCTATGAGCCAACCTCAATGCCCCAGACACCCTCGTATACGAGTCTCAAGACCAAGGTTGTCAAGATCGTACAAAGTGCAACGGACACAGAGGGTGAGGAGCTTGACCAAATGAGTCACACACTACAGTTAGTTCTCAACAAAATGGCTTCAGAGCTCTTTCTGGTGTCTTCACAGTGACTGTAGAGTTTTCTTAGTGAAATAGTGTCAATTTTGTTTCAAAATGTGGATTTAATGTAGACCAATGTATATGTTTGTGATAAAAAGATTTATTAAAAATAAAATAAATGGTACGGGTACAAGTTAGGTTTGCTTTCATATAAATTCAGAAGTTGGTTTAAAAGCTTAAATAAATCCATTCTCCCTGATAGCTGTGTATATATCGATAGATTAAGAAGTTGGTTTAGATGCTGAAATAAAACCATTCTCCCGATGGTTGCCCTGCTGTACCGTGCGAGTGTGTCACCCTGCTGTACCGTGCGAGTGTGTCACCCTGCTGTACCATGCGAGTGTGTCACCCTGCTGTAAAGTGTGAGTGTGCCACCCTGCTGTACCGTGCGAGTGTGCCACCCTGCTGTACCGTGCGAGTGTGCCACCCTGCTGTACCGTGCGAGTGTGCCACCCTGCTGTAGCGTGCGAGTGTGCCACCCTGCTGTACCGTGCGAGTGTGTCACCCTGCTGTACCGTGCGAGTGTGTCACCCTGCTGTACCGTGCGAGTGTGCCACCCTGCTGTACCGTGCGAGTGTGCCACCCTGCTGTACCGTGCGAGTGTGCCACCCTGCTGTACCGTGCGAGTGTGCCACCCTGCTGTACCGTGCGAGTGTGCCACCCTGCTGTACCGTGCGAGTGTGCCACCCTGCTGTACCGTGCGAGTGTGCCAACCTGCTGTACCGTGCGAGTGTGCCACCCTGCTGTACCGTGCGAGTGTGCCACCCTGCTGTACCGTGCGAGTGTGCCACCCTGCTGTACCGTGCGAGTGTGCCACCCTGCTCTACCGTGCGAGTGTGCCACCCTGCTGTACCGTGCGAGTGTGTCACCCTGCTGTACCGTGCGAGTGTCACCCTGCTGTACCGTGCGAGTGTGTCACCCTGCTGTACCGTGCGAGTGTGTCACCCTGCTGTACCGTGCGAGTGTGTCACCCTGCAGTACCGTGCAAGTGTGTCACCCTGCAGTACCGTGCAAGTGTGTCACCCTGCAGTACCGTGCAAGTGTGTCACCTTGCAGTACCGTGCAAGTGTGTCACCCTGCTGTACCATGCGAGTGTGTCACCCTGCTGTACCGTGTGAGTGTGTCACCCTGCTGTACCGTGCGAGTGTGTCACCCTGCTGTACCGTGCGAGTGTGTCACCCTGCTGTACCGTGTGAATGTGTCACCCTGCTGTACCTTGCGAGTGTGTCACCCTGCTGTACCGTGCGAGTGTGTCACCCTGCTGTACCGTGCGAGTGTGTCACCCTGCTGTACCGTGTGAGTGTGTCACCCTGCTGTACCGTGTGAGTGTGTCACCCTGCTGTACCGTGCGAGTGTGTCACCCTGCTGTACCGTGTGAGTGTGTCACCCTGCTGTACCGTGTGAGTGTGTCACCCTGCTGTACCGTGCGAGTGTGTCACCCTGCTGTACCGTGCGAGTGTGTCACCCTGCTGTACCGTGCGAGTGTGTCACCCTGCTGTACCGTGCGAGTGTGTCACCCTGCTGTACCGTGCGAGTGTGTCACCCTGCTGTACCGTGCGAGTGTGTCACCCTGCTGTACCGTGCGAGTGTGTCACCCTGCTGTACCGTGCGAGTGTGTCACCCTGCTGTACCGTGCGAGTGTGTCACCCTGCTGTACCGTGCGAGTGTGTCACCCTGCTGTACCGTGTGAGTGTGTCACCCTGCTGTACCGTGCTCTGTGTTCCAGCGGTACACACGGTGCTCCACGACCTGCTCCAGCCGTCGACCTACTTTCGCTTCAACCCGTACCTGTCGGAGGACTTCCACCTGGACGAGGTGCGAGCCGTCAAGTGGGAGCAGATGTTGTCCGACACACAGATGTACTGTCGCAAGAACGCCGCGAAACTCGACGACGTCGCCACACAGCTTCACCTGCCGCGCCACGTCCACCAGAAGATCTCAGACAAGGTCGTCGAGAAGTGTGGCATGATCGGATAGCTTGGCTGGTCCTCGCTCTCGTGTGGATGCGTGTTTCGTGTCGGTTGATTCCACCGTGTTGGTTAGACGAAGTTATGTCGTGTGACGCTGGGCGTGATGTCACGGCTTTGTTGAGGGAGAGACGCAGGTTGTGTCAGTGCTGACACAGGACATGATGTAATTTTGTTGACATAGACGCAGGACATGAGGTCACAGTGGTGTTGACATATACACTTGCAAGGCGTGACATCGTGGCTTTGTCAATATCAGCACATGAAGCGACATTGGAGCTGTGTTGCAGTGATGTGGGACTTCACACCACAGCTGTGCAAATGAAAACTGTGCAAAGTTGTGGTATTTGCTGGGAAACTTGGGTCACCAAACCCATTTTGAATCAACAGGGAGGGGGTCATGCAACCCATGAAATATGAACTACTGAATCATGTCACATGTTTGTAATTAGGAGTGGATCATGGATCATTCGACCGGTGTGTAGTGATATATTTGGTCAAGTTGTAGGTGACCTTGTATGGTATGATAACCCTTTGCCATACCACATTGCAGTTATCCTGAAGTGAGAAAGGTGAGATTGGAACCCTTATGAGGAATATGTCTTTCATTCCCAGTCGACAAATCTGTGCATTTTTTTGCATATTGTTATATTGCAGGTTTGGTGCAGCATAAATTAGATTAGTGCACTAGAATTAAAATCATATTGTTTCTGGACAAATATTGTATGACTTGGCAAAGTAACAAAGATAAAGACATGTTTTCATAATACTGAAAGACTATATCTAAAATTGAAAATATTGTGGTGTTTTCCTAGGGTGGATCTCAGCTCGTTTGAAGTACAGATGTAATACTTGTTTCGTGTGTTTAGTGAATTCTCATCATTCTAATTTTTAGTCTCTTTCTAATATTCTTATTAGCCACAAGAAAGCCATGGAAACAATGAATTTTGATAGATTCTCCAATGTGCAAACATTGCTGTAAGATGGTTAAATAATTTGCTAGTGCGACAGTATTTATATAAAGTTGAAGGATTGTGATGCTTCTATTGGCCAGCGTGAGACAATGATTTATTCTTTTGAAAGATTGTGTGATCAACTTGTTGGTGTGGTAAGAACAGCTGGCAGGTTGAACGATTGAATCAGATATTGCGGGTGAGGTAAATATAGTGATATGCCTTAAATAAAGGATACGATTATATAACACCAATCATGGAAATTACTTTTTGAGTGTTTCAAGCTGTGTGATGTGTTGAAAAAAGTGGTTGCCATGACCTCAGATGAGGTTTGATGTTTGTGTGTGACAAGAACACAGAAGTAGTACGCAATGTTGTTGGTGAGGATAGTTAGATAATTGTTTCTTAGATACTGAGTCTGTTGTTTCTCTGCAACTTATACAATTTGATCAGTTGGTGCTAATGTTGTGGTTGTGTGAAATGTTGGTATATTGAAGTCATGTGACTAACTAGTACAACCATCATGACTAACTAGTACAACCATCATGACCAACTAGTGCTACTTTCATTTAACTGACAGTGCAATGCTGAATGGTGCACACCTAGCAGGCCTGTTAGAAATGTATAAGATTTACAAACAAGCTCATATGAATAGTGATGTCTGCTTTTTCCTCTGCATGCCAAAAGGAATCTGTCTTGCAAATTGTGATCTATTGACGGAATCTCACGAGAATTTTGCTAAGCATACTGCAATCAGCAAGAATAGTTGCAAGAATTGCTCTTATTCACAAGCTACTTTACAAACATAGAGCAGGTAAGACAACAGAAAGAGTGCACAGAACCACAGTATCTGTGTTTGTAAGACAATAATTAGAGGCTGGCTGTAACAGCTGGTCTCATTCCAAAGTATTTGTGCTGGCTGCTTAAGGTAATTTTTTTTTAGTTGATATTATTTTGATTCAGCACAGCACAGGTTATCTGAGAAAAAATGTATTCAACATTTTATAACAGTTCCGTTTACGTCGGTATTTTAATAATGGCCAGAAGTGCAGAATTCTCAGCATTTGCTTTATTGAATAATATCAGATACACACAGGCTTAAATTCTTACTTACTGAGCAGGCCTTCATTAGCATTACTTTTGTTTTCTTCAGTGATTATTTTTATCTTTGATATTACCTGTTTTTTGTCAACTGATGTTAATGTTGTTTTAATGCCCACATAATATGCTGCAGAAATGTCGCTGTATGTTAGGAAATTCATTGTTACGTTGTGTCGTGAAGCACAAAGAAATCAAAGTGGACTTGTTGATATGTTTAATGTACACCAACATACGATTGCTTGGTGAACGTGTTTATGTTGTTCGCTGTCCAGTGCATAACTCTCATCAACTTGTGTTGACCTCTAATCAAGGACAGATCAGTGTGACCAATCACCAGGCATCTGATGAGTAGCAATTTACAACATTTGTTTAAGATGCTGTGGGCATTAGTTTGTGTTAATACATCTTGTGGTTGAACAAATTAATGTGTGTGCGCTTGTTTGCCATTATACAATTTCCTCTCATTTCTGTTAGATATCAACATCCAAAATCAATATGGATAATGTTGCTGCAGCTTTGTCTTTCTGGCAGTGTTTTGTGTTTCACAGTCCTACTCCATGGTTGAAATAACTTGCAAATCATGCACAACAATGCAAATCATATTGATAAGGTTCAACCATTTTTTATGACCAGCAACAGACGGTTTTGTTTGAAGTGATTTGAGCTTTGACTGTACAATAAAAAATAATGCAACTTTGCCAGCACTGTATGAGATATTGTATTAAAACATGTCATGCATCTCATCGTTAAAGCATATTTTTAATTTTATGATGGTGTATAAGTTGTAGGAATGATGTCATCCTGAAGTTTGCAGTAAAACACGTTAGCAATTTAGCAACTGGCTTGTTGGTTGCTGCAATGTTACAGGTTCACAAATCATGTTGGGTTGGTTCTGATGCCTTTGTATGTCAAAGTTCAACGGAACTTCATAGCAGTTGTACATTATATTTATTATACACTAGTTACCAACAAGCACAACTCATACATAAAGTATTTATGTAGTACAAGACCTGGCAGGCTACACTTAGGAATGGTACATCTCACTTGTGTATATTGTATTGCTTCAGTTGTTCTTCTTGGTTAGTGCACCTCTTGTTAAAGCTAATGCACGTTTGCCCCCGGATATCTTAACTGGGTGTAAAAAATATTGGTGTCAAGAGTAAATGTGTATTTCTATACAACAGTATTTTGTTTTGTCAAGAGTCAGTAAAAAAACTTGGCTGAGTAAATTTGTGAACGCACTCACTATGATACAATCATGTTGTATACAATTTATTCTAATTATACATAATATGGAAATATGTACAAGTGTAAAACAATGTCAATGACATAATATATGCATGATGTTTGTAAAGCTTCTTTATGTTTTAGACCTGCCTTGGCGCATATAGAAATAATTACGTTTGCGCATATTTTGTAAATTATTTTATTTGGTTCAGTCACAAATAAATAACTGCAACATGTATTTGGTTGAATTTGCTTTGCTACTTACAATATATGTGACATTGAATTGAATTTCAACAACAACTACTACTACATTATAAATGCAGTGCATACAATACAAATTGTTGAAAAAAAGGGTAAAAGAAGTACAATACTTATCATGTTTACCCTTATAATTTCTTAATTTCATACATAAAACATCTGAACAGTGCAATAGAAGGTGCGACAACACTATTTATATGTGTAACCGTACAACATTTAATAAAAAAAGACATTGTGACATTTGTTGAAGAAGAAAAAAACTTATAACAATAAACGAACTGAATGTTTAATTTTTTTAATCTAATTTATGTTAGCAAAAAATGGTCTAGGGGCTCTAACACATAACTATTCAACAGTCTATTTGTATAACACTTTTTGAAATGATGAATTTTTTTTACAACTAATCAGTGGATTATTGAGGGAGTTCCAAAGTTTAACTCCAGTAACAGAAATACACATACTTTTTAAGTTAGTACGTACATAGATTTGCTTGAACTTGCATTTATGCCTGGATGAATATCGTGATTCATGTATTTTGAAAACAAATTGTACATTCATTGGTAATATATAACGATATGCCTTAAACATAATTATGACATATTTCTTGAGCAGGGAAGAGTTTTAAGTCCCACAAGAGGGCAGCACTGATTAATTCTTGCAACGGGTCATTTTAGAGGAACTCGAATAGTCATGTCACACTGTATTGAAACAGGAAAGTGATAAATAGGGAATGCAATATCTTACCTTAGGATACCTTAGGACGGTTCTGATCGCAGGATTCTGTATTCCTCTGTGATCAGCTCTTCGTTTTCAATATCTATTAATATTAAATCGCGTGTTCCGGTTCTATTGTTAGTAATTCTTAACGGTGTTTCAAAGTCATATACAATATCCTGGTTAATTTCAAACAAATATGACTAATGTGACTTAACTCACTACTCAGATGCTTGCACACCTTCACTAATGTTTTTCTTTTTCCACATCCATGCCAAATTAAGTCAAAAGTAGAGTAAGCTTACAGGCCAGTCTAGAGTCTATGTCTTGCTTTGCTTTTGGACTTAACCTGTTGCTGTGCCATATCATTATGTATGTTGCTACTGGATAACAGAACTAATGCAACAACAACTTGCATACACAGTGGCCATGCACACCTGCCACCTGCTCCTAAATGCATGGTACCATACCAACAAATCTGAAAACAACATACCGGTATGTCATTTACAAGTTTTATTAGTAAAGCAACACAATACAAACAGTTCTGTAGATATGTTGATTTAAACCTTTTATACAATATGCATTTTATACAACTATTTTCTTGTTATTGCAACTTCAAATTTATGTCTTATGACATTGATTAACTTTGCAAAAGCACAAACTGATAAAAATAAGCAGAAATGCAACATTTTTCAATACTGCATTTTCAGTTGTGAAAAAGGTTTGCAACTATTTAAATATACCTTTCTAAAAGAAATGACACCACATTTAAATGAAGAATGTTATTGTTAACAACTAGTGGTATGACTAAATATATAAAATGAAAACAATATATAATGTCAGATATTTAGCCATTTTCCTGCATATATATAAATAAACTAAAATTAATTTGGATGTTTCAAAGACAATGTTAATATCAAACAACCAAGTTAACAAATGTAATCAAATATAAAACATGTGCGAATGGGTAAGTAAAACAAAATGGTAAAGAATACTGAAATTATTCTGCAATCGACATCATGGAACAATACATGTATACAATTCTAAGAAAACGACACAAGTTTAAGATATATATATACATATATATATATATAAATAATACTCATTACGTTGTCTCTGCAGGTTCACAAATGAGTCTGGCCAATTATGTGCTTCAAATACACATGTGCAAAAATATGGTTGGAGCCTGTTTTAATCAGAAAATGTTTGCTACTTTTAAACATTTGTTGCCCCATATGCATACATTATTGCATACTGGGGGGTTAGATAAAATATATTAGTTAAATGTTTATATATATTGCTTGTAGATGAATGAATGCAACATGGCATGACATGACATGGCAATGAGAATGAGAATGGCAATGAGAATGAGAATGAGAATGACAAGAAGTGTATACATTTATACATGACAATCCTGCATGCTAAATTACTTTTAGATGGTCATCATGTCAACATGACAAATATCTTGTATGGTGTGCATTATATAACCAGCAATAATCCAGTACAGTAGACAATAAACTTTAACAATACTAAATTATTGTGATACAAAACATAGTCTATAATAATTTCTATCAAATATCACTAAATAATTTGAGCTTAGCATATAATATTTGTAACACACATACATGTACACATACTGAAAATATACAATATCAAGATATCAAATTCATTTTCTCGTCATACAGAAGAATGTTTTTTAAATGTTATTAATATATTTATGACATAATAATTTACTGCAGTAAAGCATTGGAACATCTAAACTATGTTCACACTTAAATGCATGTAAACTAATATCGAGTACTCCTAAATAACACAGAATTTTGTAAAAAAAACTGAATTATGTAATAAATTATTGGAGTACACTGTATTACAGAATTAGTAGCAAACCAGGTCGGGGCTTGGTCGATGGCCTATGCTCCTGGTGAGCGAAAAGGCATAAGTAAAGGTAAGGCAGGTTGGGGCTAGAGTACTCATTGGTACTGATTTTTTATGAAGTATTCCTTACTCATACTTATACCTTTTAAGGTACATATACTTCTTAAATACGAGTATTTAGTACTTTTAAATATTCTGGGAACCCTTATCAGATACTTTATAATGTAAAACAACTCATTTTGTTCGTCCATGATATAGGTGGGTGGGTCAAATATTTCAACTAATATAGCTGTAGTATAGTTCCGTATAGGAACTTGGAAAGAATTTCATATGCAGAATGTTTATTCTACATTCTGACCTTTTGTACGGATTATATAAGTTTGGTACAAAGCAAAGTTGTGCGTAGCTTCTGTAAGTATCAATTTAAACCATGCAATAACTACACCAATATAGCCACCTTGTCACTCATTAGATGACATCATCACAGGTCTTTTTTCATTAAGCTGGCCTATTTCAATCATCACTTGTCTTATGTTACTGCTTTGCATAGGAGGCTGTATGTGACAGTGGGCACACACATGTCCTCTTAGCTATAATATATATATATAATAATGTATATCTATATAATAATGTAGACATTTGTGCAGTACAGTTACAGAGATCACACACAAACATCACTCTAAACAGGCCAGCTGTCGCAAACTACATCAATACATCACTGCGCATTGCAAGGTTACTTGCAACCTACTGTGTTGAGCTAAGAGGACATTCGTTCATAGGAGAAATTGGCAGTATCGCTGTATTCGCGAGTCTTATATTCATCAAGTTCTGCCCCGAGGAGTTCAGTGTTCTTGCCGAGTTTTGTATACAGCCATACCTGAAATTACGTAGAGAATAAACCTCTAATCACATTAGTATAACGAAGGTGAGAAAATGTGCCAAAACACTAAAAGTGTTAGTATATTATGTTTTTAACGTGCCATTGTAACTACGGAGATATTTTACCTATCACTGACTGATAACTCAATATATTTTGCATGTCATCATACTCACTCCACCTGTCTTGAAGACAGGGTATACATGCAGTTGCTTTCACTAAAATTAAGAGTCACAGGAAATGGTAGAAAGTGAAACAAAGTAACTACAAAACATGTTTTAAAACTACTTAATGTAAATATTATCAACATATTTGGTATAAAAACAAGCTTATCAGCAATCATATCTTCTGCAGTATTCATTATGGCCATGGATGAAATAATTAAATTGGTTATACTTACTTTTGCAAGAATATACCGCTTCACGCCAATAGCCTGAAAGAAAATATATACAAGGATGAAAAACTACTTTTTATTTTGTTACATTCTTTACACATTTCATAACGAATGCAATGGATTTTTTTAATTCCTATCACAGTAACAATTCAGGCGAGAACAATTCTCTGCTATTAAATAGTTGATTGCCTAATAAAACTATGTGGCAGACAATCAAATTAAGTGTGTGTCATATATTTAAATTATATTTTTTTCACACTGAAAGAATGCTCAGTAGTAACAAACAAATTGTAACAGGTGACAATGGTTATAGTAAGAAAAGTTATTTTTTAACTGTCTTTAGGATGGCTCAAATCACTGCACACTTTATTCATTGGCAGACCTGATCAATCGAACACAATGCTGACTTCTCTGTAAAGTATTCAGCCACACTGCGCATAACGAACAAAGATTATTCATACACAAATATAAACCACTATCTATAGCCAGGTACCAATTTACACAGCTGAGTGAATTGGAGCAATGTAGAGGGAATAAACTTGCCCACATAACAGAACAAGATTTGAACCAGGGTTTCACAGTGTGACATATCACATGACTGGCATGTGAGTGTGACATGTCACATGACTCATAATGACTGGCGTGTGTGAGTGTGACATGTCACATGACTGGCATGTGTGTGTGATATGTCACATGACTGGCATGTGAGTGTGACATATCACATGACTGGCGTGTGAGTGTGACATGTCACATGACTGGCATGTGTGTGTGACATGTCACATGACTGGTGTGTGTGTGACATGTCACATGACTGGCATGTGACATACGTACCAGGTAGGAGACAAAGAGGAGGTAGACCACCATTACAACGGCGACAATAGTATACACCCACCACTGCGTGAATGTTGACTGAAACAGGCACGTTTCAAACATTCACACACATGCATTTATACATTTCATTACACTTCCTAACATAATATGACAAAAAGTAAGTTAATCCATAGTGTTGCAGGATTGTTCAAAATACTTTAAAATGTCAACACCTGGAAGACCTCTTTAAAAAACAACTCTAAACTTTTCTGGGAAGCATTAGTCCACGTTTAGTTTACTGCACACAGACCATCCATGTTGGTTCATGTATATGATATCTGCCTATGTACTGATTTGTGCAGCTCTGTGAAAACATTTGGCTTAAGGTGCTTCCTCTGCTGGTTGCATTTATAATTAATCTTTGATCACTAAAATATACCAAGTATCCACCGGTCTGAACAAGGTGATATCAGGGATTCCCTTACGGTGGTCCTTTGCAAAAATGGCACATCATATGCACACTCATGACTGCAGCATGTGCCTGAATATTACATATATAAACAGCATGTTTATCAGAGAAAACTTAGGCCATATCTTGCTTGACTGCAAACGTGTGGTAGAGAATTGTTTTACTGTGATTTTTGTATTCTATTGTCATTCAATGTATGAGTGATCAATCTTATGGAATCACTTCACCCCCAGCACTGCAACCAGCTGATGAAGGTAATGATTGGGGAAATAAACGTTTCATGCTCAACTATACTAGCAAAATAAGACAATTTTAATCAACGGATTTGGGGCTTGTAACATTTCTAAAAGGCACAGACTGGGGTACGGGTAGTTCTATATCTAGTGGACCCAAGGGGCAAGTGCATTTCTTTTTTCCAAAGTGATCCCTGTGATATGTTTGGCCAAACTTACCACATAGGCGTACACAAGGTAGAGGTTGATGCCCATGACAAGGACTGCCAGCAACCAGATGATACACTTCAGAATCCTACAAATACATCAACCATGAAATGAAAACTATGTACGTACCAAACAACTTTGTTTGATCCAACTTTGTTTGGTGTCGTTTAACTGCTGAGTCCCCTTTACAAGAAACTGAATTAATCTAAAATTGAATTACATATAATCGAGATCCTTGCATATTGGGATTTTAGTGGGAAAACACATCAAGATATGATGCTACCTTAAATGTCTGCTAACTCCTAGTTATCCCCCCATGAAACAGATTTTGAGTACCTGGTAGTGAGTGTCAAACAATCATCCCTAAATAAAAATGTATTTAAAAACTCCCACTGCAGCATATGGAAAAACATTGCAACAAATTTAGACTTTGTGTTATTTTTTCTGCAAAAAGGCTCACATGTACAATGAGCTTGGTAGTTACCAAATTACTGAACTAATAATACAGGGATAGTAGAAAAGTTACATATGGTAACGTGTAATTTTGTATTATAAATTTCACAAATCCTCAAACAATTACCTCCTGTTTAACTAGATACATTTGCTATAACTTAAAAAGAAATAGTCTAGCATGTAAAAAAATTATGATTATTTAAAATGATGACTTTTAATGCTAAACTAAATACCCACAATGTTGTGTGGCATTACTTTAAATCCTATTTTGTGCACAGACATTTTCACTTAGCCATAGTCTTACTGAAGGAGAGTGTGCCTTACATGCCGTTCTTGAACGTGTTCATCACACGAGAGCTGTTTGTGAAGTGAAGTACAGGCAGAAGGGCAAATGGCAGTTGAACACTCTGAAGCACATTCAGCCAGTTGTTCATCTGATCCAGTTGGTTGCTGGCCAGCCACGCCACGACGATTGTTGGAGCCATCGCAATCATCCGAGTAACAAGCACACGCCGCCATTTTGGCCAGTTCATGTTCAAGAAACCCTGAAGCCACAACAGCAAAATTAATGGATGTCGGCTTTCTTGTAGTATGCAGTTATATGCTGAAGAATACTTTTATATTAGGTGTCATATTTTTTTATTTTGACAGTATGTTGCATTCGTTAGTGTTACAGGTTAACTGAGGAAATATGGAAATATGACACACTGGTTACATACTCTCAACAGGACACTAGGTGGCAGCACTATCAGTTAGTGTAGTAAAACAATTCTGGAAAGTAATATGTTACACATCACTGGGAGAATAAAATAACCACATGGACTCAAAGATACTCTGATCTATCTACGCATGCATAATATATGCATGAAAATAACCCGTTAATATCAATTAATATTAATAAAAATGTGAGTTTTACAGATTGTGAGTGTGACGTGGACGCATCAGACTCATTTCAAATGCATTACATGTATTACCAAAGAGCATTTTTGTACAGTATTTATTCAGATTCCAACAGGTGCAGTGAAACCAGTAACAGGAGCAGTCACAACAGTGTGTTAATACTTGTTAATTCCACCAGGTGGCACTACACTGGTTTAATTAGTATTATTCTACAAATGTGAAACACAAAGTAAATGAAAGCAATGTCCAAAGACTGAACATAGTCAGTTTCACGTGCTAAGAAAGATCCTGAAAATGGTTGGTTGATATTAAATGAAGATTCCCAGATTAAAACAAGGGAAAAGAACATTAGTGTGGAAGTCAAGAAAAGAAGGATTAAATAGAAGGCTACGCAAATGGATTTGTATAAATGTATTTGGCTCAAATCATGCTCATACATGCCAGTGGACTTCAAAAGATGCTGCAAAAATAAGAAGTGAAACTTACACTCATCACAAACTGCCCGGAATATGTCCCCTACAACACATGAAATATATTACCCTATAATTTATAAGTAAACATGTTTATATCTTAGATAAAACAAATTATGGTGTAAAACATATTTGAAACATTCAACAATGCAGACGCTTGCAACAGTAAAGTCATTTGTACTAATAAATACATGTACTTTGAATAATTAAGTGCATTTAAAGTAGGGGGTAATAAAATACATAATATATATATAAAACAAACCTAACAGCTATGCAAGATTTCCAAAGCAGACAAATTTTATTCTACCATATCAAATCAAACTCTACCAAATGAAATAGTATTATACCGCTTTTAAACAGTATGTGATCATGTACAAATTTTTATATAAAATATCTTACAGTCATTGTTGAACTTTGACCTGCAGCCAGAATGCCAACTCCCCAAATGATTTTCATGGAGAGCCCGTATTTCTCATACAGCCATATACCCTGAGTGAACAGACAAACAGTAAACAATACATATAAATAAATATAATGATATATACATAAAAATAATTATATATATATATATATATATATATATATATATATATAAGAAAGTGTTGCCTAATAGAGGCCATTTACTGCATACAACACATACAGAGTTGTAAAAATGCATTACCTGTTACACTGTTATAAGTTATCCAACTATTGCCTTTAGTCCATGTTCTATGTGAGAAAAAAAACTAATTTAGCCTCACTTCTTGAGGTATCCAGAAATGTTGTAATGCCAGTTTACGTAAGCAGTATAGCAGTTATTTTCAGGCAGCAGTGTTACACTTGTATATATGCAGTAAACACTATGCACTGACGTTAGGTGTGCAGAATGTTTCAACAACAATTTGATATTGACTCACATTTTGAGCTTTGATAAATGGTCAAAAGAACAGCATGTCCTGTCACATATTAACTGGACACGGCAAATACCTGGGATCAAATCTTAGATTATGAATTCCAGTTAAAACAAATCCAGTATCGGTCTGGCTTATTTGCCTTGTGAGGATATTTTCTAATTTTGTGACATGTGTTGGCCAAAGACAGGAACACATCGGCCATGAAACCGCTCACAAATGGGAACTAAAAACTAATAAATTTGTAACATGAGAGGTTCAGTGATGCCCTCTAGTGTCAGTGTGTAATCTGTACTAACCGCACTACGAATACTGGCTTCCGTGTACTTGTCACCAGAGAACGCGGCCGCAAACACGGCAACCACGAACACGTTGATGAGAAACGATACAAAGAGTGCAATTGCTGGAAAAGAAGGAATTGGAATAAGTGAACAAACAGAAATGTAGATATACCACACATGCTTAACAAGAACAGTAATTTTTTGTTTTCAGGTATAAAGATTAAAAAGTAATAACATTTCCAAGCAACAAGTTTGTAGGTACAATTATTGCATTTATGGTGATATCACAACATTTTACATTCCATGATTGAAATTTCAGGTCCAGTAACACATAGAGACTTGTGCCATGTTAAATGCAGCTCTTAGTTCAACAATGCACCACCAGGTCTCACAGTAAACTGTGTTGAAAATGTACACAGAAGCATAACCAATAGGAGGGTAAACAATGGGAACACCAGGATACATTTTCTGGGGTATATTTAATTCAGAACAAGAATTTGAAAACATTAATCTCACATAATCTTTAAACAGCAAAGCCCAAACAAGGTGATAGCTAACTGAAAATGTCCATGAGATACACACACTACATATGAATACCAATTTACTGACTTAAACGTCTCAAGCCCAGATCTTACCTGATTCGATGGCGTAGTACATGTTGGCCTCTGATACCTTCTTTTTGTTGGTCCGGTCAATGGACCGTGACTGCAGAGAAAACATTGCTTGCTAGATGTTGTGTTACAGAGTAAAGAAACAACTCATACCAACGCTCATAAAGATATTGTCTTAACTCTCAAGATTGTAGTGGCTTCGTATAGCATCTCTCAGGATAAGATTCCATTCACAAATTAGTTGTTTCCATTGTCAAGAAGGGCTTTTTCCCCATCCACATTATTGCTTAGACAATATCTCTAAATGCATCCATCCAAACAACGCCCTTGCAACCATTAACACTTCACATCAATTATCTCTTTCACATATAAGACAGTACATATATTTTGGGGAATCCTGAGGATGACAATACTGCTTCTAAATGAAACAAAAAAACGTTTTTTAAGATTCACACCAGATTCTACAGATTTTATTCCCAGGAAATGAAAGGGGGAGAAGTAGCCTCCACTCACGAGAACAAGGGCACTGTGTAGGTAGAGGTTGTGTGGCATAATGACTGCTCCCACAATGCCGACCATCTGCTGAACAGCGGCCGTGTCACAGTCTTGGCACCACGGAATAAACAACCCCTTCAGTATTTCTAGCTGGTCAGGCTTCACTGTGATGTACTGCAATGACGGCACAATATGTCAGTAAACTCAGTCTTTTAAGTATATCTACATGTATGTACATCAGTTCCTGATTTAAATTATATTTTTATTACTACTTGTGGTCATCTCACTTTTGAGCATCAGATATGATAGTTACGGTTACCACAATCATTGTAAGGGACCATCTCACTGACTGATGGCAGTTATCAGTCAAAATTACTTCTATTGGGAGTCAGTGTATCAGACATTGATAATGCACAGTTTAACAAGATTTAACAAGATTGCCACCTAGAGAATCAACTCTAGATGGCAGGTGGACAAGGAAGCCGTTTGGCTTATCGATCTAAGTATACCCCGCCCGTCTTAGGTATATGTCAATTTTATTTTTAAATATATTAACACTACTAGCACTCACACAATCAGCTGCTAATCTGTTCCATTCGTTTACTATTCTTTGAGAAAATAAACATTTTCTAATATCTAATCTACACTGCTTCTTTGCTAATGTAACTCCATGTCCTCTAGTCCTTCTCTCTTCCTTGACGGTGAAAAAAATATTTCTGTCAATATTTTCATGCCCATTCAATATTTTTAAAATTTCAGACTAATACTAATATTATATTAAGGCCAGATGAAACACTCAACTGAACAGAGAGTTATCTAGCTGTCATTCAAAAGTAATGCCAGAAGGAGCTAGGAGTAGAAAGGAGAGCAACTAAAATGTACCAAAACGAAGGGATGTTACCTCGGGTAGTTATGAAATGTTTAAGAGAATGTGGTTTAACAACACAAGAGACCAGGAGATAGAGATGAGAAATAAAATATAGTATGATTATAAAAATAATTATAGAAATATTTTTGTTCATGGTTAAGAAAGACAGAAGAACTACCAGGTAGAGGCCATAAAGCTACATTAGCAAAGGAGCAGTGTAGATTAGAAATTAGAAAGTTATAATTTTCACATAGAACAGTAATTTAATGGAACAGATTATCAGATGATTGTGCGGGTGTTAAAATAAAATTGACATATACCTCAGAAGGGTAGGATATGCTTAGATAGATAGGGTGGACTCTCGATAAGCCAAAAGGCTTCCTTGTCCACCTGCCATCTAGAGTTAATTCTCTATGTGGCAATCTTGTCAAAACAAGAATCACCACACACACACCATACACACGCATGCATGCATGCATGCATGCATACACACACACACACACACACACACACACACACACACACACACACACACACACACACACCATACACCATCTGTACATTTGTCTCCTCTCCCCACCCCCTGGAACCCTGGGGCCCTGGAGCCACCCTCCACTGTCACTCACCATGTAGAGGAAGGCGCCCCCCATGGTTGTGATGAGTGCCCCAAAGAGAGCCTCCAACTTGCGCAGACCGGCACTCTCGAGAAACAGGAAGGTGAACGTGTCGACTATTGTGATCAAAGCTCCTGCCCAGATGGGAATGCTGAAATATAACCATGATTCCATTTGAACCACTTTCATCATCATTTCTAGCAAACATTTTCAAAATTGGAATACCGACCTTATAGATGACTTTATACAAAATCATGACTAATTAGCTGTCTAAGTAAATTCTTATGTCATGCTACAATATGCTCAGGATTATATGTTTATTACGTATTAAAAGAACACTTTATCTATTCATGCATGCACAAAGAATGACATCTACTAGGGTACTCTAAAGTTGACATCACATGTTACACGTTTTAATATGGAGAGACTAAGATGAGAAATGATACTTTTCTAATTGATGATCAACAAAACTCACTGGTTGTTGGATAGGATGTTAATGGCCACGGCAGACCCTATGACTTCCTGTATGTCACTTCCTATGATGGCAATCTCTATCATGATCCATAGGGCAATTCTTGGCACAGTTGAATATTCTCGCCTGCACACCTCTGCCAAGTTGAGACCTACGACACACATGGGATCAAATGACACAAGTCATAGCTGTGAACCATGATGACCCTGCGGTAGTTTAGCTCCACCTAAACTGAAACCAGCTTATATAAACTTACAACATGACAGGGGCTCTTTAAAATGAATTATATATTACATATATATATATATATTACATATATATATATATATATACATACAACATATATATACATAAATATTGCCATCATAGAAATGGAATACAGCTATACATCAATAAAATCAAATGTGCATACTCTTTCAAAATCATGTATATTACCAGTTGATGCCATGCCACACAATTCAAGAAAAGACAAGTGGTGTGCACATATCTGCCAGCTTCTACCAATGTTGTGACAAATAACAGATAATACTAGCACTAAATATAAACATTTCCAAACACACACTGACCCTTCTAACAATATTTTTCATGCATCATACTGACATACCTGTACCATGTTGTTATTTATATAGGTGGAAATATTTACCTGTGACACAGCCAAGGCGGGCAGACATTAGTTGAAGCACCAGTCCCATCACTGTGGACCACATCAACACCCAAAGGATCTATGGGAAGATATAAAAGTGTATCTTTCATTGAAATGTGCTATGCAAATTTCCATCTGACATGAGGCAATCAAGGTTAATAATTAGAATAATTATTAGTTACTGTAAAACTTGATTATAAAATACCATGATTTTTTTACAGACTTGGTAGTTACATTTGTATCTATTGCTTTTGTCAATACACTGTAGTTAACTGCATAATGCACATAATTATGATTTATCACTGATATTTGTCCCAACACCAAGAGAAAAAGAATGACTGCAACTAATGGTTTGTAACTATAGAATAAAATAGTAAACAAACACTTCTTTGATCTAAGTAAGACTTAGAACGAAACACACACAAAAAGTTTCATTTAGGTGATAAAATGTGTATAATGTTCAAATGCTGAAATTTTAACATCAATTTACAGGAACAGTTTACGGCAGTCTTCGACAACTGAACATCAAACAACAATCACATGTAGAGAGGCAGTGGTCTAGACTCATAGGACCAGCAAGTTTTACCAACCTTATACTTGGCAACAGAACCAGACTGTAGGTCAGACTCAATGTTTCCAGGATCAAGGTAGGCAATACTCATCAAGAAACCTGGCCCTGTAAAGGACCACAGCTTCCGAAGACTGAACTTGAACTGGAAAACACAAATGATACAATTGGCCAACCATTACAAGTCGAATATATTTCATTCCAATTATACATCTTTAGATTTTCACTGAACATCCTGAGGCTGACAGTTCTGATTTATTTTTCTAGACTCTTCATCTAGAGGCTGCTTTAAAATAGTATATTATTATTGGTTTAAAGTATTATGAATATATAGTAATAAAATACAGAAATAAATATTAGTCTCTGAAATGCTATTACCAAAAATGGATTAATGAAAGGTTAAATAATAATAAAAATAACTTGTCACAAGACTAGATATCTCTGTACATACCAGTAAGTTGACATTACTGAATAAAACAGAGCAAAGGCTATTTGGAATTGGAAATTGGCATACTTTTTACAAAAGGCTCTACCGTATTCCACATACATGTACTAAGTAATATAATACAATAATAAGTACATGGGGGTATTTAGTATTAAATCAAATATCTTGCAAAATGTACAAACAATTATATATATATGTTAACTATAACAAATAGTATTTATAAACATATCAAATGTAATTACTTTTTCATTCTCCTCAATTAATGTATCAACACAATTAATCACTAAGTCCAAAATATACAGATGATCAGAAAACATGTCTGCAAAGCCAAATCTTTAGAAAGATAGATTTTCTTAAGAAAAAAGTGCCCCACAATTGACAACACCCACTGTTTCTGCATCTTCTGCACTGCCAGGAATAACCACAAGTTCTGGACTAGTTTCAAAAGGCATTCCATCTTCCTGGCCGACTGTCTGGTCTACTGAATCGTCTCCAGCATTGTTCACTGGAGTGTCTGCTGGAGAGTCTGGCAGACTGTCACCGTTGCGATGTTCCATCTCTGTTGCTGTCAATCAAATACAAACAGAGTCAATATTTCATAAGCAAGAGAGGAAGAACTGTTCATGCATGATGGAAAGCGTCTGAAACAGTACACTAATTTGTTTAATAATGTTTGTTCTGTGAATTTTATTATAGAATTTAACCGGAAATGGTGCAATTCTCAAAATAACTGTTGCAATCTGCAGAATAATCAACAGTAATTTTTTAACCAGTCTGTAGTAAAGTATTGTGGATCCTTGAGAGATTCATCATCATCATCATGCTGTCGGTCGCGAAGCGACAAAGACTGCTTCCATCACTTGACTGTTGCTCTCCATTTATCTCTCTGCTGTGAGAGTGATGTCCAGGAGTCAATCTTTATGTCTCTCAGCTTCAGGTTTCTCTTGATGGTATCCTTGAACCGGAGACAAGGGCGCCCTCTCTTTCTGTGACCAGAAGACAGTTGGGAGTAGAGAACCTGCTTTGGTAGCCTGTCTGGTGACATCCTCATGAGGTGTCCAGTCCACCGGAGATTCTTTCTGATCAGAAGATCTTCCATAGATGGCAGCCCTGTCCGTTCGAGTATTTCCTTGTTTGTCACTTTGTCCATCCAGGTTATCCTCATGATCGATCGCAGATGTCGCATCATGAAGGCATGCAGCTTTTTCACCTGTCGTCTGTACACTGTCCAGGCCTCGGCTCCGTATAGGATGGTGGACAGCACGATTGCATGGTATATCTTGCCTTTAACCCGCATGGACACATGGTGGTTGTTCCAGAGTCTCTGGCGTAGTCGGCCGAAAGATGCACTAGCCTTGGCCATCCTCCTCTGTATTTCATCGTCAATGCATCCATCACTTGATATAGTGCTTCCGAGGTAGGTGAATTCCAGAACAGAGTTCAACTTGTTTCCATCAACCATGATATCCTCCTCTCGGGTTCTTGTAGAGTTGGGTTGGTACAGCACCTCGGTCTTCTTGGTGTTAATCTTCAGGCCGAACTTCTTTGACGCATTGGAGAAAGCATCCACTATATTCTGCATCTCTTCAGCAGAGTGTGCAACCAGTGCACTGTCATCTGCGAATAGCAGCTCTCTCATCAGTATCCGAGTATAGTCTTGGTCTTCGCTCTGAAGTGTGCGACGTTGAATAGGTCAGCGCTCTGTCTGGACTGTATGTAGACGCCATCCCCCATGTCTCGGAAAGCATCATCGAGCATTGCTGACAGGAAGATGGAGAACAGCGTGGGGGCCAGTACACATCCTTGCTTGACCCCATTTGTGACACTGAACGATTACCGGCCATGTAAACATTGTTGTCGCCACTGGATCAACAAGTGTCTCGTTTATATTGCCTTCAGATGGGTATCCAATCTCTAGTACTGCAGATCAGATTTTTAAGGAGGCATTTACACTAAGTTTCATAGCCATTACGTACCAAAACTGTTATCGAGTCCAGACATCGAGGTGCGGTTGAAAACAAACATGCTCATATCTGTATGTACATAGGCAACGTACAGTTCTCAACAAACAACACATTGGCACTGCCTTCAATGTCTAGCTAGGACACTATTTGCTAGGCACTTGTAATGGTACATCACTATGTCTATACAGTATTATCTATTAATAAAACTAACGGAAACTAAACGTAAAAGGTCATGACGAAGCCATGACATGTCACGACGTTGATCAAACAAACAAACCAGGACTTTCTGTAGACACTCACACGTCATGTTCAGCCAAAATAAACCATGGAACGGCTGGATCTTATCGACTCATGTATCTTGTGACTCGTTGGTGCTCGTGATACCCAGTCACGCTTAAATTATGCATAACAACAGAAGTACAATTGACTCGACAGTCCAAGTCAGTGTCAGGGCCGGTGAGTCGTGACCGACTAGACACTAGTCAATTCCTCGGGCTATAAATAGTTTTGATCGTGCATCGTGTTACTGCGTGCGAGTGATAGCTGGTAGTTGTAATGCACTCGGCAATCGTTTACTCAACAAGCGTTACAGTGAAAACCAGATCAACAATTATAAATGCAAGCTGGAATTATTGTACCTTGGTCCACCTGTAAACACAACGCTCGTTGTCACATGATGTGCATAAGCGCCACCTGTCGGATTGTTCGCTAGTAAAGGCAACGCCACACCGTGTCGACACTATCGACCGGATCGATAGCGGTCACGATTACGCAGTTTCCGTTAGGTGGCAGCACTTTTAACACCGCCCCGCCTGAGAACTAGTCTCACTCGGCGTAAAGCTCACACTGTTTCAAACACATTGTTCACCCATATATAGAGTACAAGTCTGGCTGAATTACAAGAAATTGCATAATCGATTACCCTGCAGGCTGGGCCCCTGTTATGTACTGTAGCTAGTCTCGCCTCGGTTACCCAGGCTCCGTGAGGTGGCAGCACTTTTAAGCCCCTCACACCCTAGCCTCGGTTACCCAGACTCCGTGAGGTGGCAGCACTTTTAAGCCCCCTCAACTACGCCTGGGACAGTATATATGCTTAAGTTTCTACATCCGGGCAGCCTTACCCCAGAATAGGGTAGAGACGCTGATTGGCTCTCAGGCCAACTATGAAATAAAAATTTAAATAACGATATAGTTTTACAAGATAATAATATCATTTGAAAAGTATTCACCATTGAACTTATATTAACACAACAGTAAGTAAAAATTCAAATTTACCGTTGTTTATAAAATAAGAATTACGGCAGGATTAACCAGTATCCGTGAGGTGGCAGCATTGTCTAGCCCGACACGGATAGCATACAAATTAAATAAGGAAACCTTTTGATCAAATAATGCTGTATTATAAAAACTATTAAAAATTAAACTTATATTAACCCAAAATAAATAGAAATACAAATTTGCAGTTGTTTATAAAACAAAATATTACGGCAGTGTCCGTGAGGTGGCAGCATTTTATAGATCACGCGGATACCAAACAAAAGCCGGCAAATGTCACCAGACTGTCTTCTCGGCGTAGTTCCGCAGCCGACCGACAGTCGGTTAAGCGAGACTACTCACACCCTAGCCTCGGTTACCCGGACTCCGTGAGGTGGCAGCACTTTTAAGCCCCCTCAACTCCGCCCGGGACAGTTAATGGGCTTAAGTTTCTACATCCGGGCAGCCTTACCCCAGATTAGGGTAGAGAAGCTGATTGGCTCTCAGGCCAACTCTGAAGTAAAAATTCAAATAACGATATACTTTTATAAGATAATGATATCCTATGAAAAGTATTCAACATTGAACTTATATTAAGACTAAAATAAGAATTACGGCAGGATTAACCAGTAGGCCCTATTCGTGAGGTGGCAGCATTATTTAGCCCCACACGAATAACACACAAATTAAATAAGGATACTTTTTTATGAAATAATGTTGTATTATAAAAATTATTTAAAATTAAACTTATAATAACACAAATTAAATAGAAATACAATTCAAATTTACGGAAGGATTAACCAGTGTCCGTGAGGTGGCAGCATCGTATAGATAACGCGGATAAATATTCAAAGGCCGACATACTGACCAGACTGTCTTCTCGGCGAAGTTCCGCAGCCGACCGACAGTCGGTTAAGCGAGACTAGCTATAGGACCGACAGTCGGTTAAGCGAGACTAGCTATAGGACCGACAGTCGGTTAAGCGAGACTAGCTATAGTCTCGCTTAACCGACTGTCGGTCGGCTGCGGAACTACGCCGATCCGAGCAGACCATTTTTATTGATGATATTATCACGACCAATAAGCCTCTGGTTTTAACATAAATTAAGGGGTCACAGGAAGGGAAGTGGTTTCTTGGAAAATATGGTGTTCTCATTTCACAAAATTTCTACGGTACCTTTGTCAGTGCATGTTATGTATGCAGTGAGCCTTTCTGGACACGTTCGGAACCATTTTTAGGACATGAAGACAACGTTGTAATAGACGCCTGTGGCGAAAGGAAAGCAAAAGTGCTTACCCTTTTCTATTCGAATGTACACGTGCACACACTTGCTGGCGCGGACATTCACGCGCTCTCTGCTCTCTCTCTCTCTCTCTCTCTCTCTCTCTCTCTCTCTCTCTCTCTCTCTCTCTCTCTCTCATAAAAGCACGCACACTTCCAATTTGTTTTCTGTATTTTCCCTGGCGGATAGTGTCCCAAAAGTCCACATTCAAGGGTAAAAGTTTAATGTTCTAAAATAGCACGAATACACACAGAACTACGCGAACGTAGCCGCGAACGTCCACGCACAGGTAATATAAGAATTGGCGCATGCGCGAAAAGGTCATTGCTTTGTCAGGAAGTTATGCATTGCGCAACTGCGGATTCTCACAATTAGTGGTCACGTGATTGCGGTTTCCGCCCAACAACGAGACAACGAGAAGGGCATAAGATATATACGAAGGCAAAGTGGATCCGCTGCAGGTCAGTTTTCTCAATTCTGTTGTCATTTTCTTACTCGCCGTCTATAGCTGCTCGTTACTGATACCCTCACTATTAAATCGCTTCAATGTTGTAGTAAACGGCCACCATGGCATCGAGATGTGGACTGTAGGCCCTGCAAACTATACGACGCGCGCGATACGGCCATCGGATTGGAACTCGAAGAGGCTTTCATATTGAACGTCGGTCGCAAGGGAAGACACATCGGATTCAATTCAAGTTATTGAAACGGCTGCCGAACTGACGTAACAGTGCCTTTATTCACAATTATCGGACGTTAAATGTTAGGGTGCTATAGGGTGTAGATCGGTGTAATTTCTTTTCGGTAACCATGGTCGGGAGGAGAGTAAACTCCTTTCGCTGTTGAAGCATTGGGAAATCAGACTTCCTCCTCCCCGAAAGGGGTTGGAGATTCGCCGGCTTGCAGATTCCTTCCATGGCTTACCCGTCGTCTTCAACTATCAGTTATTTTAACCAGATGTGTATCATATCTAATCTAAATGACTGGTTGATTGTTGACGGTGCTTTTTCGTCATTCGATGTATCATTTTGTTAAGTAATAAAACTGAAAAACTGAAACAAATGGTATACCTATTGTTTCTTTCGAAGCGTTGTTCAGTCGAACGAAACCAGATAGTAGACACGAGCGAAATGACGACTCCCAAAATGCGCCGTGACACAAATTATACAGGTCTAGATCTTCACGAAACCTATATTGTGTTTTGCTAAAATTCGACCCGTTGAGACATGTATGTACGTATCAAGCAGTATGATAGTTCACCGTGAATCCGTATCCAATAGTTATAGTTAACAACGTGAAGTCCGAGAAAACACCAGGTCTGGTAGTAATACAATATTTCGGGGAGGAGTGAGAGAACAATCGGATCAATCGAGTTTAAAGAACAAAGACTGCAGTTACTTGAGACTAGTGCAACAAAGATGTACGCTGGACAGAATAACGAGCACGACTGCTTCGACTATGGTTATGCATCTTGGTACGGATTAGTCTCGCTTAACCGACTGTCGGTCGGCTGCGGAACTACGCCGAGAAGACAGTCTAGTGATTTTACCGGCGTTTGAATGTTATCCGTGTGGGCTAAATAATGCTGCCACCCCACGGATGCTAATCCTCCCGAAATTCCGATTTTATTAATATAGATCAGTTACGAAAATGTATGCATAGTTAGTGCGTTCGGCTACTCCCATCGGAAATTCAAATGATCAAAGATGAGACGATCGCTCTATTAGATATCATTGAAACTATTTATTACCGAACAAGTTAAAATCAACTATACGATACTTTATAAGCTGCTAGATAATTCAATTGTTGGCAGTTGTCACCATAATTGGGCCAAACCAGCATATGAGACGGTTCTACACCACATACATGCAATAATTCAAGATGGTCGACGATATTCCGTGTGACGATTGAGACTTACTTTTTCTGTTTGAGGTGCAGATTGTTGACGACGAAGACGCCACATCGAACCAGTTCAGTATGTCGGTGGTAGGGAATCCGATGAACACCCTTGCGCCCATTGTTTCCCGCAGCCAGTTGTTTCAAGGACAAACACGAACACTTCTTTGCAGCCACATTTTACAAGTGTCGGACGAGAGACAGATCGAGTGTGTGGCTATACCCGTCACAACTGGCTGGCGACAAGAACCGCTGACCATTTACGACGTGTCACAGCGGAATTACTTCACCTCGACAGAGATCACATCGGCAGCGCAGTGTACACACGCGACGACAGGGACACGTGTGCTCCCTCGGTCGTCTTATAACTTTTCCTTGCCCATAATGAGTTTATTTGATCCCATATTGGAATAAATAAGTAGCTGTCACCAAAATATGTTTGGAAATAATATTAACCAAAGTGATGCCAGTGGCGAACTGCAGGTGTCGTCCGTCCGACGACCTTACTAGCTATTCTTTGCTTTCCTGCCAAGTTTCTCCTAGATGCGAGAAGTGTGTCGGGCACCCTCATATGGTTGCACCCCATTGACTGACTACGACGAGGGGTCAGAAGACATTTAGACTTCCTGGTCTGACCCATGTGAAAGTGTTACCCAAAGAATTGTGTTACTTAGAATTTTGAATAGCCATTTGGAAGTGAAATGAGTACAGTAAAGCAAACACACCAGTAGATTAATTGCTACGATGTATCTGCAGTGTAATGACGCATGTTAGGCAGTGTTTAATTAGCATAGCGATTTTTTACATTTTTATATACGACACCGCGGATGCAGAAATACATGGTAAATTTGCTCAATATTGACAGGAAACGCTCATGCTTGCATTTCAAAAGAGTTAGAGGCATTTGATTTTGACGAAATGCGATGAGCATAACATAACAGTTGTCTGGTACAGTTTCTTTATAATCGACAACACGTTAATATTACCTCCAATGGGAAAATCAACTGTTCTGTGTGCCCACGAACGAGAAGGGTTATGGCGATATTCAGGTTCCGTTAGCCCAATACCCGACGAAAGAGTTCGCAAACGCATCAGCAGTATGCAGGTTGTCTGAACATCTGTGAGGACTGGTCATGTCTTGTGTTGTGTTATGTCACTAGAAGGTACGTTTTTGCTCAGCCAGTTCGGTATTTCAGCTGTCAAACTAGTGTAAGTCCGAGGACACTGCGGTTCTTCAGCGTAGTGACACAGATGTAATTTTTATTGATGATATTATCACGACCAATAACTCTCTGGTTTTAACATAAATTAAAGGGTGACAGGAAGGAAAGTGGTTTCTTGGGAAATGTGGTGTTTTCATTTCACGAATTTTCTACGGCATCTTTGTCAGTGCAAGTTATATATGTAGTGGGCATTTCTGGGCACGTGCTGTACCATTTTTAGGACTTGAAGACAACGTTATAATAGACGCCTGTGGCGAAAGCAACAGTGTTTTCTCCCGTTAACCCGTTTCTATTCGAATGTACACGTGCACACACTTGCGGGCGCGCATATTCACGCGCACTCTGTCATAATAACACGTACACTCTCAATTTGTTTTCTGTATTTTCCCTGGCGGATAGTGTCCCAAAAGTCCACCTTCAAGGGTAAAAGTTTAATGTTCTAAAATAGCACGAATACACACAGAACTACGCGAACGCACCCGCGAACGTCCACGCACAGGAAATATATAAGAATTGGCGCATGCGCAACAGGTAACTGCTTTGTCAGGAAGTTACGCATTGCGCAACAGCGGATTCTCACAATTAGTGGTCACGTGATTGCGGTTTCCGTCCAACAACGAGACAACGAGAAGGGCATAAGATGCATACGAAGGCAAAGTGGATTCGCTGCAGGTCAGTTTATTCAATTCTTTTGTCGGTTTTTTACTTGCCGTTTATAGCTGCTTGTTATTGATACACGTACTATTAAATCGCTTCAATGCTTTTGTAGTAAATGGCCACGATGACATTGAGATGTGGACTATAGGCCCTGCAAAATATACGACGGGCGCGATACGTCCATCGGATTGGAACTGGAAGAGATTTTCATATTGAACATCGGTCGCAAGGGACGAGACATCGGATTCAATTCAAATTATTGAAGCGGCTGCCGAACTGACGTTTCAGTGACTTTATTCACAATTATCGGACGTTAAATGTTAGGGTGTTATAGGGTGTAGATCGGTGTAATTTCTTTTCGGTAACCATGGTCGGGAGTAGAGTAAACTCCTTTCGCTGTTGAAGCACTGGGAAATCAGACTTCCTCCTCCCCAAAAGGGGTTGGAGGTTCGCCGGCTTGCAGATTCCTTCCATGGCTTACCCGCCGTCTTCAACTATCAGTTATTTTAACCAGATATGTATCATATCTAATCTAAATGACTGGTTGATTGTTGACGGTGTCTTTTTCGTCATTCGATGTGTCATTTTGTTAAGTAATAAAACTGAAAACTGAAACAAGTGGTATGCCTATTGTTTCTTTCTAAGCGTTATTCAGTCGGACGACACCAGATAGTAGACACGAGCGAAATGACGACTACCAAAATGCACCGTGACAAAAATATTACAGGTCTATATCTTCGCGCAACCTATATTGAGTGTTGCTAAATTTCAACCCGTTGAGGCATGTATGTACGTATCAAGCAGTATGATAGTTCACCGTGAATCCTTGAACTATTGTTAGGACATGAAGACAACGTTGTAATAGACGCCTGTGGCGAAAGCAAAGGTGTTTTCTCCCGTTAACCCGTTTTTATTCAAATGTACACGTGCACACACATGCGGGCGCGTACATTCACGCGCACTCTGTCGTAAAAGCACGTACACTCTCAATTTGTTTTCTATCTTTTCCCTGGCAGATGGTGTCCCAAACGTCCACTATCAACGGTAAAAGTTTAATGTTCTAAAATAGCACGAATTCTATGCACTTACTTGCAAATTAACTGTAGTTATAAAGACGTTCTTTAATACTCGTTGCTTTCGTATAAATGTTATTGACTTACTGACGCCACATGCGGCTTGTTCATATCGGAACTATGCGTACGTCATTTGGATTGTGTGCCCGTCCATCCCCGTCTTTCTTTCCTGCTTTCTACAT
>OZ024854.1:33174260-33181760 GCA_964017155.1 Oasisia sp. SBJ-2009
CCATGACAGCGTCGTGCCGACGAAGAAGACATTGAGCAGCAGCATGCTCATGCACAGGTGTATGAGTATGTTACCGGCGCGGTCGGCGCGTAGGTGACTGCAGAGGACGCAATTAAACAATCAACCGACGAATCAACGAATCAAGTAATTAGTACAGTACAATCAAGCTTCAATAATAACAATCATATATAAGGGGATCACATACGTTGTAAATTAATGAAAGTTGGTAGTACTTGTAACACTTATAAATAAATAAAGCAAAGGGTATTATTAGTAGCAACAGCGTTATCAACAGTTCCATCGATAAAATCTTTCGCAAAAAGTTCTTCAATCAACCAAATGGAATTACAACATATGAATAACTGTGTATTTATACGTGCATTCTTACATTATATATTGAGTCATATTTATATTTTATGCTGGTCAATTTGATTTACTAACCGCTGCACGCAAATAATAGGATGATCGACAATAGACAGCATACTCTTAACGTTAATAACAAATATAACCCGATAAAACGAAATGTTAACACACATGACTCTACCTATATGGAACACGTTTCTTACATTTCAGATTCCTTATATCCACACTTACATAGCAGAGTCATGGTCCCAACTACAACAGCTTCGATGAAGTGCAGTGAAGTGCTGTGATTTGAAGTGAAGTCCAAAATGGACAAAGCCCAATGTTCCTTACATACAAAATACTTCTAGCGACAGACGATCTACCAACTATTGCATCGATAGATAGATATAGTATACCGAACGTGCCATGCAAAACAGCAATCTAGCAGGATCTAACGACAAAAGCACAGGTGTGATTGGGCATGTTCGCGTTGTATGCAAGCAGTAGCTTCACCAATGCAACGAGGGTCAAGACTAAGAGTACTCGTGTTGCATGCAAGCAGAACTTTTACTAACCGAATCACGCAAGCACGACTACGTCTACGACGACTGATTAGCAACAAATCTAACAATGCACACGTATTTCGCAACTCATTTCGCAATTCGGCCCAGAGCCAAACATTTCGCCGAACACGGAAAGTGTGTAACAGACCCGTACTTACACGTTCTCATAAAACGTGTAGTTTCCATCATATGTCGTGCTCACGTGATCTTTTGTTTGCGGCGCCTGTGTCCAGAACTGCCTGCAGGCACAGGAGAGAGGAAGGGATATGAGGTATCGAATAGAGTACAGCTGTGGACACAACCGACCTATAGCGTATGAAAGGCACACTTTGCTATTACAGTGTTTTGATTATGACTGTGTTTGAACCTCTATATTATATCGAATCGCGACAACTAATGTTGCATACAGTCGCGTCGTCATGATCAAGACAGAAGTGGAAGGACAAGAACAATTGAATTTTATTGTTAACTGTTCCAGATATTCTTTTTATACGCTACCGATAATGGTTAGCTGCTTGTAACAAGGAATACCTTATTTCAATAGTCACAATTCATTGCTCGTCTATATCACAGTGAACCTATATCTAAATAGTCCTGTCCCATTTTCCACGGTGTAGTCCTTACTATGGGGTTGCGACGAAACAGTAAACGTACTGTTTGCTGTTTTTGTGTCGTTTGTCTAATTATTGTACACCAATCAGTGTTAGCAACTACGAGTGTATGTTAAACAATCGAGGATATATAACACACACTGGAGTTGGCCGTGTACACAAGTGTAAGCTTTCCAGTGTAACCTTCGTGCAAACAACATGCAACAACTCTAGCCTTATTTAAATTAACTGAACATGCATATTTTTAAACACTCGCAAGGTGGCTAATTTGAAATAGGTATGGTAATTCCCTCTACTGTGGTGAAACCCTGATTTACGTGTGAAATAACCTAAGGTAAAGCAAGCCGTGTAGTAAGTACTATTAGGGTCAAGACAAATGGATTGAGTCTCCATAATGACTCATGGACATGTACTGGAAGCGTTCGTTACAACAAAACAATTTGACCGTCACACAGACATCCTTGATCGTTTTATTGTAACGTCATATCACATTTTGTTACGGAGCATAAACTATATACACTCGTTAACCACAGTACGTAAAATGTATTAAATTTGAAAAACAATGATTTGACCTTTTAAATGTTTAGTTTTTTCAGACCGAATACTAAGCTGCCATCTAACAGCAATACGTAATGGTGATAGTTGTTAGTATGACATATAGGTAAAACCATATTTATAAATTATGGTTAGTAATGATTATGCAAACGCATTTACGTTAAGTTAAGACGAGCTTACAGCAACCAATAAGTTGCTGACCGGCTTCCTGTCTTGGTTTTTCCACGAGGAAGAACCAAGGCAGGAAGCCCGTCAGCAACTTACATCGATTGCTTAAAAGAAGATATGAGTGTTTACTTCTAGAGACCGAGGATCTGAAGGCAGCAGTGACAGACAGAGGGATCTAGCGACGGACGATTCAAGTCACTAATGTTCGACTCCAGTGGCCGATGTGAGTAACTGAGTAAATATATTGGAAAATAACTGGTTTATGCTAGAAATAACACGGTTCTGCGAAGAAAAATAGTAAACACTGTAGCGTTAACGGTGTCGACATACACCGTGCAGGTAGCCTGAGGTAGGTGACTTACTTGAATGCGATGTAGGTGACGAGTGTGGTGAGAAGGCAGCAGGTGCAGGCCGCACAGCCGACGTACACGCCGATCAACACCTTTCTGTAGTCCTTCTCGTCTCCTACCAAACCTGCTGCATTTGGATTCTTCACCTAGAACGTCACACACGGGTGTATTAAAGGGACGCTTTGTATTGCCAAAATGACCGAAGCGGACCGAGTTACCACAGCATTGACGTTCAAACATGCCCTACTTTATCATGGCCAACACCGTAAACTTACTGTCACAAAGTACTACGCTTGGTAAAGGAACGAATACTATCGCTTTAACTTGGCTGGCAATCATTGAAATATACTCGTTTAGCAAGACAGCCAACTGTAAGTTACATTAGTCGGTTTGCCGATGAGGTAAAGGAATCCGGTTTGGTGAATATCGTCATTAAGCACTGTTATGTAGAAACAAGATAAGACATCAAACACACACAACTCATGAATACGACAAATCAAACCAGCATCAAGAATAAAAACATTAACAACTACACCGCATTCGTTTAAACACCATATCAGTTATAAGCACAGAGTTAGATCATTAATCATTCCCCTATAGACTAGAGTGATAAGCTGGCCCGCTGCACCGAAGCCGCTGTGGACCACTGGCGATAATTCACTAGCACGGCAGAAAGTGCCTGTACTCACTGGCAGGATATATAGAATAGAACTGTTGAGCAACGCAATAAATGTCAAAAAGGTCTGCTAAGACGAAATTTTTAACTTGGATGTGTGTCATTGTGCCCCTAGCCCTAGGCCATATAAGACAGCTCATGATTAATTTCTGGTGTAGACCAGCAGGGCCAGCTGTTGAATGTTTTGAGTTGGTTCACTGTGTTGGGGTAGGGATATAAATATTGGTCACTGTGGTTCCTCGGCTATGTGAATAATGATTCAGTGGGATGGGTTGTAGCCTCCAGCTTATATAGTCATTGGGGAAAGGGTTGTGACCTGGAAATGAGTTTAACCTGAGGTCAATATCCCAGATGGCTACTCTGTCTCTGGCCAGTTCGGTGGTTGACACTGATGTGAACAACGTTAATCCATTTGGGGACATGCTGGCTACAACAGTCATTGTGAACTAGCAAGTATGGTTATTTCCTGTGTTGCGTACAACGGTACCAACCGAAAGAAAACAGGATCCAGAGTCTCTTTCCACATGTGAGAATCTCAGTTATACAATATTATTTATAGCTTAGGTTATAGTCTGCGAACATATTTATGTTCCACTGCCATTAATTTAGGAAATGAATAGTTTTAAGACATTACAGTCATATGGAAATTTATCAACAATAATACATGTTGGATGAATTATGTACCAAACCAATTTTTAACAATATTACAGTGCATAGTCGTAGTGCGAGTGACATATTTTAGATTAATCTAATAGCCTAATTATAATATGGTACTATTTTATGACTACTAATTATTGATAATGGGTACTGCCTTCTGCAGATTCCCAGATGAAAAGAAAAGACCTGAATGCCGAGCAAAGTGAAACTGTGGTCATTTTAAGGAAACCTGTTACCATGACATCCCTGCTGTTTTGTTGTAGTTTGTCTAATTTTATTTATCTATTGTTATTACTATTGAACCTATCTTAATATTACTACTTTTCTACCTTTTCTACTACTGTTGTTGTTAGTAATGTTGGCAGCTCTGTTTTGTTGTTGTTTTCCCTATTCTCTCATCCACTTTGCATGGTCTGTTTTTTAATCTGTAAAATTGTAATTAATTATATAGGTGTGGGTGTTCTCTCCAATGTCTTTGGAGGACGGACTTCAGTTGGTTGATTTTTAAATGATTTTTTTGTAAAACACCACAACAATTGTGGATCTGGTAGAACAACAAATTAAATAGTACTAAGCTGAACTCACCCCTCACACAGCGAGACACTGTATACTAAGTATAAGCCTGTTGATTTGTTTCATACTGGCATATCAGAGAGGCAACTATTTGAACACATTGTACACAATTAAACAACACTGGCTAACTGATATCAGTAAATAAATAACGTGATAATTATGTAGAAAACTTGGTGCAGTCCTATGTATATAAAGGCACTGCAGTGGCTTTCTGCCGTGCTGTAGCCTGGCTGTCCCTAGCCGTGTTGACTTCGAAGTATCATGTGTCAACTGATAGGGGCCAAGCCATCTTGTTCTAGTGGCGGCTTCTATTTATATCTATGGTTATAAGTCAACACTTTATGTTGAACCTATAAGAAAAACAAAAATCATGCAGAACCAAAACAGTTGAAAAAGAATCACAACCGAGGAAAGAAAGATGTTACAAAGTATTTGGAAAATATGAAGCAAACAACAAACACAGTGCTCTGGAGAAACATCGTTTCGAACGTTTGTGATCACTCGGTGTGAACAGGAATGAATACCTAAGAAATAACATTCTATGTTGTACTGGTACGGTGGTATTTGGTATTGCTCGCGTTACCTGGACCAGGTTTAATTTTACCCAATCCAAGTTAGAACTTGCCGATTTGCCGTGTATCTGGTGCGCTGTTTTCGTGTCTTCGGTGATGATGCCTTCCGACTGGTAGTGGTCTACGTGGTGGGCTGGTTTCTTGATCGTAGGTTTAATTCTAACGCCTATCACGAGATATTTGAGAGATTTACTTTCGGAGGTAGGTATGTCCTATCTTTAATATTTCTACTACTCGTTTTTTTTTTTTTATCTTTCTTCTTTCTATTTCCGTCTGTCCTGTTCGTGAGTACTGTGACTGTGTACGTCGTGTGTCCCTGTACATCAGCCGTCAGTTGGCTTTCATATTGATTCTCAGTGTCTGGTTGTTTCGTAGTCTTTCTTCTACTTGTATCTCCATCAACTGCCACCACTCTCCTAGCTCTTTCGCTATCCTTCTCCAATCCTCTGGTAACTCCTGATATCTCCTTACACGATCCTTCCAGGGCAACCTTGGTTGGCCTCTACGGCTTTTCACCTCTACTCTCCTGGTACCTGCTTTCTTTGTCAGTCAGCACATGGACAAGAAATTAGATGTATGTGTCTTCTGAATGAAATGGTCGTAGGCCCATTCTATAAGTTATACAAGTTATACATTGCCTCCATGCGAGACAAGACGAGTACACCACACGCGATGTACGTGTGCAGTCGATTACCTATCTTCAGCACTACGCGGTTTCCCGGAATGGGATAAGGTCTACGTGAGAAACAAAGAAAGGCTTACCATGAGAACGGTGAAACTCGTCATGTGCGTCGCGTGACACAAGACGTAGTCGTCGGATGTCTCGTTCAAGGTGACGCCCTTCGTCGACCACGTGGACGCTTAAGAAACAAGCGATGGTTTATGTCACGTGACACATCGATGACGTAAGATCGGACGAGAAAGACGATGGAGAATGCATACCCGGCACAACTACCATTGGAACGTTTAAAAGAGGACGTTGGGTTGGCAGGAAAGACTAGGACAGTATTCACGTAGTATGTGTATAATGTATGTATGTATGTATGTATATATATATATATATATATATATATATATATATATATATATATATATATATACATATATATAATATATATTATTATATATAATATATATATATAATATATATATATATATATATATATATTATATATTTAATATATATATTGGTTTTGTATTACTAGCGCTGCAACGTTTATATATATATATATATATATATATATATATATAATATATATATATATATATATATATATATATATATATATATATATATATATATATATATATATATATAAGCGTTGCAGCGGTAGTAATACAAAGCTATTATATTCCTTGATTTATCATAACCGAACTCGAGTATGTTTCACTTTCACTCACTTTTCGTGTCCCAGTAAACACATCTTGGAATTCTTCCCTCCTGCAACATAAAAATGATACATTTATATTTATCTTATGTAAATATGGCTTAGCTGGACATGTATTGTTTGATTTTAGCAATGCATAATATTGAAACATTTCGGATGATACCAATGATAATATTATGTTGTCCATTATTTTAAAGTGCACTCTTCACGCGTGACGTAATCAAAGACGAACAAGTGTCTCTGGGGACGTTTTTTATTCATGTTATAGTCTGCCACCGTCTTCGTTAGCTTTACACCTTTTATTATCACTAGATAATAATTCGCTAAGCAAACTCATGGAAATGACGAATGCAACTTCATAATGTTGGCAGCAGCAATACGAAACGAAGAGAGAACTAAGGAAGAATATATTAACAAATGCAATCAGAATGTGCGACACAAGTACCGGTTGTTGAAAGACAGAGATGTGCGCAAGAAAGCGACATAGATTGTACATAAATCCTTGCGAAGACCTATACTCCTATTTGGTAGTTAATCTTGACCATTGAAGAGGTACCTTGAAGTTGGATTACCAAATGTGATTAATTATACAGGGTGATCACTTTGGCCAGACTGCAAAATAACTACTTCTATTGTTTTCGTTATCACTCTAGTAGGTCAAATCTGAACCACTATTATTATTATTATCACTATTGTCATTATCATCATCTTCACGATCACCATCACCATTACCATCACCTTCACCATCGCCTTCGCCATCGCCACCGCCACCGCCACCGCCACCGCCACCGCCACCGCCACCGCCACCGCCACCGCCACCGCCACCGCCACCGCCACCGCCACCGCCACCGCCACCGCCACCGCCACCGCCACCGCCACCGTCACCGTCACCATGAACAACAACACATGTATCTACAACATTATTAACGTGTTCTCTACCGTGAAGGCTGGTCCTACCTGTGTGACTGGCAGTCGGTACGTGAGCGGTTGTCGGAGGGAGCCATTGGCGTGGTCACTCAGCGATGCACTGACCACCGTCCGG
>OZ024854.1:33186760-33194260 GCA_964017155.1 Oasisia sp. SBJ-2009
GTCGGTCGGTCGGTCGGTCGGTCGGTCGGTCGGTCGGTCGGTCGGTCGGTCGGTCGGTCGGTCGGTCGGTCGGTCGGTCGGTCGGTCGGTCGGTCGGTCGGTCGGTCGGTCTTTTATTAATAACATGTTATTCATAGACATTAGACATATACAATAAAGTATTGTGTTATACTTGTGATTATGTAATAAACGAAGGAACCAAGAGGACGCACTTCTTTGCATTCTTGGTAGTTCGGCTCCTGCCACAGAACCGCATTCCCAACGACGGAGCATCGTCTGTAGGCGGCCCCGTTGACGTTACTTCCGGTGGCGCCATATGGACACGGCAGATTGACCATGGTAGAATGTCGTGTCGTCGGCCATTTAAAGCTGCCGTATCGGCCTAGCGTGGTGTCGTTCAAACATCGACCTGTCACCAAGAACACGGCGCTGTGTACCACTGTCCAATAACAGTCAACAAGCTCCTCCAATACAGTACTGTAGTAGTAATTGTAACACTTCTATGGCGCCTATATCCTTGAAAGCTCAAGCTCAAAGTAGCAACAAACAAAATCATTTGACGTAATCATAAACGGGGACCGGCAAAAGTCGTCACTGGAGCAAGGAACCGCCGGGCATTTATGGAGGAATAGCAATAAAGACCTGAACTGTTACTGTTTAAAAGTGTAATTCAATGACTATGACCATTGGTGAATAGTGTGGCGGTGACCATTGGTAAACACTTGATTATGAACAGTGTGATTATGACCATTGGTTAACAGTGTGATTATGACCATTGGTTAACAGTGTGATTATGACCATTGGTTAACAGTGTGATTATGACCATGGGTGAACAGTGTGATTATGACCATTGGTTAACAGTGTGATTATGACCATTGGTGAACAGTGTGATTATGACCATGGGTGAACAGTGTGACTATGACCATTGGTTAATAATGTGATTATGACCATGGGTGAACAGTGTGATTATGACCATGGGTGAACAGTGTGACTATGACCATTGGTTAACAGTGTGATTATGACCATGGGTGAACAGTGTGACTATGACCATTGGTGGGCAATGCGACTATGACCATTGGTGAACAGTGTGACTATGACCATTGGTGAACAGTGTGACTATGACCATTGGTGAACAGTGTGACTATGACCATTGGTGAACAGTGTGACTATGACCATTGGTGAACAGTGTGACTGTGACCATTGGTGTGAACACTTGACTATGACCATTGTTGAGCAGTGTGACTATGAGAATTGGTGACCATTGGTGAACTGATTCGATGCGTACACACCTGTTTCCGCGCAGCTCGGCCCGAAGAATCCAGGCACGCACGCGCACGAGTATCCCATAATTCCGTCCGTGCAACTTCCGCCATGCTGGCAGGGAGTTGATGCGCAGTCGTCAATGTTGTACTGGCAGCGTGCACCTACAGCAGAGTGTCTCACGGGTCAACGTACACATGCAGGTCATGGGTCGTTTACCGGTGATAAACGATAATGCTAAACTAGCAAATGCCCTGAATTAGAAAAGCGGAACTGATCGGATTTACGATTATCACAGACGCATATTTTAACATCGAGGTTCAATAATAGAACATTTAGTTGCTATTAATATAATTATCGCAACAAATGTTGATTTTATCAGTGAAGTTACGTCAATTGTGCACGAAGTTAACATCGCGTATATACGTTTAAGCCAGCGCACACGTTGACAACAGTCAAACGTTTAGTAGTGTTTAGTGGTTGGTCGTCCAGCGACCAGAGCGAGCACACTGGGATCGATCCCCGTCTCGGGCGCTCTCCCGACCAGTGTCGACTGTTACCTGTGAACCCAGGCAGGCATTTGCACGAGAACGCGTTGGCGCCGTCGACACAGCGCGCGAAGTTCTCGCACGGGTCGGACGCGCACTCGTTCACGTTCGTCTCGCAGTGGTCGCCGAGGAAACCGTCGGCGCACGCGCACGAGTAGCGGTCGACGAGGTCGACGCAGCGGCCGGCGTTCTGGCACGGCCTGGACGTGCACTCGTTGATGCCGTGCTGGCAGCGGGTCCCGGTGAAGCCGCGCTGGCAGAAGCAGCGGTAGCTGCCGACGAGGTTGATGCAGGAGCCGCCGTTGGTGCAGGGCGACGAGTAGCACTCGTTCAGGTCCTTGTCGCAGTGGCGGCCGCCGTAACCGACGGGGCAGTGACACACGTACTGGTTGACGCGGTCCTCGCACGTCGCCGCGTTGACGCACGGCGCCGACGCGCATTCGTCGAAGTTCACGGCGCACGTGACGCCCTCGAAGCCGACGGCGCAGACGCACTGGAAGGCGCCGACCGCGTCGACGCAGCGCGCGTTGTTCTCGCACGGCGAGCTGGCGCACTCGTCGCGGTCCCGCTGGCAGCGCGCGCCCGTGTAGCCGCGCCGACACGCGCACGTGTAGCCGGCGACGCCGTCCACGCACTCGGCCCCGTTCAGACATGGCGCCGACGCGCACTCGTCGATGTCGCGCACGCAGTTCGTTCCCGTGTAGCCCGCTAGACAGCGGCACCGGTAGGCGTTCGTCAGGTCGACGCACGCGGCGTTGTTGGCGCACGGATTCGATGCGCACTCGTCGAACTCTTGTTCGCAGTTGACGCCGCGGTAGCCGTCCGGGCATGCGCAGATGTACAGATTGAGGAAGTCGTGGCACACCGCGCCGTGCTGGCACGGCGTCGACTGGCATTCGTTTATTTCAGTCTCGCAGTGGGCGCCGCCGTAGCCGGGCGTACATGCGCAGTCGTAGGCGTTGGCGCCGTCGACGCATGTGCCGCGCACGCACGGGTTTGACGCACACTCGTCCGTGTTTTGCTGACACCGCTCGCCGGTGAAGCCCGCGGGACAGCGGCACGTGTAGCGACCCACCTGGTTGACGCACTCAGCCTCGTTCTGACACGGCGACGACGAGCACTCGTCGACGTCGATCGCGCACGTGACGCCGTTGTAACCGGAAACGCACGAGCACGTGTACCGGTTGACTTCGTCCGCGCACGTGGCGCCGTTCAGGCAGGGGTTCGACGCGCACTCGTTCGTCTCGATCTGGCAAAACGTGCCCGTATATCCCGGCATGCACTCGCACGTATAGCTGCCGATGTGCTCGATGCAGTAGGCGCCGTTTTGGCACTTGTTCTTCACGCACTCCTTCCGCTTCTGCTCGCAGTTCGCGCCGGTGTATCCGAGCACGCATGCGCAACTGTACCGGTTGACGGCGTCATAGCAGGTGGCGCCATTTCGGCACGGCGTCGACGCGCACTCGTCGAAGTCAACCTCGCACAGCGCGCCGACGAAACCCGGCGCGCAGCGACACGCGAACCCGTCGACCTTGTCCGTGCAGGTGGCACCACTGCTGCAAGGCGAGGAGAGGCATTCATCGACATCAATCTGACAGTCCTTACCTGCGTATCCGGGTCGGCAGTCGCAGCGATACGCTGCCACCTCGTCCACGCACGTCGCGCCGTTCCAACAGGGCTGCGAGCCGCACTCGTCCACGTCGCGCGCGCACGTCGCGTCGACGTAGCCATCGGCGCACGCGCACGTGAAAGCGTCGACGCGGTCGAAGCACGTGCCGTTGTTGACGCACGGCGTCGACGCGCACTCGTCCACGTCGATCTCGCAACGAGTTCCCGCGTATCCCGGCGCGCATGCGCACTCGTACGCGTCCACCAGGTCCGTGCATCGGCCGGCGTTGGCGCACGGCCGGGAGGCGCACTCGTTGACGTTGATCTCGCACGCCGAACCGTTGTATCCGGCGGCGCAGGCGCAGTCGTATCCGTCGATGCGATCGATGCACGGGGCGCCGTTGACGCACGGCGACGATGCGCACTCGTCGACGTTCGTGTGACACTCGACGCCGACGAATCCGGCGGCGCACTGGCACGTGTAGCCGTCGACGAGGTCGTGACACGTGGCGCCGTTCCGACAGGGCCGCGACTGGCACTCGTCGATGTTGATCTGGCAGTGGGTGCCCGTATAGCCGCGCACGCACTCGCAGCGGTAGCGCGCCACCAGGTCGACGCACGTGCCGCCGTGCGCGCACGACTCGCTGTTGCACTCGTTGATGTTGAACTCGCATCGCGATCCCGTGAATCCGCCCGGGCATGCGCACATGTAGCGGTCGATGAGGTCGACGCAGGAGGCGCCGTTTCGACACGGGTCCGGCGCGCACTCGTTGACGTCCGTCTCGCAGTGGACGCCGGTGAAACCGCCGGCGCATGCGCACTCGTACCCGTCGACGCGGTCGCGACACGTGGCGCGGTTGAGACACGGATTGGACGCGCACTCGTCGACGTTCCACCTACACTGGACGCCCGTGAAGCCGGGGATGCAGACGCACTCATACATATTAACGAGATCAACGCAAGTGGCGCCGTTGTGGCACGGCGCCGAACTACATTCGCGCACTTCGACCTGACAATGATTACCTGTGTATCCGGACGCGCAGCGACACCTGTATCCGTTGATCTGGTCGACGCAGGTGGCGCCATGCTCGCACGGCCTGGACGCGCACTCATTGACGTCGCTGTCGCAGTGGAACCCCTCGAAACCGGAAGTGCAGTAGCACGCGTACGCGTTCTCCACCTGGATGTTGCGCACGACGCCGGCGACCTCTACCGCGTACGTCTTGAGCCGGTCGGTGTCGAGAAGAGCCCGGATGCCGCGCAGCAGGCACGTGCCGTTGTTGGCGCACGGCTTCTGCGCACAGAAGTCGTAGTCCTGACAGACGCTGCCGAAGAGGCGCGCGTCGGCGCACGCGCACTTGTATGTCGTGTTCGTGACGTTCGTGCACGAGCCGACGTTGAGGCAGGGCGCGCGCGTGCACGGGTCGTAGCTCTCGCACGTGCGTCCGAAGTAGCCGTTGGAACACCGGCACCGGAAGTTGCCGTCTGTCGTGTTCACGCACGTGCCGAAGTGCCTGCACGGTCGGCTGGCGCACGCGTTGCGCCTCTCGCAGTTCGTGCCGTAGTAGGCGCTCGGACAGCGGCAGATGTAGTTGCGGCTGGACACGTTCACGCACGTGGCGCCATTCTCGCACACGTCCAGCACGCACGGGTTGAAGTAGGCGCACGTCTTGCCGTAGTAGCCCTTCTGGCACTCGCACCGGAATGCCATGCTCGACGTGTTCACGCAGCGAGCCTCGTTCTCGCACGGGTTCCGGTAGCACAGGTTGAACTTGTCGCACCTCGGGCCGTAGTAGCCGACGGCGCACGCGCACCGGAAGACCGTGTTCGATATGAGGATGCACGTGCTCTCCGACGCGCACGGCGCCGACACGCACGGGTTGTAGCTGGAGCAGGTGCGCCCGAAGTAGCCCGACTTGCAGACGCACTGGAACTCCCGCTTGCCCGCGCCCGTCGCCAGGCAGCGGCCGCCGTTCTCGCAGTTGACGAGAGCGCACGGGTCGAAGTTCTCGCACGCGTTGCCATAGTAACCGGGCGCGCAGCGGCACGTGAAGCCGCCGGATGTCATGTTGGAGCACGTGGCGGCGTTCATGCACGGAGACGAACTGTGAATGATAGAGAGCACACACAGTTTAGGGCCAAACTGTATAGGGTTGACCGTGACAGGGAAGAAAATAATTGTTAACGCGCGTTTTTATCTCGTATTGGTGAACTTATGCCGCACGGGCTGTCACTGTAGCAGTAAGACCTGACAGTCGATAAAAATATCTATAACTTATGATGAGCTGTTTTTCGTAAATACTATTTCCACGCCCAATATTAGGCGATCCCTTGCTTTGGTGACAATCATGGTCATATATCAGACGTGGCCCTACTTCGGCAGCGTCTGGCGAATGTTTCACCACTTCAAGTGGTGACACCGACATCGACTCCATAAAAGAAGTACTACCTTTACATTTTTGACAAACTTCGCGCACTGGTCGATCAAAGATTAAACGTCCAAGGATATGAACATAGAAACAAGAAGTCAACCTTGGCGACCAGGAGGAGATGCTTTTGGTGTTACAAAGTTAGCGTATTATGAGTATAGCTTTCGGCTATTTCGGACAACACAATCAACGACCACAACATGAGCGCCGAGAAAGGCGGAGAGCCGAACCTGCAGGCGTTGTAGTAGTCGCAGTTCCGGCGTGAGTACCCGCGCTCACACACGCACGTGTACTTGTCGTGTTCCGTGTGAACACACACGCCGCCATTGAGACACGGCGCCTCGCTGCACGGGTTGTAGTAGCGACAGATCTCGCCATAGTAGCCTCTCGCGCAGTTGCACGAGAACACGCCACTCGACACGTTCCGACAGGTGGCGCCGTTGACGCACGGTGACGAGCTGAAGACGAGGAGTTTGTTATTTTGTAATATGTCGATGTCGTAGTTTTGAATGAGCGGTTTTTCAAAATCAGCGGTCGGCATAGAACGAAACTGACGTGTTAAAGATTGCGTCGTTTTGATTGTGTCATCAAATTAATGGAACTGCACCGTGCTACACATCGGACTGACAGTCTTAGTTATTGGAAGGCTTGTTGGAAGTGCTCAGCATACGCTTCAAAATAGTCGACATTCTTTAAAGGCTTCTAGTCTTGGAAAACTCTCATCCTGTCTGTCAAATAGTATAACATCGTTGGATTTTTAATTGCTTAATCGTTTATTTCAGGATATATGCAGACGCCTGTAAAGCGCTTTCAACATTACATCTATGGACTGAAACAGAGCTAATAATTATTTAATTTTTATTAGTAGTGTTATTTATATTCAAATATTGTGTGTGTGTGTGTGTGTGTGCGTGCGTGAGTGCGTGCGTGCGTGCGTGCGTGCGTGCGTGCGTGCGTGCGTGCGTGCGTGCGTGCGTGCGTGCGTGCGTGCGTGTGTGCATGTGTGATGAATGTGTGTCAGTGGGAGTTATATTCAGTTTACTGTGATCGTCGATATTTTACGTACTTTTGCACAACAAAACACAAGAGAAAGTTCTCTTTTGAGAAATTGAATAAAAGTGTGTCGACCGCTACGGACTGTGTGTGCAACTACCGTTGACTGACCTGCAGGCGCTGAAGTATTCGCAGTCCTTGCCCGAGTAGCCATTGGTGCACTGACAGATATACTGCATCGTGTTGTAGTGAAGACACGTGCCGGCGTTCTTACACGGCTGTCGGGAACACAAGACGTCATACACGTGTTAAGGGAGGGTCCGCTCCTCTATCCGCGATTATATACGTGTACGTAGTTATCTTTATATATATATATATATATATATATATATATATATATATATATATATATATATATATATATATATATATATATATATATATATATATATATATATATATATATGAAGTTGTGCCACGCGCTAACGACGTCTTGAAACAGGCTAAAGTTCTAGTTGTAAGTCAACAACTAAATATGGCATTGGCGACATTAATATTAAATTACCTTAAGTAGATCTTGATATTTTATAGGGAGGAAATACTCATTCTCTCCCGTTATATTTTATAACTTGACCAGACGTGTAAATTGATTAATTTGTTTG
>OZ024854.1:33199260-33241969 GCA_964017155.1 Oasisia sp. SBJ-2009
GCACCGACTCATAATCGGGGTCCGATAATAGACCGCTCGATACTTGGGTTTATCGTGATTACTAATTCATATTCGCAAATCAATGCGATTCAAATGCATCCCTCGACTGTAAAGCAAGGTCAAGGTCGTTTGTGTACGTCTACAGACGACGCTGCTGAACAGTTTATAGAACAATACACATCTTTATCGATATTGATTGAAGTTGTATTCATCTTTAGGTTCGTCTCTCCATCAAATTATTCTCGTGTGCTAGAAATTCTTGTGTACTACACATCGCATGGATTTAACATGGATTTAAACTTTGACAGACCCGCTCTTTGTAATCAAGTATACTTGCAGTCTGCGTTACGCTGCTGTCGGCCTACATATCAACAGTTAACCTTTTGGCTGCACATGTGGTCGTGGGTGATCATGTATATGATACATCTACGAAAATGTAACATTTTAAATTAATCCTTAATATTCAACCTGATTTACGGTTTCAGTGAATGTCCTGATGCTATAGCGGTCTGAATGTGTCGTTGTGAGAAACTTATAAGTAACTGCAAATTGTCAAAGATTCCGTTAAGTAGGCTCAAAAATAGCAAACAACTATGGAATGTCCTCGTATACACAGTGTATTTTGTAGACTAGTCAAACTGCACTTGGGTGTTTAAATCCTTCCTGGATTATCATACTATTCATACATTGGTAGTTAATTCGAATTTGGCTAAACTATGGTTAGGTATTTTTATGACAGGTAATTTATTGATTTATTTACTTTTTTTAGAAATGCTATGAGGAAATACTGTATTAATTTCAGTTATCTATATACACAATTTTGTTTATATTTAAAAATATTACTATTCTTATTGTATAAAAATTGCATATTTTAATTTTAATAGTAATATGTTGTGAAACGCCACGACCAGCTATGGATGGGGCGTTATGTGAAATAAAATATATTATTATTTTATTACTTACCTGATATGTCTGAGAGGTGCACGGTGACAATGGTTGTCGTCTCTCTCACGGGCGAACCTGTTACAGCCAATACAAGATGCAAAAACACATTACATTTGTATTAGATATCAAAGAACTCCGTGAGCGATGTCTCTGTGATTTGTATACAATTGGAGCGATTTTGCCTAAGGAAAAATGTGTTTCGTCTTTCGAGAGGTGACGTCCAACGCTATTGTAGCGACCAGTTTACACGAGCGCCTGTTTTCTAAATTGGCGTGCGACGTAGAATTATTAGTTTAGTCTCAACGCCTACATTAAACCGAGTACTGTGGTCTTTTCCCAAAAATAAAATCGGGAGTAGACAGTAGACACGTCACTGGTCTAAACGCAAGCGTTATTTTGTGACACCACGGAGACCGACAACTCAAAGGAAATCGCTCATAGCTGGGGCAGAATGGCCGAGTAGTAATTTGTAACGAGAAAACTGCAGTCTAGAATGAGAAAACATTAAACATCAGAGGGTTCTGCGGTTAACTCTGCACGCCCGGCATTATTGACAATTAATTTTGTTTTGAAGGTATCGCAGGCGGAATCTTTCCAATTTTGAACGTTGTTCTGAGCTTAATAAAGTAACTATAAACACAAATTGGCAGGTAGTAGACTTTCAACATGCAAGCTGCAGTCATAAGAATGTAATATTAAATGGAAAATAAAACCTAGGAGCTGGCACCCTGGCTTTCAAAACGGAGGTCGAGACTGTTTGACAGAGACTGTTCCACCGACCTGTGTCGCGAACGGTGACGGCGACGTCAAAGGTCTCGGGCGGGTTCTCCAGTCGCTTCGACAGTCGTAACTCGCCGCTGCTCGCGTCGATCCGGAAGTGCGATGAATACCGGCCGCCGGTGACGTGATACGAGAACTTCCGGTTGTAGTCGGCCGCGTCGAGGTCGGTGGCGTGCATCGCGAGTACGTGCGCGTCCACCGCGGAATTGCGATACATGTAGACGTTGTACGCCACCTGGCGGAATGTCGGCGCAAACATGTTCTCTCGCGTTACTTCGACGACGACCTGAAGAGAAAGTATCGGCGAAGTAAATCTAACGTGTTCGTATTCGAAAACCGTAAGGCAGGGTTTTGAACATCAGTTCAAACTTTCCTATAATTTGTGATATTTTGTCACTTTAAGTAATCTGCCACAGTTTCAAACATGGCTAAGTTATATAAGCACATGGTATTAGTGGCAGTTATTATTAGGACCCACAATTACACAATTGCTTTCTCCACCCCGTGGTCTGGTTGACATCGTTTAGTTGCCCAAGTCAGCAGTGGCGAAGGTGGATCTGACAAAGTAGTAACGTTCCGTACCATTCTGAGATCGTCTATCTTTTAGATATTATCATCCTCGCTCGCCAGGGGTCGCTGCTGCTGATTACGTAAGTACCAGGAAGCAGTAACCCTGGCTGAACCTTTTTGCAAAACTCTTAATTTAGTCTAAGATCAGCCAATACAATCACACACTGGAATGTGGTTGGCCTCCGGTCATATGATACTTTCACTTTCGGTGATTCCAGGCACCCGCTGCTCGTGATACGTGCACAGTTGGGGTGTAGGAGGAAATATTCGAATACGCAACACCGATCAACTCCCCGTGCGATTCGGTTCGTTATAATAGAACTCCCAGATTTTTTTATCTTCAGATTGGGGCGGGTATTTCAGCAGTACTCACGGCTAATTCAGTCGCGACTGGTGAAGTTAAGTCCGTGCTCGACTCGGCTCAATTCCACACATTGCACCGAGGACCAGCCTGAGCTAGGTTTGAAGGCAAACAGTCTGGCCTTGTGGGGATTTTTTTTACACAATTCCAGTGAATCAACATGCTCCAAACACTGCCACTTTCCTTAACTCCAGATAAACCTTTCGAAAGCATAACACTCTTATGAAGACAATTAAATTGGTAGTTCAACACATCATTTAATTTTAAAGCGAGGGTGCCATTTCCAAGGTTTTATTGTTTGCATTTAATACTATGTTCTTATGACTACAACATAAATGTTGAAGGTCTAGTGCCAGCGAATTTGTGTATAGTTACCTACTTTATTAAACTCGGAACGATGATCGCAAATTGAAAGATTCCACCTGCAACGCGTTCAAATGGTAAACATCCAGTTAAAAAAAAAAAAGTTGGCAATAATGTCGAGGCGAGCACGATTAACCGCAGTAACCTTTGATGTTTAACTTTCCAACGTTCTAGACAGCAAACGTCCCATTACAAATTACTGTTCGGCCAATTCAGGGCAGAGGAGCTGGCACCCTCCCTTCAATATGGGGACCATGTAGCCACTACTACATGCATGGTGTTCGAGTGCAGCCATCGCGTGTACAAACCTCGGAGTAGCCAGACAGCCCGCCAGCCGTGACGATCACGTAGAACTTGTACGACTCTCCCAAGACCTTCCCTAGGCCTCTCGCGGTCGTGAGGACACCACTGCCCCGGTCGATTTGAAACGCGCTGCTGTCGTCACCCATTAAGAAATAGCTCACTTCGTTGCCGTTGCAGACGCCACTGTCGGCATCACAGGCATGCGCAGTGAACACGCTGACGGCAGCCGGCGCGTTCTCGTAGATTATCGTGTTGTACGGCGTGTTTTGGAACGTGACCTCAGCTGGAATAAAATGGCTGAATAACGCATGGGACAATGTAATGTGCGTCCGCAAGGGACGCCGTCCGTCCGTCCGTCCGTCCGTCCGTCCGTCCGTCCGTCCGTCCGTCCGTCCGTCCGTCCGTCCGTCCGTCCGTCCGTCCGTCCGTCCGTCCGTCCGTCCGTCCGTCCGTCCGTCCGTCCGTCCGTCCGTCCGTCCGTCCGTCCGTCCGTCCGTCCGTCCGTCCGTCCGTCCGTCCGTCCGTCCGTCCGTCCGTCCGTCCGTCCGTCCGTCCGTCCGTCCGTCCGTCCGTCCGTCCGTCCGTCCGTCCGTCCGTCCGTCCGTCCGTCCGTCCGTCCGTCCGTCCGTCCGTCCGTCCGTCCGTCCGTCCGTCCGTCCGTCCGTCCGTCCGTCCGTCCGTCCGTCCGTCCGTCCGTCCGTCCGTCCGTCCGTCCGTCCGTCCGTCCGTCCGTCCGTCCGTCCGTCCGTCCGTCCGTCCGTCCGTCCGTCCGTCCGTCCGTCCGTCCGTCCGGCCGGCCGGCCGGCCGGCCGTCCGTCCGTCCGTCCGTCCGGCCGGCCGTCCGTCCGTCCGTCCGTCCGTCCGTCCGTCCGTCCGTCCGTCCGTCCGTCCGTCCGTCCGTCCGTCCGTCCGTCCGTCCGTCCGTCCGTCACATGTTATATGATTCACGTTTGTTTAATTCGCTAATGGCCGGCATTCCACAAAAGTGTGACTTTTGAATTTAATTAACGACTAGAAAATATTATGAAATAATAACTAATTAAAATGTCGACAATATAATAAACAACAATCATGCACTTGTAAACAGGGATAACAAATTAATATAAACGTAGAGAACCGTGGCTCAGTAGATCCCTAAATATATCGCTGTACGGTGAACATGACACTGTGAAAGATGGCGACGATGGAATATATATAGGGCCTATCATGACTGGATATCATAATATGGCCCTATTAAATACGCCTATGGGAAGTGTACAACCAGAAATAGGATAGGTGTTTGTGCCTATAACGCATAGTTTTCGATTTAGAGAGGCGTAAAGCGTCATGGGTGAACATTGATTGTCATTGATTAAGAGTCGGGTATTCCCAGGTGACAAAGTGATTAATTCCTGCATACTTGTGTATTACAACAATACTTAATTAATCTCCCGTTGCCATGACGACGCGCCTAAACGAAGCGTAGTTCGCGTGTTCAACACTAGACTTGCCAATCCTGTATAACGTCATGGCTGATGAAATTAATTAAACATGTCGATACTGTTTGTACTTCCGCTCGTGAAGACAGAATCTGCCACGCAATGTGGGTTTTAGTGGTTTGCAAATATCAATGACTCGTCGCCCGCCTGAGAGTAGCTAATGTTATTACGATAACGACGTGAAATGGAACAGCACTGGCGGAAACGCATGGTAGACCCTACATCAACATAATAATTATTACACTTTGCATGATGCAATTAATTGTTTGAAATACTTTATATGGTGCGTAATTTGACTCTCGGAATAGCTCAGTCATATTATAAGTAATTAATGTAAAAACACAAAATATAGCATAATACTAGGATTTAAAAGAAGATGTGAGTACCTTTTCTTAGAGAATGTGCGCACGCGGATGTGTGTGAGTTTCAGTGTGCGTGCGTGCGTGCGTGCGTGCGTGCGTGTGTGCATTTGTTCGGCTACAGTCGCTTATACGCAGGTTCTAGAAAGTTCTTTCCTCCATTCGTCCGTTGTTTTGTAAGTTAACATGTTTGTTCTTCATGTGTGTTTGTGTGCTGGTGCGTGTGTATGTGTGCGTGTGTGTAACTGCACTTGCGTGCCTAATGCACACATATACTAACACACACACACACACACACACACACACACACACACACACACACACACACACACACACACACACACACACACACACACATGCACGCACACGCACAGAGAGCGAGAGAGAGAGAGAGAGAGAGAGAGGGAGAGGGAGAGAGAGGACGCGCCGCATCCATAACTACAATAAAAAACGCACCTGTTATTGATACAAAAGTTCCCGCTTTTAAATTGAATTTTATAAGCAACAGCTACATCACACGATAACGTGTCCTTTTGACTTACCTTGCACTAATCCGTTCGTTATTACGCACAGTAAAACAACAGCTTCGTGAACGTATGCACGTATGTTCTTTCCTGCAGCCATCTTAGTGAAATGGTTCAACTAACATCCACCACTGAAGAAATTGTCACGTGTCCTTGTAGCGCCTCCAACGTCTTTTGATCAGCGAATTTCGTCCGGAAGACAAACTATAGAAGCGTCCTGCAGTCATCGGAAATGAAGGTGACATTATCTCCTTGCACCTTTCTAATCAGCAAGTGTCTGCTGTTGTCATAGCTGCGTCAGATTCCCACTCGACGTTCGTGGTTTAAAATTTAAGACGACATATCCGAAGATGCCGACGTTTCTCTCTAAACGCCAAGAGCTGTGCTGTGTCCAATGGAGTGTATCCGCCTAAGTATACCACTGACAGCAAGTGCCTGGGTCTGCACCTGCTGTCGGCGTGAATTGAAAAGCAAGCGCTCTCCTTCTCGTGCAGCAATACCGCAACAGATGCTCGTCGACGGCGCAATCAGCGGCGCGTGACGGCGAAGACGGCATCTATTATTCATTCGCGTGTGAGTAATCGCCGTGTGTCAAGAGTGCCTACGAAATGCGCAGCGGCATCGAATTGAATCTGTAATTACTGATAGCGATTGATCCTTGATACGCGTCAGCCAACCGAGAAGCCTCTTCATTGACCATTGAGTAAGACAATAGGTGAATATATCGTAGCACACAACTTACATCATACGTATGTTTTTTTATTTGATGGGTAGGGTGGGGAAGTGATCAATCAAATATATTCCTTTTCATCTTTGGCTACATGTATTCGTGTGAACATATATATTTTGGTATATGTATATATCGTATTATACCATTTATTTTATCTGGAAACCAGTCATTCACTTCAGTCATACAATGGCAAATCGTTGTTTCATCATTTGTTTCCCATTCACTTCAGTCATACAAGGTCATTATCGTTACTTATTTTCCGTTCTTTTCGGTTGTGTAAGGACATAATATTACCATTATTTTTATTTACATCAGTCTAAGGGCGTATCTATACACGTTTGCAATTCACGTCAGTAATTAATTTCAGTCCAATATACACATATCATTGCTTGTTTCTTTGTAGGCGACAATGGTAACGTTTTATTGTTGTAAATTACTATTACGCTTGGCATCACAATGGCGCAAGTTATTGACTGTTGTGTCGTGTCTGTTGACTTTTTACAAGACTGTGCTGCCAGCACTGGAAGGAATGTGTTCGGCTTTAATGCTTACATTGATAGAGTTCTGCATGGTTGTATTATCAAATGAAAAAGGCCATATGCTGAGTGCAAACAAAAAGGGTGGGTGGCTGCACTGTAAGACAGAGGGTGATTGTGGCCAAGAGTACTACATGTACTTGGTATTGATCAAACTGCACAACTATGTTTTATAGTATTTTCGTTTTACATTATAATTTTATTATACCATCCCATGCATATGTTCTTCTGAAACAAACATAATCAAAAGTGTTAAGCATGATGTAATAGGGATTGAGAAATTATAAATAACAAATAAATACCACATTTCATATAACACACCCTAGTTAAAACACATACAGCTCAAACGTTGCATGTGCACAGTGCACACTGCACACAACCTTGCATCTTACAACAACACACATGTCTATGCCAATGCTCATGTAATTTCTACTATTACTAGAAACTACAAGAAACTTAAGATGTCAGTCAACAATATTAGGCTCATATTAATTTAATAGTAATGTAACAGTAACCGTTAAAATATACTTTCTAGTTGTGCTGTGCACTAATACTTAAAATAAACACAGCTCCTACTTAAAAGAAATTGTACAGTCGTCCATTCAGCCAAGCCTAGTCAGTCTCATCAAGTACCACACATCAAAGATGTCAAAGGCAATTCCAGTCTACCTCACATGTACAACATCATCATCTACACACAGCCAGCCCGCAGATCAGAATGCAGTTGATATAAATAAGTGTATGATATTTCATTCTACACTTGTTCAAAATATACATTTTATATGTTTGTCACCTACAGATGACAATACACCACTGACAAACCATTTTAAAGATTATAAAATAACATCAAAATAAACTCAACTTGCATTTATAGAAAATCAATAGTTTTGAAGATACTTCACAACTTACCACCAATAATATACTATATATCTCACAAATTATTTGATGCTAAATACATATAAATATTTTTGCAGAAGCAAGACCAAGATCATCACATTTGCTGGCCACTAGGAAATCTAAAATGCTGGTGCATTTTACAAAAGTTTATTTATTGACTTAAAATATGTTACGCCCTCTGCTACAATGTTGACAACTAAGTACAGCAAGCAGTGTTTTCCTTGTGTGTCGTCATATCAACTCCACCTCCCTGAGCTACAATGACGTAGGATGAATATTCAATGTCTGGAACACGGGAAATCATACATTACTTGGAATTGGGGTAAATGGTGTGGAATACTGTACAGTAATTCGTATGTAACGGCCTCAATCCTTGGGTACCCGAGGCTTGCCAATGGGATAAACAAATGACATTGGGTACACACATATGTTATACTCCAGAATATGCACAAGATCTGTTATTTTGACACTAGTAGACCAACCCACACAGAACTGACCACCGGTGAGATCACAAACTGACCCAGATATATTTACACAACACAGCCACCCTACTTTGGAGGGACATTGGTGCCTGTGCGACTTCGCTTCCAAGTCGCCAACATCTTCCCCAGCTGTTTCTGCTGGGTCTTTCCCGAGGACGAGCCAACAGACGGAGCCTTCATCCCTGCTCTGGCTCCCACAGACCCCCGTACTGGGGCTTCACCTTTCCCTGCTGGCTGACAACTAACTTTTGGGGCTACAACCACGTGTGTGTCCTCCCCAGACGAGACACCAGATGCCCCTGGCTTCTTTGCAGGCAGTTTCACTGCTGTGCGGCCGTACGTGACCGCCTTGGGTTTCCGCTTCACCGGCTTCACAGCACCACTGCCTGTCTTGGCAACGGTGATTTTCCTCGTCGGGGAGTGTGATCCCGCCGGCTTCTTCCGCGTGTCAGTTTTCGGCTGTTTCTGAAACCTGATTGGTGCTGCCCGCTGTGTGGCTTCCAGTCGTGCCTTCGCCTTCGCATGGGCCTCCTCTTTGCGTTGTTGCGACGCTGCGATGAACTGTCTGCGTCGCTTCTCAAACGCATCAGTAAGAGACAGGCCAACGAAACTGTCACTGGAATCACCTGGAAACATGGGTACATAGCTTTAGTTTACTTACACCAACTAAAGTATATATATGTATATATATACAGTATATATATATATATATATATATATGTATACATATATACACACCAGGTATGTATATATATAATATATATATATATATATACCAGGTATGTATATATATAATATAAATATATATATATATATATACCAGGTATGTATATATATATACAGCCTAAGTTAAAAAATGAATCAAAGAATGATTAACTGCATAGTAAAATGTGATACGGTGTCATCTACATACTCATAAATCTATATACCTACATGTGTAATCAAATTATTGTGAAATACAGTGTGATCTGAGCAAGATTTACAGTACATATCCTATCCACTTTCACCCGCATTGAAAATATATTCCTATTCAGCTTTAAACGAACAAATTATTATTTTGGCATTTTAAGAGGCGAATATTTCCACGTATTCAATAAACCTGTATCGACAGAGAAGCTGGCCACAAAGGCACCGTTTCCCTCATTCCACCCTCGTACATCAACCAACTCACCCTCCGTGTGGAAGACGGGGATAGACACGATCCTGTCCTCCTCCTTCCCATCGTCCGTGCCAGAGCCCGGCCCTCCTCCCAACACCTCAAACACCCCTCTTCCCTCTTTCACGATTCTCCCACTCGTCAACCCGATGTCGCCTCCAACATCCCTCAATCGTCCAGGGATGACCGACCTCGAATCGGACGCCGCAACTGCCACGGTTGGACTGTCCGCCTGCCCCGTGGCGCCACCGTGTGGAGACCCACTGTCGACGGAGCGCTCGTGCTGGATGAAGGACATGAGGGAGCTACTGATGTTCTCCTCTGATGTCGGAGCGGCCAGGCTAGCGTCGTCCCCTTGACCGGCTGCGGTCGAGTTCAGACTGACCAGGGTCAGGTCGGGTTCGTCCGTGATGCCGGTGCTGTCCTCTACCAGCTGTGAAGAGAAACAGGTGGGATCTGTTCACACGAACTGCTCACATTTCATCTTAGTGTTAGTTCATGTTACGGTGAGTTTACATGAAATTCAATGTACAAATAATTTATTTATCTATTTATCATATTTATTTTATTAATTTATTCATCGTTTTAATGTACACTTAATGTACAGTTAGTTGTATTTATCTATTTATCATATTTATTTTATTAACTTATTACTTTAGCACCCAGTCACGTTACAACTGCAGGATAGTGAAACATCACTTTTTAGCAGTAAATACTTGAAGACTTGAAGATCAGTTTATTGAAGTTTACCGCGTCAGCTTGTATAAGATCGCAGTATTTGAATTACAGGATCTATCTATGGATTATGCAAGTTCACAGGATTGCCTTGATATGGACGCACACAGGATAGGATTGTGGAAGTTCAAAAGATTGGTTTACTGAAGTTCACAGGATTGGTTTATGCAAGTTTAATATGTCTTCGCTAACAGCATGGGGAGCACACTGACTATTATAATTCACAGGATCAGCTTATGCAAGTTCACACAACTGACATTCACTGAACTGGTCGACAAAAGTTTAAGAAAGCATGTCTCCCTGCACAGACATCACACAGCTGACCACTGAGAGCACAGAGAACGTACTTACTGCTTCAAAGAACTTGTCTTCCGTTAATACCAAGCCACCATCCTGCCTCAGACTTTCCTGTGTCGTTGATGAGGCTGGCGGTTCATCAGACCTGCGAGTCGACATCACGGCCGGCTCAGTCCAACCACTGGCAGGTTGTGCGAAATCTGGCAGAAGTTTTGGCGTGGAAGCTCTGTGTTCAAGAGACAGTGGCGGTGGAGGCGGCGGCATGGATCCAGCCGGGGAGACTTCAGTGGTCTGAGGGAGGGTTCCTTGGGGCTGACTAGACACCTCCTTTCCCCACTGTCCATCCCTATTGCCCGGGAATGAGGGCTGCTTCCCCTGTTCCTCCGTTGAGTCCGACTGGATCGAGTACTGAGTGAGGTCGCACGGTGGGGCAGACATCAGTGCCAGTGTCGCCATCTGTGAGTGAATCTGACCGACCGTGTCCGATTCGCCCGATATCGTGTACTCACTCAGATCGGTGAGGTTGGTGGCGCTAGTGTCGCTGGCGGTGACGGGACACTCGCTGCGCTCCGGACTGTCAGCTTGTAACAGAGTCGCCATTACGTCCGTCGGCAGCGTGGCTTGTGACGATGTCGTTGATTGGCTGCTCGGCGACTGCTCATTACTGCTGCTCTGACCCGTCAGTAGGCGCTCGTGACGCAAGCTGGAATAACTCGGTGTAATGTCAACATGCGCATTCGCCGAAAGTTGCTGCAGCCCACCCGTGCTGCCACCTGCAGGCTGTGGTGTGTACCGACTGGTGGCTGGTTCGACGGCGGCGCTGTCACCAAGTGTGAAGTGTTCCGCAGCCATTTCTTTCAGTTTCAAGCTAAGGAATTCCGTCCAGTTGATCTCTCCAAGGTTGCCGCTGGCGCCGCGGAACGACACCGACTTCCCCTGGGTGGTTCTCTTCGGAGATTTGTCTTCCACAACACAGGGAGACGAGGGGAACGACGGGAACGCTCCTCCCTCCTCCCCTGTCATCCGCACTGACCTGCCGGCTGCCGGTGTAGACGATAAAGGCAGGTAATGCATTGTGGGATTGCGCAGCGGTGTCAGTGACGAGCCACTGATGTCTCCGAAGTTCGGGCTCTCTCCGAGTAATGCCGAAGAAAACTGAGGGGATCCTGTGTACTGAGTTTCCCGTGATGGGTTCGGCTCCAGATACGAACGCATCTGCGAGGCCACTTCCACGGGTGTCCACTGGGGGGAGCTGTCTGCCGCAGTGCTGCGGGAGGTGTCTGACGGCAGGGACGCGACAGTGATGCCGTCCGGATGTGGCATGTAAATGTCAATATCATCTTCGTTGTCTTCATCGGCGTTGTCGTCGTCGACGGACGGGCTCCCGTAAAATGATTCTGAAACAAACGAGGAAGTAGTGAGGAAATATAAGACATTTCTGGAAATTATAACTGCGTTGAAATCCCCCACTTCTTCTGTGTGTCAACCTTCTCCCTTCCCATCTCTCTTCTTTTTATTAGTTCTACCATTGTTCATAATTGCCTTCGCCTTCAAGTGACCAGTTGCCTTGCAATGGCAAAACCTCTGTTAAAGCATCAAAAATGGATACAGAATACGTAGTGCATATGTGTATTCTGTTGTACATTTTGTTGAAATTATATTATGAATAATTAGCTAAACCTTTTTTCAGAGAAAAACTGTGGATTCACATTGAAGTGCTTAATTACGTACATCATTAATAATGCAAATCAATTGTGATGATATAATCACGTATGTGGAAATGCACCTTATTCCATCATCCAGTCGGATGAATACCTATGAAACATGTTTACAGCCAGTTTATTTACATTCAATTGTACTGTGTTACTACTGTGATCTTTCATCTCCTATAAAATACATAGTTTGGAATTGAATAAGATAACCATGTTTAGCATCAGATGCAAACTGCCGTAGAGTGTAGTGTATAATATCTGTCAGTAAATCATTCCTCGTTAGTTCATCACTTTTTTAAAGAAAATATATAAATACAAACCTAGTGTCGCTAGGAATGGCTTGCGGTAAGTTTGCACCTGAAAGAAAGAATGAACCGGGCATCAAGTACTGGCAAACATTCAAAACAACACTAAAGGAGTTCCTCCAAGAAAAACAGTACACATCTTTATTTATCCTTTTGTTATGATTCCAGTTAAATAGAATTTCCTTTCCCGAATACACTAAAATAAGCAGTATTTTATAACAAGCCACTGGAGAAAATAAAAATCCACCAGCAAGGGGGGACTAATGTCTATACTTGCTGATGTCTGTCTTATACTCACAAATACACATGCTATGGCCTCTCTGGGTGGGACAAGTATGTCAAACTATGCTTTATATCCAATGTTCTGTTGACTTCTTCATGTGTGACTGTGACCAGCCACAGCAAAATGGGAGTTAAATCACAAAATTGTGATATATGGAGTTTGTTTAGGTTTTTACAGATAATGTTTTGAGAAACGAGCTCCTTTTGACTGGTATCGTCTATTCTTTCTCAACATGTTAGCACATAAATGCATGCATGCATTTTATATGTGTTTGATTATTTGTTGATAAAAATAAACTAGACATTATCAAAGGACACGAGCCAGACAGTTATTTTTGGCCTGTATGGCGAATAGGCTTGTGTGACTTACTTAGTACCAGTTTACAGTGGCTGGTCATATCTATCCGCAGGAATATAACACGTCACAGAGCAAGATGAGGATTACTTCTCAAAACTGGTCAACTCAGAACTCTGTATCAGCCACATATGTGTGGAAGGAATGTCACTGAGGCTTGAGGAAAGAAGACAAAGAAAAGATACCAGAAACCATAGCCAACGTCACCCCTGACGACAGGGACAACAAGAGGGGAACAACTTGAGCTTGTAAAGTTCTCTTATTAAAATGTTCCTTACATTGGAAGTTTCTTGTAACAAGGGTCCAGTGTCATAACTATTCTATGGCGTAAATAACCCAGACACAATAACGCTTAAGCAATACCTACATCTCCAGGGGCTTCTCTTGCTGTAGACTCAGCAGTGTGTTGCTGTGACAGCTGCTGCTGTTGTTGCTGTGACAGCTGCTGCTGTTGTTGCTGCGACAGCTGCTGCTCTCTGTCCCTAGCTGTATCCACACCAATCGTGCCGCTGAAGACACCCGACTCAGACTGACACGCCCCTTGCTGTCCCGCGGCATCGCCCGGCTGTTGCGCACCACCACTCTGGTAGGTGTCGCCACTGGTGGTGCTGAAGACAGCCGAGTCGGTCTGGTAGACGGCGGGGAGCGGTCGGTCCCTGCGCGTGACGTCGCGTCGTTGGTCGTCAAGGATGTCGCCACTGCGAGGAGTGTCGCCACTGGTCATGCTGAACACGGCCGAGTCCGTCTGCCGAGGATGGTAGCCCGACTGAGACTTCGTCGCCTCGGGGCCGGTTGGTTTGTCAGTCAAGGTCACATGCTGCTGCCTCGCCTCCTTCCCACCAGGTGTCTCTGCCTCAACGATCATGCTGAGTTCGTGTGGCGTCGACGGCCACTGTCTGTGGAGCGCGGGCGGAGGCCGACTCTGGCGTAGAGTGCCGCCTTGTTCACCAGGTGGCACCACCGAACTGTCTTGCGTGGCACTGCTTCTTGGCGAGCTGTCGACATTGCTGTACAGTTCTGCCTGTCCCTCCTGCTGGCGCTGCTCCATGTATCGCATTAGATCGTCTCGCTCGGTTCCTTGGCGTGTGTCTTCATGTTCATGCCCATACACACTGCTTGGAGCAAACCGTACACCAGCCCGCTCCCGCTCCCATTCCTCTTCCATATGCCAATCCCTGCTTTCAGGTTCCCGACCTACATCCTGGTACCTGTGTGTAATGCTTTGCTTTTCCTCCTGCAGGTGGCGCAGCTGTGTCTCCAATTTCGCCTCGCGCTGATCGAAGTTCGACAACGCCTGCGAGAACGCCACCTGCTGGTGATCAGCTGATCTACCACCCAGAGACACGGGCTGTGTTCGACTGTAGACATCTCTCTCATGGCCAGACTGAGTCGACCAATAGGAGCCACTCGTTCGAGCAGCAGGCATTGTCAACGGCATGCGATCAGACCCCCCGACGTTGTTCGGCGATAAAGATGCCTCGGATGAAAGAGTCTGCTCCACAGTCGTGCCACTGATGCCACTAATTTCTACATCGTGAAACTGTCCCAGATCAGACATCCTCTCAAAGACTGACCGCTGTCCATCACTGCTGGGAGTACCACGTGTCATCGACAGTGATGGTGTTTTCAGTAGCGTTGACGCTTCCTGGAAGAGTTTCTGTGCGCGTTCCTGTAGGCGTTGTCGAGCCTCTTCAAGCAGCAGCGTCTTTCTCCCACCAACGCCTGCCGCTGAACCCCGCAACTCACTCGGTGCCGCCTCCTACAGACACACAACCCTCGTTACAATGGCATAATTATACGGAAATTATTTTATATATGTGAATTGCATTACTACTGTGGAACAGCATCTCATAAATCAAACATTACTGTATGCATTTAGAATTTTAACAACTATCACATAAGTGTTTTCAAACTACTACTACTACTACTACTACTACTGCTACTACTGCGACTACTACGACTACTGCGACTACTGCGACTACTCCTACTCCTACTCCTACTACTACTACTATTTTATTTATATGGGTATCCATTATTTGACCACCTGATGCATTATTGCTATGCAACTGGTCACATGACGATACATCAACGTACCTGCTCGTCTGGACTCAGTGTGGTGCTGGTGTCCTGGCTCTGCAACAACATCTCGGTGGCAGCCGGGGCAGAGGGATACTGTCTGATTGGCTGCTGAGGCCAGGTCTGAGCGGTTGCCATGGCACTGGGCCAATATTGCACCCGTTGCCGTGGTAATGGCTCCGTTGCCATGGACGAAGGGTCAGTTGCCGATGACAATGCCGTGGATGAAGCCGACGTGACGGATGTAGGAATCGATAGAGACGACGTGGACGTCAGCTGAGACGCCAACATCCTCCTACGAGACTCTATCTCATCGAGTCGCTCCTGCAGCAGTCTCTTCTGTAGCCTGGGGAGTGGAGCAGTAGCAGTAGGAGACACAGCCAGGTGAGTAAACACATGTATCAGAAATGAGGTGCCTGGGGTGTTTGATCATTGAATAGTTCAGTAAAACATGCAGGCATAATGGTGGAATGGCTAAATATGCTGGACTGCTGCCTGGCTCTGGCCGGCTGATGGTTCCGTACTTATACCAGCCACTGTGTCAAACTGTAGGCAATGTCATTCGCCCTACATCGCCTGTGTGTTTAGCAAGAAGCAGCAAAACACTAGGTGCCTTCTCTCTGGTGTCCCCGCCAAGGGATAACAACAATCCCTTGGAGAGAAACAGAGAATCTGTCGTGGACTCACTGAGCAGGGGTCTCATTCTCAAAACTCCTGTTGGAATAATAAGGTACGTGATAGTGTAATGGTTAACACGTGCCAGCATACCGGGTACAATACTCACAGCAGGCACGTTCCACCTGGTATAAAAACCTGGCTCTCAACATTGGAGAGTGGAGACTCTATCCTCCGAGCCTCAGGTGTAAAAGAGCTATTGATGACAACAAGCACCCTGGCAGTGACCATGCTCAGTGCCAGCATAGAAAGGTCAGCTTGGCTATAGTTTCCTGAAAATGGCTGCCTAGTTGAATGAGATCTCATAATAGCGTAACATTGGAATAACTAGAACAAGACTCTGGGCAGTTAGAGAAAGGAACACTCACTCCCAATCTCGTTGCTGTTGCTCCGTATCACGCTTCAATTGCATGCTCTGTGCTGCCACCTGGTCTTGTCTGCGGCGTTCAACCAAGAGGGTGGCGGACATTTGCTGGTTCTTCATTGGCTGGCTGCGGAGTCGAGCAGCGGCCTCCAGTGGGTGACGTAGGGTACGGGGTTCTGCCCATGTCAAGGCAAAAACGATTTACATATTAGCAATTTAACACATACATTGTTTTTAAGAACCACATTTCCGTGTCTTACACATCATTCCGCCACTGTCACGCTACTCAGTATCGACAATCCCTCATAGGACATCCCGCCATATTCTTTCACACCGTGATGGCCGCACGAAAGCAATGAAGACTGGTTTGTAAACTACAAGTCACATCTGTAAGACTCCACTACTACCGTAACAAAGTTATCTGACAATCATTCTTCATACAAATGTAAACATTTACTATACGAATGTAATGTTCGTGACATTACAGTTGTAATGTTTCTATCATTACAGTTGACACAGCCCCATTGTTCCCCTCACCTGATTCTGATGACGCAAGAGTTCGATCCGACACACCACTTTCTGCGGCGGTTGACGTCGCGTCCTGTGACACAGCCGACGATGACACGATCGTGCCTGTCTCCAGTGTTGCCAAGGTGCTTGGCGTTGAGCTCTCCTCAGTCACCTCCGTCTGAGTGGTCGACTGGACTGGACTGGTTGAAATCACTCCAGAAGACAGGGTGTCGGGGTCCGTGGCAGGGCGGGTTGGGAAGTGACGGGAAGAACCTGTGAGATGAGAGGTGTCGTGAATTGTGTATTGACATGGACCGATGGAAAGACTTGTTCCACTGAATGGAAATAGTACAAAGTCTCGAAGAATGACCACGTCTTCGGTATCTGTCTGAATGTGGTGTCTGGGGATGGAGACTGATATATATATATATGTATATATATATATATATATATATATATATATATATATATATATATATGTGGTATCAGAAGTTGGATAATGAAACACACGCACACTTTGACACATGGTGTCAGAAGTTGGATAATGGCACACACACACACACACACACACACACACACACACACACACACACGCACTTAGAAACACGGCGTCAGAAGTTGGATAATGACACACTCATATACACACTATCCAACTTCTGACACCATGTTTCTAAGTGTGTACGTATGTAGATATTCATTATAGTTATAACAGTTGGAGAATAAAACACCTCAAAAATGAATTGAGACCAAATTAACAGCACACGTGCACGCGTAAAGAATGTGAATATGTCACTGGACCTAGTTGCATATCCGCGCCTCCTCCTAGCGATCCTGTAGGTTCCTCATTAGCTTCAGAAGTTGGATTGACACCGGGAATGAAAATATACGCCAGAGGTTAGATCATGCGCCAGATGGTGCCAGAAAGTGCAAGATGATTCCAGAGCAACTGGTATCAGGAGACCACGATAAATTAGTCGAAGGGGCCACGACTGGCTAACCTGAAAACTCCTGCTCACTTGACTGGATGGACGGTGTGGACTCAGAGCCACCGGTGTCGCTGCTGGCTGACCTATGAACCCACTCATCCCGCTGACCTTTGATCTTGTTCAACAGCTTCTTCAAAGCACCGCCTGCAAAGTAACACTGTCTTTATCTAAACTTTGTAAATGAGTGCAGCCGTCCATGGCAGGTAAACGATCCACTCAAAATTAAATATACCAAATTCAACTTATTCTTCTCAATAGATATGCAAATGAATGCGATATGTCTCTCGATCCAGTTCATGTATAATTTAAAGAACTGAGAGAACTTGAATGCAATAAATTAAATAATAAAATTGAACATCCCAAGAGGTCAAGTAAGCAAGCTAATTTCTAAGCATGCATGTTTGCAATAACGGGCAACAAAAATGCCAAAAAGATCGTAACCTCTGGTAATTCCTAAAACTTATATATATTATCTTAATGATATCATAACATCAAGAAATGTGTTCACTTGTTTTCTGTTAAAAGCTGCTAAAAGCAAAAGCTCTTTGATTCCACACAATAATGTAAGTTACATGTTTACCATTAGCACCATTTACTAAAATAACCTACACTGATGTTTTTGTATTCGTCAGTGATGAATTTGAACAGTTATTGAGTAAAAGAAATTGGAGTTACTTTTTTAGAAATGCTCACATTCACAACTTTCATACGAATAGCCATTCCCTCAGGTCACATTGTATTGTGAGAGCATTCACGCATAACTGCATAATTTATGCCGAAACCACAACAAAATTATTTCATGTTTCAACTATTTGACATCATCAAATCAACAATGTCCTTACGACAAGACGTGAACCACATTATTGACTGCTTCTCTCACCAGGTGGCATGCCAGCTCCGACTAGAGGTCGTCTCCGCACTTGACTGTCGACTGTGTCGTCTCGGGGTGTCTCCGAGGGTTGTCCACTCTGGGGGTCTGACACCCCCTCTGCCTCCCCCTCCCCCTCCCCCTGACCTTCCTCTATGTCCCTCGAGATATCCAGACTCGCTGTGGTGCTGGGGGTCTCGGGGGGAGGGTGTGGGTCCAGGGCCATGCTCATGTCACCCATGTAATCTGGGCAAAAGATGAGAATTGCTTACATAAGTTACATTTTAACTTAGGGATAAATCTGATACGTGTCCGAGAAGTTAATCTGCCAGAAAAGGTGTTATGCAGGTAAGTTACAATGATTGAGGTTATTGGCTTAATAGTTTAATTATAAATTATATTTCAATTATTATTGTTACTATAATAACCAGCATTTATAAAGAGCTGTATCTGCAGCTACCAGTCCTTCATAGGTGCATACAAGCATTGTATAAGATATATGTAAACATGATATTACATTAACATTAAAAAGATTATATGCTGAGTAATTAAGATATCTTCACATACAATGTAAAAATGTACAGGTTATTCACATCGCAACGTAGTATTAATATACCTTTTATAATGTTAGTGTTGACTTAAGTTTTAGCGCTGATATTTGAGTAGTGTATAAATAATTACAACCACTTGTGAGTACAACCAATCACTGCCAACTGACAGGTTGCTTTTTTGTATAACAGTTTAGAAACAAGAAGTTGGCTACAACACAGACAGAGCAGTATGTGGTGTTAGACATCTGTGTTGTGGGATATTAGACGTCTGTGTTGTGGGGTGTTAGACGTCTGTGTTGCGGGGTGTTAGACGTCTGTGTTGTGGGGTGTTAGACGTCTGTGTTGTGGGGTGTTAGACGTCTGTGTTGCGGGGTGTTAGACGTCTGTGTTGTGGGGTGTTAGACGTCTGTGTTGTGGGGTGATAGACGTCTGTGTTGTGGGGTGTTAGACGTCTGTGTTGTGGGGTGTTAGACGTCTGTGTTGTGGGGTGTTAGACGTCTGTGTTGTGGGGTGATAGACGTCTGTGTTGTTGTGGGGTGTAGCACTGACCAGTGGCTGCCATGAACATGTTCTCGAAGGCCTCCTCCATGTCACGCTGTTCTTCCTGCTTTTCCTCGAGATGACGATGCGGCGGCTCAAATATCTGCTTCTACACCACGCAAACAAATGAAAGTTACGAAAGGCATCTAGGAGAATGTGGCTTAACAACACTAGAGGCCAGGAGATTGAGAGATCAGATAGAAGTGCTTAAAGTATTGAATGGACATAAAAATGTTGATGGAAATCTTGTTTAAGAAGGATAACAACCACAAACAATGATTTCCACGTGCCGCTATCTCGCAGCCGATACGGTGACAGAATGTTTTCAGTAGCTGGTCCACGACTGTGGAACACTCTCCCTGCCGATATGAAGAAGACCTGTTGCTTCGTGACGTTTAAAAGACTACTGAAAACCCACCTATTCCGGGCTGTGTATGAAGTGTAGACACTTGTCAGTTTATTTAATTTGTATTTTATTTGTTATCTATTTATTATCTTTTACATGTTTTACATTAATTTTACAAAATGTCGTACTCATTATTTTATTATCAATATACCATTTATTTTAATAATTATCTTTACCTAACTTATTTATTTAATTATTTATTACTATTACTTTTTATACATATTTTAGGTATTTTATTTACCTTAACAAAGTTAATATTATAATTCTACAACACATGTATATATACTCATGTACAGCGCCTCCGAATGGATATTTCCAGATTTATGGCGCTTTATAAGTGTTCTTATTATTATTATTATTATAAGAGGACTAGCGGAGCAGTGTGGACTAGTCTGTAGATGTTAGACATTTCTCATTTTCACAACAGTAAATAAATGGAACAGATTATTTGCTAGTAGTAATAATGTTTAATATGACTGACATATACCTCAGGAGGGTGGGATACATTTAGATAGATAGGTTGGACTCTCGATACGCCAAAGGACTTCCTTGTTCACGTGCCATCTAGCGTTAATTCTCTAGGTGGCAATCTTGTTAAATCTTGTTAGACGCTTCTGGTTGTCGATATTTCTTACTCGGAGAAACGTGTGAGTCAGTCGTAAATGATGGGATGTGTTTGTCTTGGTTTCCTTTTGTTGTGTCGTGTTTTATTACTTTACCAAATTAAACTGCTTTGTAATGAATGGTTAGAAAAATCAATCTAATGAAAAATCGGTTTGATGATGGCTGCTCAAAGCAACAGACATATCTGTCAGATTTCTAGGATTTGAGCACATAAAATTTAAGTACACCATACAATGGACTCTACTATTGAAACATAACATTCCATATTTACCATAGCACACTTAACAGACAGTATTAATTAATCACTACAAATAATGAAAAGCAACACATCCACTCTCTGGCAGTTGGCCTGAACTATGAAGTGGCCAAATCTCACCACTGAATTCTGTATAATTTCTTTGCGCGGGCATGTGCCCCGACAACAGAAGTGCTTGTGGAGACACTTACTGGTATCTTGGCGACAACCTTCTGTCTGCGCTGCATGTCTGCTCTCTGGAGGTCACTCAGCTCCAACAACATCTTGTTGTAGTCCTGTCTCAGACACACACACGGTCACTCAGGTTAATGGTGTCACATGTGCAGGCTTACAAATAACATTAGAAGTAATGTTGCGTGTGGATATCACAGTGGAGTTGTTAAATGTTGTTAAAAACTTGTGTCAGAAGTGGGATGATGAAATTGTATGATGACAAAATGTTGTCGGATGTGAATACACAAATTGTGTCAGAAGTTGCATTGCAAATGGTGTAAGAGTGGAAGCATATTTAAAAAATCCTTTTGTTCCAGAGGTAGAATCAAAAATGATGTGTAAAGAGGGGTGATAATGTCGTCAAAACTGAGATCAGAAATGATGTAACACTAAGAAAGAAAAGTAGATTTGATAGAAAACTGTGTGTGCATTAACTTAGAAAGTTTGCAAACTTTCCATAAAAGGAAAGATCATATAAATGTAAAACCAATAACACTATTAGATAGTATATATATATGTATATGTATATGTATATATATATATATACACCTATGTGTGTGTGTGTGTGGTGTGGTGTGTGTGTGTGCGCGTGTGTGTGTGCGTTTATGTGCCTGTGTGTGTGTGTGTGTGTGTGTGTGTGTGTGTGTGTGTGTGTGCGCGTGCCTGTGTGCATGTGTGTGTGCCTGTATACAGTGTGCTCACACACACACACCCACACACACACACGTGTGCTCAGGAGCCTGCCTGTGCCTGTACCCAGACACCCACCTGTTTGATGAGCTCCTTGTGGAAGGCGTGTTTGTGCCTCAGCCTGGCCTTCTCCCTGCGCTCCTCTACCACCCGTCTCCTGTCCTCGTCCATCCCCCTCAATCTCTCCCCCTCCTCCTCCGCTGCCTCCTTCGCATTCCCCTGAGGATGACACAACTCCAGCCTCAGTCACTACACACTTACCACGTGACATCCAAAACACTCAGTTCAGCAGGGCCTTCTGCCAGTCTTCAAGACTGCCAGATGACTGACTGACTGACCCAGTTGGGCCTTCTGCCAGTCTTCAAGACTGCCAGATGACTGACTGACTGACCCAGTTGGGGCTTCTGCCAGTCTTCAAGACTGCCAGATGACTGACTGACTGACCCAGTTGGGGCTTCTGCCAGTCTTCAAGACTGCCAGATGACTGACTGACTGACCCAGTTGGGCCTTCTGCCAGTCTTCAAGACTGCCAGATGACTGACTGACCCAGTTGGGCCTTCTGCCAGTCTTCAAGACTGCCAGATGACTGACTGACTGACCCAGTTGGGCCTTCTGCCAGTCTTCAAGACTGCCAGATGACTGACTGACTGACTGACCCAGTTGGGGCTTCTGCCAGTCTTCAAGACTGCCAGATGACTGACTGACTGACCCAGTTGGGCCTTCTGCCAGTCTTCAAGACTGCCAGATGACTGACTGACTGACCCAGTTGGGCCTTCTGCCAGTCTTCAAGACTGCCAGACGACTGACTGACTGACCCAGTTGGGCCTTCTGCCAGTCTTCAAGACTGCCAGATGACTGACTGACTGACCCAGTTGGGCCTTCTGCCAGTCTTCAAGACTGCCAGATGACTGACTGACTGACCCAGTTGGGGCTTCTGCCAGTCTTCAAGACTGCCAGATGACTGACTGACTGACCCAGTTGGGCCTTCTGCCAGTCTTCAAGACTGCCAGATGACTGACTGACTGACCCAGTTGGGCCTTCTGCCAGTCTTCAAGACTGCCAGATGACTGACTGACTGACCCAGTTGGGCCTTCTGCCAGTCTTCAAGACTGCCAGATGACTGACTGACTGACCCAGTTGGGCCTTCTGCCAGTCTTCAAGACTGCCAGATGACTGACTGACTGACCCAGTTGGGCCTTCTGCCAGTCTTCAAGACTGCCAGATGACTGACTGACTGACCCAGTTGGGGCTTCTGCCAGTCTTCAAGACTGCCAGATGACTGACTGACTGACCCAGTTGGGGCTTCTGCCAGTCTTCAAGACTGCCAGATGACTGTCTGATACAGTTAGTTACAACTGACAAGACAGGCAGACTTTAAAGGGGACCAACTGGCCACTAATTCATAATTCAAAGTTAAGGAGCCCACGTTAACGGACGTCATTGGCAACTGGCAATGAAACAAAGTTTAATGAAATACATGGCACCAGTGACACTGGCTAATCCTAAAAACAATAGATAAGCTGGTCAGTAATGGCTGTGACAGTGAGTGACATGAGCAACCCATTAATGCACTAATTGTTGATTAATTCAAGACTGAAAACTATTTCTGGGGGGATGTAGCTAATGGCTTGATACTCAGGTGGGAGAACAGCCTTCTAGACAATTATACATATCAAAACATAAGTAAATAACTATTCATAAATATTGTCGTCTTTGGAATACACTGCCAGTTGGCAAAGGATACAAGAATGCAAGTAAATGCAGACAGGTGGATTGACCTTGGCGCCTGTGATTTGAAAATTTCACAGGAAATGTAGAAACTGTTGAGTAACTTGCACCAGACTCTACCTGTTCTGTTGGTTCAGCCTTTTCGATGATGCATGGTTCGGGAATGTGGTAGTGCGTCGCCGAAAACGCGTTCAAATCTGTGCACCTCACTGGCTTTACTGTAGGCGCTGATGGAACGGAGCAACAAGGAACTGTTAGTGACATCCATAGTTTATACTGATATTTTAAGTCTTTGTGTTAATTTATTTTCTTCCTTAAAAACTTATGTAATTTGTCATGTTTCACTGTACGGTTTACAGGTTTTTACCTGAAATAAATGTATTCATTACATTTGCTTATTTGTCACTAGTGTACAAAAATTATGTGATCTATTAATTGTATGCATAATTGTACATGTCATCATGACTCTTTGTCATGGAGGTTCAGCGGATCAGTGGTGCTCAGGTGTGGACCAAAGTGTTTCACGTAGTGAGGTGGACATTCTACTAAAACTAAAGTCCCATGCTTTATTGTGTCTATGATATTTTGGGACTGTCATGTTCGAAACAGCAGAGTCTGTTTCAAATTACCATGCTGGCTAATTCTGGGTGGGGAAACAGACACCCTTGTTTTAAGAGAACAATGACTGACTGGCCGTGTAAGTAGGAGCCACTTCTGTCAACTCACCTTTCTCTATCCCCAGCCCGTCGATGGGATCGGGAGAGGGCTGTGGGAGGGAGACTATGAGGGCTGAGCGGGCTCGCTCCGTCTCCAGGGCTGTTTGTCTGCAAAGGGACAAATGATGTCACTAATGCCGCAGTCTCAAACTCACTCAAAGTTGTATAACAAACGTATAATTAAACGCTAGTTTTTTATTAAACTAACCAAATACATGTCCATTTTGTCAATTGTACGTAATAATGGCAAATAAAACTGTATTATTATAACAAGAAATATACTGTTTCTTCATGGTTCCAAGATGTCATTAAGCAGCAGGAAATAAACTTAATTTGGCAAAAATGTGGAAATTTGTGACGTACCAATTCATCTACTGCTTCGTCATACAATTTGATATGTTTGTCACAATAAACATAAAACAAACCGACACAGTTTTATATTAATTCAATGCCTCGCAAAATCATGTCGAAGATAGTTTGATTACCGACATGGTTACTGTCATATACATGTATTACTTACTAGGACATAGACGACTGCTTTTATGTAAATGTAATATGCACTAGAAATCCTATCAAGACATGATGTGTTTTTTAAGATATTAAAATTTGCCACTTTAAGAAGAGCCCATGTTGTGGCCTACACCACACTCACCTGAGCACTGCGGACTTGGACGACTCTCGCTCCCGCTCCTCTCGCTCCTCTTTCATATGCTGCAGCGCCACCTTGTGGCGTTCATTGGCAACCCGGAGGTCTGACTTCTGCCTCAGCACTCGCATCCGGTGTTTGGGATGCGTCACCTGACGTCCAAGACAAATAGTTCAATCCTGTCCCGTGTATACCAAGATCGGTACTTTTGCAGTTTAGGCCCGCACCTCGAAAATAACATCAAAATGTTCACCTACGATGACCAAACTTCGCATAGTGTATCTACTACACCTGTACTACGCGTATAGACTTGTCACATGATCAAAACATAGTAATTAATGCCTGAAATCGATGAAAATGTGTACGTAAATAATGCGCTTTCCTCGTCGAGTCACTACTGTCACAGTGAACTCCGTCAGGTGGCGCCGAGGAAAGCGCGTTATTTACCAATTACGTACACATTTTGATCGATTTCAGGCATTAATTATTATTTTATGATCACGTGACAGGTGCATACGCGTAGTACAGGTATAGTAGATACACCATGCGAAGTTTGGTCATCGTAGGTGAACATTTTGATGTTTTTTCCATAAAATGCACAAAGTGTACTAGTATCACACTATTTCTGTGAGCGACAAAGTTGCGCATTCTGGTGACACAGTATCTTAACACTGTGTGACCAGAATGCGCAACTTTGTCGCTCACAGAAATGGTGTCTACAGTGACACAGTGGCAGCTTTTTTCATCTCATACACCCTCCATAAATAAAACATTGATCATCTTTGTGAGGTCGTTATTTTTGTTAGACAGTCTGCTGGTCTGCCTGAGATGGAGTGTCAGTGGATGGATTCAATACAGCACTGCATAAAAGTAGATTTATCAGCAGTTGCCGACTTTTTGCCGTACCTCAGCCACAGCCTCTCTGTGGGCCTTGCCCACTCCACTGGCCGTCTTCACGTACAGGTCAGTGAGCTGCTGCAGCCGCTCCTGTCTGTGTCTCTCCAACTCCACCTGCAGGACAAACACCACACACATGACACACATCAAACATACACACTCTCAAACACACATTTAAACAGTCTAAAAATGGTAGTAAAGTACGACAATATCGTATTGTCTGTTTGCGTTAAATGGAGTACTTTCTGTGGAATCTAGCTGCTCTGTGGATGATGCTCTGGTTCGAGGCAGAAATGTTTTACCTTGACCTCTTCCGCCAGTTTGTTCAGCTGCCTGTTCTTCTCCTCCTTCACTGCGTTCCTCACACGCGCCGCATTCTGCTTCGCCTGCTCTCTCACCTGCAGCCAGACTCACATGAACACACACAGCAGAGGTCTTATGAGACGTAACAAGACTGCTCTCTCACCTGCAGCCAGACTCACATGAACACACACAGCAGAGGTCTTATGAGACGTAACAAGACTGCTCTCTCACCTGCAGCCAGACTCACATGAACACACACAGCAGAGGTCTTATGAGACGTAACAGGACTGCCAAGCAGAGAACCAATTCATGACTGGATAACAAAATATGACATTTCTAAGTCGTACATAACAGTGGAAGACACAGACTGGTGTGGACGAAAGAAAAAGGATCGTCACTGTACAAAGCTACAACGGCAGAAGAAGGAACTGTATGTGCATGTAGAAACCTATAATCATGTAATGAAGAAGGATTTTACTAGTATGGAAATTAGTAGTATATAAAGAAGGCTATGATGGAAGAAGGATCTTGATATGTAGTCTAAGCATGCTGGAAGAAGGACTTACTGGAAGAAGAAGGATATAGAGTTGTAGAAGCCTATAATGGAAGAAGTATCCAAGAAGTTACCAAAATGGAAAACAAGGATCCGTACCTGTAGAAGCCTCACTTTGCGTCTCCTCTCCCTCTCGGCCTGCAGTAGTTGCACCTCCTCATTAGGGCTTAGACGATACCCAACCTTCATCTTGAAATGTGCTTAATGATTTCTTCCACTCTGAAAATAATGCCTGTGGTGGATTTTGTGCTAGAGGTGCATCACATTAGGGTTTTATACCCACTGGCCCACCCAAAAAGTTACTGGTTTGAATTTTGCAAAGCAAAATATGCAGCCACTGAGATGCTTGTCACTTTGCAAGAACTCTACCAACGGTCAATAGGTGTCATCATGCAGACTTTTTGAAAGCTCTTATGTTGCATACTTCACTTTATTTATGATAGCATGTACAAAGAAGGCAAATTTAAATTAAGCTTTTTAATCGTGGTGCTACTCTGCTGTTAATACAAAATCTTAGGTGTTGTTTGCCTTATTCAATGTTAGCAATTTTATTTAGACTAGGTAATACCCAGCCTGGGACCGGTTTCATAGCGGCTACTTATGACGTCGTAGCGGGCGATAACCCGTCGTAAGCCTAAGACGTCGTCAAGTTACACTAGTTGCGTTTCATGAGTCTGCTCCATAGTTGCCCTTAGCTGCACCATGTATTTAATAGGCGTAACTTTACGCTGGTTGAAATATTTACGGTATGCTCCCGAAGTTGAAAATGTACAGTATGCTCCCGACACGCCCACTCTCAACATTATTATTTTTAATGTATACACTGGATATCCTTTATATTCATCATAGCTTCCCATTTGCTATACGAACGACAAAGGCACAGCTAGAAAGAAAAAAGGATGCTCAAACACATCACAAATACAGGGATTCCCCACCGCGACGTAAGGGGGTCAATGCTACTGGCGCGAATGCTAAATTGGTCTCATGAAACCGGCCGTACGCTGCATTGTCTATTCGCTGTTAGCTACGACCAGTAGACCGCGTAATTGCGCGTAAAGTTACACGGCTTCATGAAACTGGCCCCTGGTGGCAACCTGGGCTTTGAACTCAGAGGCAGAGCCAGAGCACTGCCACTGGCACTGCCACTGACATGCAAGATATGACATATGTCATAACTTGTAATGTATACATTGTCATTGAACTTGATGGGTCAAATCATTGCATTCCCAGTGAGTCTACAGACAATTTTGAGATTTAACAAATTAGAAAACATCATTGTAAAAGTAGTTGTGACAATATGCATGATTGCCTGCAATATCGCTCAAAAAACAGAACCGTGTCTGCTAATTTACATGACATTTGATTTGTTTTGCAAAATAGCTCGTTATTCTCCGGGTAATTATATAGTCAATATAGTGCATACATTTTATCTACCTTCAAAAATACTCCAAGTATGCTGATATTCGCTTGTTCATTTCGTTAAATGATACCAGAGAAAATCTGCGTTTGGACTTGTTTTCAAAACACGGCGCGTTATTTTACGGTAGTTTACGACATCGTTATTTTCGTATGCGACATATCCGCTTGACGGCAGCTGGCCTGTGGGCGTCCGATTGCCGAGAAAATGTTGCTTATACTGGACGATGTCCACAAAGAGCACCTTGCTTTTCTCAACACCGTTTCGGTAGAAGGTCAGTCGAAATATATTCCCACCGATTTGCATATTTATTTTTGAATGACCTGCTGAGAGGAGCGTCAAAGAGAGACGTGTGAGCGATAATATAAGTTCGTGTCGAGTGACGCTGGCTAGTAATATTATATCCATATTATTATCCATTTTCTTCTGGCTTTGCGTTTGGCCTTGAATTATTATTGCTACTGGACTTTAAGTGTACATTTTTTACAACATGATGATTGCTAATTTTTACCTCGCCTTTGCTCCTTATTCCAACTATAAAACCATAATTTATGGATCTACGACTTTTCGTCTAACAAGTAACACATGAAGATGAACAATTCGTCTATTATGACATTTGGTCTAATGCAACAATTCGACTATGACATGTGCTTGCTCAAAACAAATTATTGCTGATATGTTTCCTTTCTATAATACATATCAGGTTATTATAATTATTATTTCAAGTGATTTCCGAAGAAATATATGCATACGAATTATTGAAACTTAATTAGGTACATCATAATCCGCTAGATGGCGTATTGAAATCTCGCGGTCATTTCTGTTCCAAAAGTTGTGACCGAGATATCTTCCCATGCTTGATGTTTTCTTTACTTGCGAAATAAACACATAACACTTACTAGCTAGTCCACGAAAGGTGGTAGCTAGTCTAGTACGATATATTAGCTTTAAAATGATATATGTAGCATTATTGGGCGTGCTTGGCTAGCGCCACAGTGCTATGGGGAACTTTGCCACCCTTTGGGGTTCTGTGCGTATATTACCAACAGCCTACGCTGCACCATGCCTGCCGCTCACCGACAGCACAGTCATCAGTGATGGCGTCAGTAGGCGCTTCCCAGCATTAATTATTGTTATTGTTTACATGTTTTTCTAGATCACATAACTTTTTATTTCACCCCAATATCTTCAGTAGAAGCAATTATATTACCATTTTCTTGTGACCAGCTTCCTGGTCACAAGAAATGGACAGAATTCAATACCAAAAATCTCCAATTTTCTGAGCACAAAAACTGGAATTACGTCAGAAATAAAAAAAGGTCGTAAACTACATACCAAACTCTATCTTGTGGTATAATTTGAATGAGATTGGAGGTATTTGAATTTTTTCTGATGTACCTAACTTAATAAAAATTATAATAATGAGCTGTGACACTAGGTAAATATGCAAGTCAACACAAAAAGTGGCTAAGAATCACATTTCACAACAAAATCTGGACAGACAGTTTGACAGCTACACACAGTTCAACGGTTACCGTGATTACGGATTCACGGTTCACCCTAACCAAGCCCTAAACATCAGGCTCCCCCAACTCCAATAGCAGTTTTTGCACCCTGTACAGTTTTAGAAACGCAGACATGTCAGATAATGTATCTCTTCAATGTAGTATTAGTTGCATTAGACACATAGTCAGTCCATAGCTTTATGCAGAGACCCATCCACCTGTCATTTGAACAGGTAAAACCTGTTGTGGAAGGGTAGAAATATGGGTGGACGGGTAGTCTTAAAAATCATAGATATTGTCAGTTATGCCTTTGAAATGTGAGTAAAATGTGTTACATGGTAGTCCATTTAAGATCAAAAACACATTTAAAGTTTGTAAACTGGCTTAACAGTTGACATCTATGTGTCCACTAAAAATGTGACTGGTAAAAAAAATTATCCTGCATAAAGCCCTGCTAGTCACCCACCATTATCATGTTGTGCGTCTGATTGTGCGCAACCAGATTCCAGCAATCTACCAAATGTGATTAATTGGCAGGGTCCACCTGTCAAGATGTGTGTCTTGAATATGAAGAATAACACACTATGAGTACCAGCACCACAATGCCGGAGCCTCACCCCACAAGAGCCCCATATCTGGTTGCTCTGTCATTAATGTCTTTTGCCATGTTATGTTTGGTCATCCTGGCTTCCTTCTTCTGGCCTGCACTGACATAGTCAATGCAGGCCATTGTCGAGACAAGGCACTGTATAATTGTTTCAAAATTAATTTCCAATTAAGTATGCATAATTTTTCAAATTTTCATTCTCCTTTATTTGCAGTGGTTCGTGAATTCTGTCGAATATCAATGGAGTTCATTAGAAAGGGGGTCAACCAGAAAGCGTACCAGGTAGCAGCACGTAAGTTGAGTTGTTGACTGCCATAATTGCTAAATTGGTACTGTTACACAGCTTAAAAATTGTGTCATAATTTATATACCTTGTGATCATGGTTTGCACCGATATACCATATAATATGACATTGAAAACTACTGAAATGTATATTGTATAAAATTTGCTAATCTGGAGTTTGGTGCCATGATAATAATTTATTATTACTACATGCCAAATATATTACAGGAAGGCGGGGGGGGGGGAAACCTTCGGACAAAACCCCCTCCATACATAACTCCATAAGGACATAAGCTCGTTTCGGACAAAACCCCCTCGGACAAAACCCCCTCATCTTAGATACTAGCCTCAAGAATTATCAATATAATTAAACTTAACTTGGCTTGTATGTTTGTGCATACTATAATATATATATATATATAATATATATATATATATATATAATTTGGTATGTAAAAGATTTAAATACATACCAAATATTTTTTTATTACTGGCATAATAAAGGTGCTATTCAAGCAAGTTACCCTCTAGTCTGAGTTTGTCTGCCTGGCAGTCTGCAGCTCTGGGCAACTTAGTAACCACTGTTACTATAACCAAGTTACCCTCCTAACTCCATTATGTTTGTAAATGTGGCTTCAGAAAATGGTGGAAGCAAGTTACCCTCTAGTCAGCTATGAACACCGGTGGAAATAAACACTCTGATAAATGCAACTAGAGGGTTGATTTTTGCAATAGAAATAAAAATATTTAATCATTCTTGAGTCTAGTATCACTGATGAGGGGGTTTTGTGCGAGGGGTTATTTCCGGAAATGGCTTATGCCTAGAGGGAGTTATGTCTGGAGGGGGTTTTGTCCACGCACCGTTTTGACTAAAGTGAGGCTGACTGAAGGTTGTGTTGATGTTTTGACAGAGAAGCTGGACACGACTGTGGAGACTGTGACCCACTGCGTACAGGGACTGACATACCTGTTGACAGAGAGCGTCCGGCTTATGGTGAGGAGCAGGGTTGGTCCGACTAGAGATTTTGGCATCCTCGAGCAGCTGACTATGTCAGTACCTCTGATATAATGTTGGGTGATTTCAGCCAATGTTACTGATGTGAGTGGCTCATTATATTGGGATCACCACCAGTCGTGTATCCGACTTCAAATTGGGGCAGGTTTTTTTACATACATATTTATACCCAAGCCTGGTGATCAGGGCTGGGGGCAATTCAAAATGAATTGGAATTGACCAGTTGAATTGGTGACTCGTTGAATTACAATCCAATTCTGGAATGGGAGCGGGAATTTAAATTGAAAAGATTTGGAACAAAATGAATTGAATTGGAATTTTTAAATATTGAATCGGAATTTAAAGATTTGGAATTTAAAGAGTTTGAATAAAAAGGAATTGAGCACCTGATATTTTACAGACAGTTGGAAGTATTGCTGTGCAGGCAATGATGTTTAATGACCAAGAAAAGTTGGACAGTGGAGCTGCTGGTCAAACATTACCCAGCAGTTAATCAGTGAATGAAACTGATGAATTGGAAGTCAATTAGGCTTGTCCTACTGCTATGTCTGAATAAGTGCTTCAAAGAACCATTGAAATTAGCAGATAACAGTCAGACTTTCCCAGTGTCAGTTACTAAGCAAATATTAGGACTATTCAGATACCAGGAGTGAAGCCAAACAGTCCCAAGTTTAACCAGTGTAACTACAGGGGTGTATTTCTGGTCCGGGACAATAAAGTTTTATTGTATAACAAACATGACATTTGGTAATTTTACTATTCATTTAATGTAGTATGTTATGGTTTCTTTATCTTATTAGGTATATGAGAAGAACGTGTTTTCAAAGATATAGCTATTAAAACTGATTATATAAATACATCAATACATAAGATGCTGTATCAGCCCTTCTGTATGCACATTAATCATATAATTTATGGTTAACTTTTGTTATGTGAATTGAATTAATCATATCATTTTATTTGTTATGTGAATTCGAGCAGGAATTCAAATTATAGGATTATAGATGGAATTGGAATTTAAAAAACTGAACTGAAAGAAATTGAATTGGAATTGAATAAAAGGAATTGCAATGAATTGGAATTGAAAGAATTGAATTGACCCCAGCCCTGGTGATGAGTGTCTTGGAAAGGCAGTGGAAACACCCACAAGTGACAAGTTCCTACAGGAAATAAACATCTGTACTTTTTCTAGCTTTGTATTTCTGATGACACCTCTTTGATCAGGCCACTTTATCTTGGTTGTCTCGGTGCCTGTTTTAGAAGGGTTTCACCACCTGACTGAGCTTTGATTGTTTGGTCTTGCTATATGAAGTGTAAGATCAAAATAAAATGTCAATGTTGGACCCAATCACAAAATTGTTGAGATATACTTAAGTTGTTCTTTGTGTTTTTGGTTAGAACATTTGTAACACAGTTACAAAATACTTGTTGTATTTCATGTTAACATTTTGGTTGTCTCATTTATAATTAATGTGCACACGTTGCAGCTAAATGAAGGCGACTTTCTTGACTCGGTCAGCAAGCTGGGGTTTGGAGAGGAGCTTCAGGGCCAGCTGTATGAGCTGTACTGTGAGAACAGAGAGGAAATGAGGCGGACACTGGCCACCATGTCCATGGGGCTCCCCTACTACAGTAACCTTGAGTGGAGGTTTGAGGTGAAGGTATGTACAATGGAGTCACTTTCATTTCATTATCGTCATCCGTGAAGTAGTTCACCAGTTCACCAGGACAGTTTAGTAAATAAAGGGTCTCTTTTTAACGTATTTGTTTACTTTTACTAAAATGGTTCAGTTGGATAGCAACAAATCAGTTACATGCATAGTTGTTACATTTTTAAAGGTGGGTATTCATTGTGTATTTTTATTGTATAATTAAAAATATTCATGTGTTCTGACATCCTTACTGCGCAACTGTGTTCGAGGGAAACTGAAATATTGAATTAAATATTTGCACAGCTGGCAGTTTTCACTCAAATCACAGAATAACGAACTTGGATAATTCCAAGAAAAGTTATGTCTTTACGAAAGTGATGCAACATGATGCACATATCCATCGCATATGTAAACCAATCTGAGACAATGCCTTTCAAAAGTTTCTGAGAAAGTCAAATTGTTATGCTAAAAAACAAGCAATTAGTCACTGATAGATCATAAAAGTTGATAAATTTAACTGTAAAAATGTGTGTTCATTTCTTAGAGCAATGGTATCTGTTTATAATCACCTTTCTGGTCTCTCTCTTAGAACTTTGAAAGATGGTTATATGTAATATATTGTAATGACATATAAATAATAAAAGCATCAGCTGAATATATAACCATAAAAACATAATAATTTTAATGTGGAAATTGGTAATGTAAAATGTAAATGACTTTGAAATCCCAACACAACTATGTGAATGTTTTCAGCTTGCCAGCCGAAGTTTATCTCACCAGATGGAGCCAGTAGTCTTGCTCAAGTTACACACAGACGATTGCGGTGTCCGACAAACAAAAGTGTTAGAGACGGACCCAACGAACCTTGTTCACCTCACACAGACACTAGGGGCAGCACTGGAGGAAATGAAATCGTCACACTGTCGACGGATTCTCAGGAATGTCTAATGTTTTTTCGTATCATATTCTGCAAAAATCACACATAGGAAATGCATCTGACAGAGTCAGAATACTGTATGATTATTAATATTGTATAGTAACGCACTTCTTACATCTAGATGTATATCTTATATCTGTTTCAGTTATAACAAAGATATGTGCCAAATATTGCATGCTACATATAAAACATGGTTATCATATCAATGCCATGGTTTCAAATTGGCAGTTTTCCATAACAAAATTCAAAAGTCCTGTTGGAATCAGTTTGATATTGTCAATGTGTAGAAACATGAAGTAAAACCATATTTTACCAGATCTCTAGAAGCTCTATCCTTCCTAAAGAACCTTATTTGTGTTGCTGTACCACAGCACTATAACTGTCAGTGACTGTTTGTCTGGTTTAATCAGTGTTATTTAGCGTCGGGGATGAACGGTGTTGTCACTTCTGTACATGTAGTTTTATGTACGTTGACACAGCACTTGATGATCACTGATGTGGCACTTCAGTCAATGCCCAGCTCCACATGGTTCCTCCACAGCCACTGGTGGTAGACATTCAACTTGTGATCATTGGGGTTCACCTGTTGACAGAACAGTTCCAATTATTTACTGTAATGCCGGTGTCAGACAGAATATTGACCTGCATAGAAAAGTGACCTGGTGTCAACATTAAAAAAAATTCTATGGCATAGTACATTGACCCATGCTCATAATTCATTATACAAATCCAGTTTGAGTGGTCATGTGCTTGAGTGTGAACCAAACAAGGATTAGAGTAAATATCCATTTGATATTTACAACTAAATAAATGTGTTTATGTGGGGGTAGGGGTGTTATCTGTGTATACCGAGCCATGGGTTAACATACTATAACTATACCACAGAAGTATGACCTTCCACCCCTACAGCCACCCAAAACAAACTTTTTTTTTATTACCAAATAGACATTTCACTGTGATGTTTGTTTGATAAATCTATGAGCCTGTAACCATTCCAGTTGTCAACATTTTACAATTTTCTATATATAATGAGCCCCGGGTCAATATACTGTGCCATATACATGTGACCTCCCCACCCCTACAAAAAGTTGTTATAATTATCAAATAGACATTTCACTATGATGTTTGAATGATAAATCTACAAGCTGATACCCATCCAAATTGGCAAAGTTTTACAATTATATATATATATATATATATACTGAGCTGTGGGTCAATATACTTTACCACAGAAGTATGACCTTCCACCCCTATAGCCATCCCAAAACAAACTTTGTTATTACCAAATAGACATTTCACTGTGATGCTTGAATAATAAATTTACAAGGTTCAACAAAGAAATGATTTATTAAAAAAACTTCAATATGCCATGGCGCAAATTTAAGATTAGATACTGTCTTTTGAAGTGAAATAGTTGGTTATGTGCTGTAATTTAACATTATAATCAAAACGATTATTTCAAATAAATATCCATAAAATATGGGGGTGGGTGATTTTTCTATAGGGCGGGTCATTTTTCTATGACTGAAAATCGATGGAAAAGTGACCCAGGGGTCATTATTCTATATGACACAGGCATAACACATTATATTTGAATAAATGGCTTTGTATTTATGAAACTGTCAGTTGTGTGAACATAGTATTTTCTTAATGCGATATAACCCATAAAGTAGCTAAAAACTGAAAGCAAGACGCACTGGAGAACAGACTCGCCTGCACATACGCGCACACATACATGCACACACACACACATTGCTCAGATGATATCATTGGAGCCTGGCTGTATTTATTTGGAAATATTCATCCATGGCATACATTGCCATAACTGGCGGGCAAATATAAAATTAGTAGTGATAATGGCTGCCCTTCATTTGTTGCTCCACTGGGGTTTAGACAGCAATCTATTCTTTTTGGTGTAAGGTAATTTATATATATATTGTTCAGATCAGCCCCAATCAGAATGTGTGTGCGTGTTGTTAATAATATCCATATTTCAATACTATGCAGCATTAAAACAAATCAACGTGCTCTATAACAGCCCACAAACCTGTTTCCATTCATTGATGCAAAAGATCCTGTAAGAGTCATTGCCGTACTTGCCAATACCGTACAACTCGATTGGATAATGCCAGTCTTTCTTGAGATATTCCGCTGTATAGGAGTAAGGAATTACACAGATTAAAGATCAAACCAACTCCGAAATCCTATTGTTTCTATTTAAAAACTTAACATAATGACATCTATTGTAATATCTTCACCACATAAATATTTCTTCGACACTTTCGTGGTGATAGTCTACAAGTTTAACACTGCTGAATAAACTAGCATTTATTCATTCATTCAAGTCAAAGAACAGATCAAACAGGGCATTAAATAATATTAAATCATTTTCTGGCAGACTGATTTGTAAAACTCTAAGGTTAAAAAATACATGTAATATTGCTTGACAAAAAGCTTGGATGGTTTGGAAGTTGACGTAGAGAAAATGGCCAAATGGGTTATTATATTGTGATTCCTGGAGCACAAGAGCGTTGTCTTAGAAGTAGACAACGGGTTGGACAAAAGTCTCCACTGTATTCATGGACGACCAGCAAAATAAATAATTAACCTGATTCGGTTAAGTTCCATACAATATGCATGAGTTCTACATGAGTACTGGATGTATGTTCACGAGTCGTAGCTGGTGAGGATGGTGTAGGAAAGAACCCACTAATGAACATTAGTTGCGAGACGCAGTTAGTGTAGTGGTCAGAATATCCACCTGGCAGCCTGGGTTCAATACCTGGCCATGGCACTGATGTTAGGCATGGTATATTTGATGTTAAAACCTGGCTCTCAACATTGGGGACTGTGTATCCCTCGTGAATCGGAGAATCACGTTAGTGTCTGTCCCTTTTTAACTTGGGATGTAAAAGAACCACTGTGGAAGACAAGCACGCTGGCAATGACCACCCTGGCAGTGACCACCCTGGCAGTGACCACCCTGGCAGTGACCACCCTGGCAATGACCACCCTGGCAATGACCACCCTGGCAGTGACCACCCTCAGTGTCCACATGGAAAGGTTGGCTTGACATAAATAAATGTTCTGACTAGTTCAATGAAACCTCACAAGACCATAAGATTGTAAGCACACTACACACAGACTAGTGAGTTAATAGAACCCCGCTGAGTGCTGGAAACATATATAACAGAACAACACCTGACATGGCTCCTCACCTGAAAACCTCACGAGGATCTGAGCTCGCTTATTGTGCAGACCGAGAGGTTGGAGTAGTTCAGCAATTGGCCTCCAGTCCGCCTCGGCAGTGACCTGGGCACTCGGCCACGTCTCAAAGAATTGCCAGAGGACAGGGATTGTGCACTTGCCTGAAACAAAACAAAATGTAAACACTTGTTACGTTTAATGATTTCGGCTTAATTTATTCCACCACTGAATTCGGGTTTCTAATAATCTGGGCATTACAGAAGTTTGATTACTAATTTACTACCTCATAAAGATTATGTACTTAGTGGAATGCAGTTACCCAGTAGGTATGACTTCTTCCAATTCCTAGTATGGTTAACAAACCAAGTGCTGTACCTGCAGTTCTGTTGAGGAAGATGGTAGCCACCAGTAACTTCCATGGGTCGTGGAACAGGGTCTCCTGTACAAGGTTAAAGGGAGACTTGGGTGGGACCCACTTCTCATCTCTCTTCCTTCCTAACTGTAGGCGTTGTGTCCGTATGCTGGATCGATTACGGGAAAAATATTTGCTCTTCTTGTCACAATTTCTTTCCTTCTTCCTATTTGCTTCGTTGCTTGCTGTAAGTTGACAAAATAAACAAGACTGAGGATTATGAAGATGTTATGAGGGATTGATGGAGGTAGTTGATGATAAATTATAAGGATGAGGGAGTGGTGGAGGTGGTTGATGTTATAAGGATGAGGGATTGATGGAGGTGGTTGATGTTATAAGGATGAAGGAATGATGGAGGTGGTTGATGTTATAAGGATGAGGGAATGATGGAGGTAGTTGATAATATAAGGATGAGGGAATGATGGAGGTGGTTGATAATATAAGGATGAGGGAATGATGGAGGTAGTTGATGATATAAGGATGAGGGATTGATGGAGGTAGTTGATGATATAAGGATGAGGGAATGATGGAGGTAGTTAATGATATAAGGATGAGGGATTGATGGAGGTAGTTGATGATATAAGGATGAGGGAATGATGGAGGTAGTTGATGTTATAAGGATGAGGGAATGATGGAGGTAGTTGATGTTATAAGGATGAGGGAATGATGGAGGTGGTTGATGTTATAAGGATGAGGGAATGATGGAGGTGGTTGATGTTATAAGGATGAGGGAATGATGGAGGTAGTTGATGATATAAGGATGAGGGAATGATGGAGGTAGTTGATGTTATAAGGATGAGGGAATGATGGAGGTGGTTGATGTTATAAGGATGAGGGAATTATGGAGGTGGTTGATGATATAAGGATGAGGGAATGATGGAGGTAGTTGATGTTATAAGGATGAGGGAATGATGGAGGTAGTTGATGTTATAAGGATGAGGGATTGATGGAGGTAGTTGATGATATAAGGATGAGGGAATGATGGAGGTAGTTGATGTTATAAGGATGAGGGAATGATGGAGGTAGTTGATGTTATAAGGATGAGGGAATGATGGAGGTGGTTGATGTTATAAGGATGAGGGAATGATGGAGGTGGTTGATGTTATAAGGATGAGGGAATGATGGAGGTAGTTGATGATATAAGGATGAGGGAATGATGGAGGTAGTTGATGTTATAAGGATGAGGGAATGATGGAGGTGGTTGATGTTATAAGGATGAGGGAATTATGGAGGTGGTTGATGATATAAGGATGAGGGAATGATGGAGGTGGTTGATGTTATAAGGATGAGGGAATTATGGAGGTGGTTGATGATATAAGGATGAGGGAATGATGGAGGTGGTTGATGTTATAATGAATTTCCCGGTTCGGGACAATAAAGTTTTATTGTATAAGGATGAGGGAATGATGGAGGTAGTTGATGTTATAAGGATGAGGGAATGATGGAGGTGGTTGATGTTATAAGGATGAGGGAATGATGGAGGTAGTTGATGTTATAAGGATGAGGGAATGATGGAGGTAGTTGATGATATAAGGATGAGGGAATGATGGAGGTGGTTGATGTTATAAGGATGAGGGAATGATGGAGGTAGTTGATGATATAAGGATGATGGAGGTGGTTGATGTTATAAGGATGAGGGAATGATGGAGGTAGTTGATGATATAAGGATGAGGGAATGATGGAGGTGGTTGATGTTATAAGGATGAGGGAATGATGGAGGTGGTTGATGATATAAGGATGAGGGAATGATGGAGGTGGTTGATGTTATAAGGATGAGGGAATGATGGAGGTGGTTGATGATATAAGGATGAGGGAATGATGGAGGTGGTTGATGTTATAAGGATGAGGGAATGATGGACGTAGTTGATGATATAAGGATGAGGGAATGATGGAGGTAGTTGATGATATAAGGATGAGGGAATGATGGAGGTGGTTGATGTTATAAGGATGAGGGAATGATGGAGGTGGTTGATGTTATAAGGATGAGGGAATGATGGAGGTAGTTGATGTTATAAGGATGAGGGAATGATGGAGGTAGTTGATGATATAAGGATGAGGGAATGATGGAGGTGGTTGATGTTATAAGGATGAGGGAATGATGGAGGTAGTTGATGTTATAAGGATGAGGGAATGATGGAGGTGGTTGATGTTATAAGGATGAGGGAATGATGGAGGTAGTTGATGTTATAAGGATGAGGGAATGATGGAGGTAGTTGATGATATAAGGATGAGGGAATGATGGAGGTGGTTGATGTTATAAGGATGAGGGATTGATGGTGGTGGTTGATGATATAAGGATGAGGGAATGATGGAGGTAGTTGATGATATAAGGATGAGGGAATGATGGAGGTAGTTGATGTCATAAGAGATGAGGGAATGATGGAGGTAGTTGATGTCATAAGAGATGAGGGAATGATGGAGGTGGTTGATGTCATAAGAGATGAGGGAATGATGGAGGTAGTTGATGATATAAGGATGAGAGAATGATGGAGGTAGTTGATGTCATAAGAGATGAGGGAATGATGGAGGTAGTTGATGTCACAAGAGATGAGGGAATGATGGGGGTAGTTGATGTCACAAAAGATGAGGGATTAATGGAGGTGGTTGATGTCATAAGAGATGAAGGTAGTTGATGTCATAAGAGATGATGGAATAATGGAGGTGGTTGATGATATAAAAGATGACAGAATGATGGAAGTATGTATAAGAGGTGAGGGGTTGGTGGAAGTTGTTGATGATATAAGAAATGAAGGATAGTTGGAGGTGGTTGATGTCTTGTGAGATGAGGGGATTATGGAGGTAGTTGATGATATAAGAGATCAGGATTGATGGAGGTGATTGATGTCATAAGAGATGAGGGAATGATGGAGGTGGTTTATGTAATTAGAGATGAGGGAATGATGGAGGTAGTTGATGTTATAAGGATGAGGGATTGATGGAGGTAGTTGATGATATAAGGATGAGGAATGATGGAGGTAGTTGATGTTATAAGGATGAGGGAATGATGGAGGTAGTTGATGTTATAAGGATGAGGGAATGATGGAGGTGGTTGATGTTATAAGGATGAGGGAATGATGGAGGTGGTTGATGTTATAAGGATGAGGGAATGATGGAGGTAGTTGATGATATAAGGATGAGGGAATGATGGAGGTAGTTGATGTTATAAGGATGAGGGAATGATGGAGGTGGTTGATGTTATAAGGATGAGGGAATTATGGAGGTGGTTGATGATATAAGGATGAGGGAATGATGGAGGTGGTTGATGTTATAAGGATGAGGGAATTATGGAGGTGGTTGATGATATAAGGATGAGGGAATGATGGAGGTGGTTGATGTTATAATGAATTTCCCGGTTCGGGACAATAAAGTTTTATTGTATAAGGATGAGGGAATGATGGAGGTAGTTGATGTTATAAGGATGAGGGAATGATGGAGGTGGTTGATGTTATAAGGATGAGGGAATGATGGAGGTAGTTGATGTTATAAGGATGAGGGAATGATGGAGGTAGTTGATGATATAAGGATGAGGGAATGATGGAGGTGGTTGATGTTATAAGGATGAGGGAATGATGGAGGTAGTTGATGATATAAGGATGATGGAGGTGGTTGATGTTATAAGGATGAGGGAATGATGGAGGTAGTTGATGATATAAGGATGAGGGAATGATGGAGGTGGTTGATGTTATAAGGATGAGGGAATGATGGAGGTGGTTGATGATATAAGGATGAGGGAATGATGGAGGTGGTTGATGTTATAAGGATGAGGGAATGATGGAGGTGGTTGATGATATAAGGATGAGGGAATGATGGAGGTGGTTGATGTTATAAGGATGAGGGAATGATGGACGTAGTTGATGATATAAGGATGAGGGAATGATGGAGGTAGTTGATGATATAAGGATGAGGGAATGATGGAGGTGGTTGATGTTATAAGGATGAGGGAATGATGGACGTAGTTGATGATATAAGGATGAGGGAATGATGGAGGTAGTTGATGATATAAGGATGAGGGAATGATGGAGGTGGTTGATGTTATAAGGATGAGGAATGATGGAGGTAGTTGATGTTATAAGGATGAGGGAATGATGGAAGTAGTTGATGATATAAGGATGAGGGAATGATGGAGGTGGTTGATGTTATAAGGATGAGGGAAAGATGGAGGTAGTTGATGTTATAAGGATGAGGGAATGATGGAGGTAGTTGATGATATAAGGATGAGGGAATGATGGAGGTGGTTGATGTTATAAGGATGAGGGATTGATGGTGGTGGTTGATGATATAAGGATGAGGGAATGATGGAGGTAGTTGATGATATAAGGATGAGGGAATGATGGAGGTAGTTGATGTCATAAGAGATGAGGGAATGATGGAGGTAGTTGATGTCATAAGAGATGAGGGAATGATGGAGGTGGTTGATGTCATAAGAGATGAGGGAATGATGGAGGTAGTTGATGATATAAGGATGAGAGAATGATGGAGGTAGTTGATGTCTTAAGAGATGAGGGAAGGATGGAGGTAGTTGATGGCACAAGAGATGAGGGAATGATGGGGGGAGGGGATGTCTCTATAGTGAGGGAGTTTGGGAGGGGGGGGGGCTGTTGTGTGTGGTTGGGTGGGGTTGGTGTGTGGGTTGTGTTTTGTGGTCTGTTGGTGGGGGGGGGGTTGTTTGGTGGTGTGGGGGTGGGGGGGGTGGAGGGGGAGGTGGGGTGGTGTGTTAGTGGATTGGTGTGTGGTGGGTTGGTGGGTGGGTGGGGTGGGGTGTTGGTGGTGGGTGGGTGGGTGGGTGGGGTGGTGTGTTGGTGGTGGGTTGGTGGGTGGGTGGGGTGGGGTGTTGGTGGTGGGTGTAGATAGTGATGATAGGGGAAGAAGAAGAAGGGGGGGGGGGGGGGTGGAGTGGGTGGT
>OZ024854.1:33242169-33452169 GCA_964017155.1 Oasisia sp. SBJ-2009
ATTAGAGATGATGGTATCAGGGAGGTATTTGAAACAATAAGAGATGAAGGAATGATGGAGGTGGTTGATGACATAACAGATGGCTGGTGTCATATGAGATGATTGAATGATGGAGGTGGTTTGTGTCATAAGAGATGAAGGAATGCTGGAGGTGGTTGATGATATAAGAGATGAAGGAATGCAGGAAGTGGTTAATGATATAAGAGATGAGGGAATGCAGGAGGTGGTTGATGATATAAGAGATGACAGAATGAAGGAGATGGTTGATGTTTTAAGAAATTAAGTAATGGCGTAAATTACTGATGTAATAAGAGATGATGGAATGGTGAACACTGTTGGTGTCCTAAAACTTGATTGATGTGGTCAATGCCGTTAAGAGATGAAGGATGATGGAGATGATTGATGTCATAAGAGATGAGGGAATGATGGAGATAGCTGATGTTTTACAAGATGATGGAACAGTGGAGGTGGTTGAGTTTAAAGATAAAATAATTATCTGCATAAAATATTACTTTTGCAGAACTATTTTTAGCATACATGTTAATTTGTTATATGACTTGACATAAATGCTGTGAAGTGAAAATGTAGTTCCAAGTGCTACCTCTACCTGTACAGTGTAGATACATTTGATGAGTTACATTAGTCCCCATATTTAAAGCATGTCAGTGTTATCAGTGCCTGACTACATGTATCAATGATGTACAGCAGAACCTCTCTGAAGAGATCACCGAGATATTATTGCCCATTTTCAGGTGATGGCCCAAATACACAGGTTGGTCAGATTAGGCCAGTCAGAACGGACATTTTTAAGAGGTGATCGTTTGATGGAAGTTTGACCGACTGTGGCTGAAAAACACAGTGCAGTACACTTGTTATAGACAACACCTCAATATAACAGACAACTGTTCATAACAGATACATTTAAGTCTACATCTTGTTGGAGCAACAGTTTGATGTGTATGTGTGAGTGTGTGCCTGCATATAATGATGCAGGTAGGTAATCTACAATTATTTAACTACTCTTGTCAGCTGTGCATGCTTATCAGAATTGTTAACAAGTGCAAACGAATCAAGGTGCATCTTTGAATGTTGCACCTTTGAATACACATGCATGGTTATTGGATTCTTAATATTTTTTGTTTTTAAATCTAGATTTAAAAACTAATAGGAAAACAAGATTAAGAATAACTCAAATCCATTTACAATTGCCTACTTAAATGCAGATCATGAAAAACATTTAATTACTTTTTTATTTTGGTTACACTGAAACACATTGACAAGAGGCATTTGATAACAACCTTGATATACGCATCTATGCACACATGAACTGACACATAGCTCTATAACACACCACAAAAACAAAGTGTCAGTTGAACCTTATGAGTGCATTACATGTGACAGTCCCACTCACAGTGACATAGACCATCGTGAAAGGTCTGCTATTAAAACAAAAAACAGCAGTAAAATTTAAAATCAAGTTACTAGTCAGGTTTATGTTTGGAAATTAATGGCAACAGTTTCTAAAAACTTGTGCTTAAATTTAGAAAATTTACCACTTTGTAAACCAAATGAAACTTTTTAAATTACCTGTGTACTTGTCTGTTTCATTGTACAAACAATTAGTCACTAAAAATGTGAATATTTTACTGATACTGCATGCAATGCACACATTTTCATCATGCATACACAGCTATTCTGCCACATACATTGGCATAGACACATAACTACACAACCCAATCAGCTTTTTGCAGCATTTTATTGATTGCCAGAAAAAACACAGACAGATTACACATTAATGTTTAAATACGTCTTCACTAATTCATATAAATATATCTATGTTTTGGCAGAATTCTACCACCTTTTAAACTGCCCACGGTGATAACGAGTGCCAAGTTTTGCAGCAGATTTTATAAATGCTCAAAGCAATAGGGTTGAATATATAGAAACAAAGAGTGTTTTCTGACAAAGTATAATTCACAGTTGGAGGTGCTGCCATCTGGTGAATATTCTATGCAAAGTATTTTCTCCGTATAAAGAACACAATAGCAGCATGCATGATTTACAACAGATGCCACTAAATCTGCCTTAGATGTACATGGAAATGAACAAGATATACTGCAGAGTGCACACATACAGATCTATAGTTCACATAACCAGTGCACCAAAAAGACTGAATTTACTGCAGTTCAGTCGAGGGCAACACAAGCAAATGCACAGTGACATGAATAGATACAACCTGCCTCGTTGTCAGCACTCAGCAGCCTGACTGGCTAAATTCCAGCAATTTCAAAAGTACCAAGTCTGACACAACCACTGCTGATCACAAAAAATGTTCTGAGGACACAAGATTTATAGATCAATTAATTCATCACTGATACCAACACAACAGATTTTAGTGATTTAACTAATGTTCACTTATCGTCGGTGATGTTAAAAACACACTAGCTGCCACTAATCACTTTACATGTAACAAATTAATTACATGTTTAACTAAAATATCGCCTTTCTGCAAAAACCAAGGCATCCAGCTGTGTTGCATTTGATAAAACATTAATTAAAACTATTATAACTTGCAGAGCTGCATAATTTTATATTCATTGTAACTGATACAACCATGGGAGAAGATTTAAGTTTTGATTAATGAAATTACTGATTTTATAAATCAACCACCAATTGCGTTATTGTCTTTACTATCAGACTGGTTATGCAATACAGTTATATTCTTCTACAAAAGCATCTACTTTTAGTTAAACGTCACAGTATATCAATGCAGAATAACAAGTGTACTCTTAACACATTAATACAATGAGTTAGCGAGTAATAGATTGGTGCACAAATAAGATTTATACACAGGCACCAATTCATGTGACTTAGTGATGTCATAACACTCTGTTAGCATTATCTTCACATTCAACTACTTCAAACATTGTTAAAACACATTTACAAACTGCCTACAGACATTATTTAAGGTTAATAAATTGAGACAAAAGACTGCAACGCATGTAATCGAATAAAATGTAAACGTTTACACATCTAAACCTTACGCTATTCAGCCAACGTGCATGGCTTCGCACACAATTTACACCAAAAATGGTTAAAACTAGCTTTCTCTTGTATACAAAATGAGTTTAACCTTGTGGTTTCACTGACATAGCTATCTACACCACAATACAGACATTACATCACTATCTAGATAATCTATAATTTACACTTTCCCTGCAAGGAAACAATTTAACCACATTTGATATAACTTGCAGCAAAATTAGAAATAATTATACATTTAAACTCAAGTTTCTACTGTTCAACAGATCCAGATTTTACTGGACATACGCAACGCTACCACTATTGGAAATCATGTTCTAGCACGACTGCCAAGTAGAAAAAGGACAAACTTCAAATGCATACTACATTCCTAAGCACCAAACACCCTGACAAACTTTAAACAGAAATACACCGAGAGCACTGTGCACTCATAATACTTCCAGAGCTACCCGAAAACACACACCAAATATCGAAACATTGTGGCAGGATAATTACAAATGACTTACATGACAATAAACGTTTCGTAATAGGAAATATCAGTTACGTAACTGGCAATCCATACAAATATATACATTGTGGATCTACTCATTTCTGCATATCTCTCAAATGAAACCTGCCTGTGCAGCATGAATTGATACACTAAGAACGGACAAACATTTCAATGATTACCTCTTCAGTTCATCAGTGATCACCATAGATAGTTTTTATATCCAGAATGGAAATGTTTCTATTTCAGATTGCAGTATTGATCTTGAATAATCATGACGACTTCTCAACAAGATCTGTACAATGATTCCACCAACAACAATTCACATAAATGTTTCAATATTGTTCCCAACAATTTTTGTCGGATAAAATGCACGACTGCTGCTGATGCCAAACTGTCTTTCTTCTACACAGTGCTTGAACATGTACATTGTAGCAAAGTTTAATCTGCTGTGGATTGACAGCCCCCTTTGCAATCAACGTGAACACCTTTAAGTAATTCTGAGTGTCATACATGTAGACAAATGTATCCGTTACAGACAGTTGTCAGTGTGTTCATTTTAGCAACAATCTTATTACAAATTTCCTTTTTAACAAAACTGGCAGTATATGTGACTATTTTACTTGCTGCTTGTTTGAATCCCTCTGATGACTTTGAAAATGAAATGACTAATTAATTCATTACAAAGTTTGAATATAGCTGGTTTTTAGAATACTGTAAACTGGCTTCTGAAACCAAATAAAAACAAAAATAACATCCACATTAGGTTACGAACAAAAAACTGGATAAAAACAAATTATAACTTGGTTCAGAAGATCTCTGGGACAATTTAAAAATATTCAGCCCAGCATGTGTTAGTAACTCGTTATGATCAAATCTACGAACTAACTTTACACCTATCTTACAACCAGCCCCTGAAGCCATTTACTGTATGTACAGAGTCTGATTGTGTTTTATTGTAAAATGATGCTATTTAATACATTACAAACATCTGTGCCAACATATTTGCTGCCTTAACAGGTTTCAGTTAACTACATTATTTTTTATTAGTTTAATCATGACCTATTAACATTGATGGTTTCAGGGCATGAACTGTGTTTACACTGCAGATGTTAATGGTATCATTGGTATGTACACCATTTGAACGTGTAACACCAATAAATGCTGCCCACATATACTGGAAATTGCAGACAAATGTACGCAAATGATTAAGCAAATGTATTGAGGGACAATAGGCAATATATTGTTCACGGCTCCAAGATGTGGTTGCTTTGTAACTTACTGAAGGCAGTTTTGATACTCATAACCAAATACACTGCAAGTGTATGAGTGCAACCACATTAGCAAAACTAGGTTCAGTAAGACACCTCTGGGTATCCAGACAGTTAACAGCGAATGAAGACGTCATAACGAATACAGCACACACAACGCGGCACCATTTTCCAATAAAAACAATCAGACCATGTACGTCTATCTATCTTACCTGAACAGCACTAAACGAGAGGATTTTAGGCAAGGAGAATGTATGCACCTGCGTCAACCGATGTTCTACTTAGACTCGATCCTGCGGCAACGTCCGTCACCTTCTGTTGGTCCGAACCAGACGCCAATGTCGCTACACTGCCCTGCTGTGGCGGCACGGTGTTGTCACCGCTGGAACTCATGAAGAAGTCGCTGGCTGTCACTCCTGTTGCGGGCAATGACTTCACAAAATCACCCCCACCGGTTGTGTCGTCAGCGCCCTTTGGGCTTCGCACGATTTTTCGCTCCGACAACACCTTTGTCCGTTTCCCAGCGGGGCTCCCCCCAGTGGTCAGCTTTGGTGGTATTTTTTCGACGGGCATGTATGCTATGGGCGGTGATTTGCTCTTGGCGACTTTCTGCATGCGCGGGTTCACGCAGTAGTAGCTGTGGTCGAGCTGGACCGGGCTCTTCACGTCGAGGCTAATGTCTGCGTTCGGCTCGCCCTGCTCGGAGGGAATCATTAGATCGGTGCTATAGCACTCGACGTCGTCTCGCGGACCGAGGTCCATCTGTGACGTCGACGCGACCGCCGGCGGGACGTCGGAGTTGTCGAGGAACTCCCAGTTGCTGCTGAAGTCGCTGAGAATGTTGCTGGGAGGCAGCTTTGGTATTTGCTCTATGTTCGAGAGTTCATGTAGGTCGGACGCCTTCGCTAGTTTGTCCGCGATCATGTCCATCTGGGCGGCAGTTGAGTTGCCGCCACTTGGCACTTTCAACATCGTGTACAGCTCGCTCGCCTCGGCAGTCGTTGTGTTGTCTTCTGACGCCACTGTTACGTGCTTGGCTGCTGTGGTTTTATTCCGGTTGCTCGAGTTCTTCCGGTGTGCCGCTCGCGGTTTCACCTCACCGCTGTCATACAGCGAATCGGATAACCGCCAACTCTTGCGCCGGACACGAGGACCCAGCTCAATAGGAGCAGGCTCGATAATTTGTGATATCGTGTTCTCCGATTCCGCTATGGCCGCTGCACGCTTTCGCCCTCGCTGGCTCGGTTTGGCAGCCAATGCATCCACAGCTACAGTGCTGCCCTCACTGGGGGCACCCGGCATATGACTCGCTTCCGTCACTTCAGAGTTCTGTCCATCCGTCTTTTGCACAACATCCGATTCATCTACAGTCACATCTCTGGGTATTGCATGCACCTCGACCGTTGCGGTTTCTGACGTCACTGAAGGTTTGCGCCCTCTGCGCTTAGGCGTGGCGACTGATACTGCGGCTGTGTCACTGTCCAGCGTCTCTGACTCTGATGCTCGTTTTCGGCCTCGGCGCCGTGGGGTGGCTACGGTCGCCCCAGTGGCCGCCTCACTCACCGGGTCTGGCTGGGTCTCTCTTGCTGGTTTCCGCCCTCTGCGCTTCGGAGTAGCAACGGGTTCATCAGGGATGGATGTGATGTTATCCGTGGGCATCTCTTGTTCATCCGACTTCTTCTCCAGGACAACATCACCTTGAGACACATCTGGCGTTTCCGTAGTGGCTGGATCAGATGCTTTCACCTTCTTTGGTCTCCCTCGACCTCTACGTGGCGGCTGGCTCGCCACAGTTGTTGCCATGTCTGGCTCATTTGCACCAGTGCTGACATCAGCACCTGTCGTGTCCTGTTTCCCCTTCTCCTGCGCCACCTCAATCGGGCACACGGGTTCCAACGCCGATCCATGCACCTCGGCAACAACCACCTTTTCTGATGATGCCAGTTTTGGCTTGCGTCCTCTTTTCGCGGGGGATTTCACGGGTGTTTCCTCGGCAGACACATCCGCAGATTCTGGTGCTACATCTCCTTTCCCTTCTTTCGTGTCAGGGGACTTGACTTCCTCCTCCCCCATCGCCACTTCCGAGTTTGGCGGTGTTTTCCGTTTACGCCCCCTCTTGCCCGGGGTACTCGCTGGTAAATCTCCCTGGGCTTCAGCGTCAGGTTTCAGTTTTGGAGGTCGTCCCCGTTTACGCGGCGGCACTTTCTCTGCGTCTTTATCTTCCAGTTTCTGCTTTCCCTTCTTTGCGCTGCCCTTTCCTTTGCCACCCTTTCCCTTCTGCTTCCCTTTTGCTACCGGCTCCTCGACATCCTCGTCGTCAGAACCCTTCTGTGATGTCCGCACTGATGGAAAACTCATCTTAATGACGAGCTTCTGTGCCAGTGTCGAGGTCACAGGTGATGCTGTGTCCTTGCTTCGGCTAGGTCTTCCAACCGCTTTCTTTGCAGGTTTCTTCACGACTGGTGTCACCCCCTTGTGGATGCCGCGGACGGAGAAGTCAAAGTCGCCCGCGGTCAGGTCAGTGATTCCCTCCGACGCAAAGAAATCAGCCAGCTGTGTACGTGAACGGAACTTCTTCCCATCCGGACTGGAACCAAGAGCAATATTTAATACAAAATTACAGAAATCTTTACATGTAATGATGATTGCATTTATAAATACAGTCAATATCAAGAAATCATAAAAAGTGCTCATGTTATTGCATTTTTTTGCATATTATTCAGTTTTATTCAAGACCAAATCAAACTCATGGTGCGTGCATTAGATACAAACTGAGGTGAAGACTACTTTTAAGAATAATTAAATTATAAATAAAGTAATATAAAGTATTATAAATTTGTAATTATGAATGTAATGACTGTAATTGGGATAACGTTTTCTTGTCACATTTTTGCAATGTGATTGAGCATTTTTACAATTACTTTGCATATTCTAACATCGTATTTGAAAACTAGTACTTACATATCAGTAAAACAGTTATAGTCATGATTACTGAGAATGATTACTTCTACTCTCCATGAAATCAGTCAAAACTACACCTACTTGTACAAGTAGACATCAAATTTTCCTGCAGATCTTCCCAGCTGCCTCTGGGTGACTTTGCGAGTCCATCCTGGTGGAAGGCTCGGGTCATACAACATCGGGCCTTCGTCACTGTAAACAAAAGCCCAGTAATTGCATATTGTGTGGAAGTCTAGTCCATGAACAGAGTGAGTATGATTGTTGTTAGACCAAAATATTGTAAATCCATCTAAACCATATGCACGTGTGTTTCTTTTCAATTAATAATAAATTACGTCTGCCTTTTAAGAAAACAGCCATGCATCCTATGAGACAAAAACAGACCACCTTGCCTTGCAAAGATGGATTTGTGAAACAACATTACAATTATTTTATTGGTATTCTTCGGCTATCGTTACCTTATCTGTCTCTCCACCTTTCAATGCTATAACATATTTGGTATATTTAATGATATATTACATACACCACTTCAACCTCCTGCACAATGTACACCCTCCACACTGATGTTTTGTTCAATCACAAGTGAACACCTGCGTGCATCCCATAAGATAAGACGACTGCCATCTTGCTAGATACAACAGCTGCCTTGTTGCTGGACACAACAGCAGCATAATATGCTATGATTACAAGTATTTTGAAACGAACAGAAGCGAGCATGACCACTTGTTACAGACCAAAGACAACACAAGATGGCAGCAAACATGCCTGATGACAGATCATTACGGGAGGGTACCAGCTCCTCATCCTAGAATTGGCCAAGCAGTAATTTCGAACGGGAACTTTGCTGTCTAGAACATGGGGAAAATATACATGAACAGGTATTGTGATTAACTCTGTGCGTCTCAGCATTATTGCCAATAAATTTTGTTGTGAAACTGGATATTTTGTTGAGCATTTGAACATGTCGCAGGCGGAAACTTTCAAACCACAAACACTGTTCCAAGCTCAATAAAGTAACTAAGCACAAACTGTAGTCATAAGAATGTAATATTAAATGAATAAAAAATAAATCATAAGAGCTGGCACCCTCGCTTTATCATCAGCAATTTTAACACTAGATTTATTGTCTTTTAAATTGATGGAGCACTGGAAGTCGCCAGGACTCTTATAAAGGGATATTTAAGGAGTATGTAGGTCAGACCTGGTGCGATTCAAAAATCAGGCAGATTCTGATTCCAGAATTGGAATAAGTTGATGTGAAAGCAGTAATATTTTAATCGACTTAGGTGAAATCGGACACGAAAACAGTTGATGTGAACAAAAGACGAACTGGAATTTATTTGAGTGAAACTGAAATGCCTCAAGGTTATCAGTTTTTTGTTATTCCATAATTTAATGTTTTATTTCAGTGCTGCAAAATACAATGGAAACGCATATCACTTTTTTTTTTAAGTACACGGTTCACTTAACAAATATTAGAGATACCAGAATATGCACGTAAATAATTATACACCTTTTTTCAGCAATCTGCTAATGACAATGTCAATATATGTTTATAACCATGGTAATCTTTATAACAAATATGGCAGATTTTTAGAAGCTTGGACTGGATTCCTACTACTTCATGCAAATGCTTAAATTTAGGTCAGGACCTAAAGGCTATGTAAATAGCAGAATTTACGCAAACTGTTCAAAGCACTTAAATGTAAATATATTAATGTATTTAGCCATATGGTTTTCATAAAGTTCTTTAAATTTGTATTACATATCCAAAGTAAAATGTTTACAACTTTTACCTACTTCTGGGGGATACAGGGAAACTTGCAATTTGATGAGTGTCCAAATTTCGGTATGAGTCTACTTAAAGAAATTATTTAGAATCTATGCTTGTAGCCTTTTGTAGGTATTATTTTTCCAGAAAATCACATGCTATACTTAGTGGTCATCTGCCATTTTATGGACCCGTTTTTATAGAGCAAAATAAAAAAAAGGAGATCAATGACACAATGACACTCGAGTCAAACTCAAACACAAAGTGGGTTGGGCACAAGCACAACGAACAAGTTGATCGCTGGAGTAAACCTCTCAAATAACACGCATTTGTCTTCAAGATAGACAATATTTTGTTATATGCAAAACCAACATTACTTTTTCCACAATTCGACTTAACTATGCATACAAATTATCGCTAAAACGGTCAAACAATAACAATCTAACATACAAACTCTACTTTCCCGGGCATAATCAACGTAAACAAGCCGATACCTGGCATTGTGTTAACTACAATTGTGCACAAATAAAGACGCGACTGACATACGAAATAACGCTTTTAAAACCGATATACATTATAATTTATAATGGTTAGTATGACCATTACATCTAGGTTATCGCAAACATATATATTTGTTATTTCTGTGAAATTATAACCACCTTAACCCCTCCATCTCTGCGGCCGCCATATTGTTTACTGGCGAAGGGAGAAATCGTTTTCCAACTAAATGTCTTTTAATTTTCAAGAAAAGTGACAAACCCGTCGGAACTGGTTTTATTTTCTAAAACCATTCCGTATTTTGCATAATTTATGTGTAGCCATTTTATGCAAAACCAAAAACATGTCTACAATACCTTTTATTAAAAAGGTGCCTTTTAGTACGGTATATGTTAGACGTGGAACTGTACATTTGTGAGAACTAAATAGCCGCAAAATAAGGCCATTGAATGAATGGCCAATAAACCTAAATACTTCATAATATGTATACACACGTATTGTCATATGTTTAGCATATAACTTCTTTTGTAAAAGTATACTTTGCCACATAAACCCAACTAGTTTATATATATCACATTAGAAAGATGAGACAACACGTCATTATATAAACCTATTATTTATATTCTAAATTACCGCTTTTCAGCCCTTCTCTGACTAAGATCTAACGAACGAACGATAGCGCAGTCGAACAAAGTTTGTATGCATGGCTTTGGAAAGTAGGACTTTCATTTGGATATTTTCTGTGATAATTATTTTTAACAACATCGAGTCATGAAAATATTTATGCTTTGGTCATTTTATTACAACCGGATTGATGGTATGCAAATGAAGTTATTAATTAAAATGTTACATTTTATTTCCAATGCTAGTGATTTCTAAATGTCTATAATGTCAAAGTAATACATTTTGTTTTGCTGTGTAAACGGTTTTAGTTTTACAAAAGTCCGTTTACAAAAACAAGAACCAGTCCCTGCCTCGGTTTCGTTCAAAATACTATTAAATGGCCGCTTAGGCGGGATTCAGGATTTTGTGTTTCGAAGTGGTACAGGTCTCAGGCACGTTTAGTTTGTTGAATGTATTTGTTGGCTTGACATACATAGTTTACCGCATGACTTCATCAATAGATTAATGGTATGAATGTAACATTTTGTGTGTATATTGATGATTATGTGAAGGGATAGCGACTAAAATGACTAGTTTATTTGAAGTTTTAAACTTGCTTGCGTTGAAAGATGTGATGAATCTCATCTGTCACTGAAGCCTGTATCAGTGAGTGGCAGAACCGAGAACTAAAGAACTGGCTTTTGCAACATATTACAACAAATGATCACCAAATTAAAATTAATGCCTCCCTAATTTAACACATCTTTTATTAGTGTGTTTTATACAATTACAAATTTAAATTATATGTTCACATAATAATATTATTCATTATTTTATAAATAAAGTTAATATTAATTTACCAAAAAAATATACTTTTTTAATATTTCTAATACAATACGGTTAACGTAAAATATGTCTACTTTTGAATAAAATAATGCCACCTGGGCTGGGTAGTATCTGATACCCTCAATTTTACAGTTACAATTATACTTTTGCCTAAATTTGATCTATCGTGTGGTGTACTATTGCTTCAATCACAGACATAATAATGTCATAAAAATATAGCATTTTAGCATAGTTACATTGGTGTCCATCGGTACTAAGTTGTGCGCATTTGCTGTGTGTGTGTTTAGACAGCGAGAGAGCTATGAAGCTGGTATCAATTGGAGATGACATCAAGCTGTGGGACTGCAACGGCTTCACTAGACTGAAACAGTTCAACCCCCACGCCCACAGTGTCTCCTCCATCTGCTGGTCCCATGACAACAGTGTATCCTTTACACGCAGGCAGGCAGGATAAAAAAAGTTGCCTACATCCAAAATGTTTATTGTAGTATAATTTAACTTACTTTGGAGCTTAATTGTCGAAGATGAGTATGACATTTCAACCCGTCATCTATGGGCCTTGTTCACGTACTGGTGTCACGTGTGTTGTGTCAGATTTCGGCGAAATCTGACAACACTAGACCAGCCAATAGAGCTCTACTACATTCGCCACCGGTGCACAAACCCGTGGCATGAGCGGTGAAATGTTACGCTGACAAATGGTCAATTTTTCATACCAAAAAGCTTCATTCTAACTATTTGAAGTAGTATAATAGCTATGTTCTTCAATACTGTCAGTTGTTTTATTGAAACATAGATGCAGTAACTTTAGATAATCCTAAGTAAACATTTGAATCTAATAAGTTCTTCGACACGAACGTCCGCCACGTTTGTTGGTTTTCTTCGGCCATGGCTGGTTGCAGGGTTAAGACAGACAATAACGTATATTTCTTTGTTTAATACAGTGCATATAGTGTAACATGTGATATGATGTATATGCACATGTGTGTGATACCATACCAACATGCTACAAAAATGAATTTACCATTATTAGTTTCTGCCAGAACTTGGCAGATAGCGCCAAGTCAAGACGTGTGCATATATACTTCAGTATGAATCCTTGACCAGTGTCCATAGGTTTTGGCCAGTGCATCTTCTGGAGGGGATAAGATTGTGCTGACCTACTCTGACACAACAGCCTACTCAAAAGATATTGCTGTTGGGGTGAGTGGAGTGGACTGTGCCCAGAGCTGACATGAGAACACATCAAGGTTGTATATAAAATAACAGACAAAATGCTACTCAAGTAGAAGTAAACGTAACCTAGTAACATTTTCCTTGCCGTACCATCATAAAAAGCATTGGTTGGAGTCAGTGCTGTTGGTTGGGTTAATAACAGGCAGCAGTACTCCTGGCTGGTCGCTTTGCAAAGTTCTGAATAATAAGCTCAGCCAATTAAATCACCAACCAGGAGTGTGGACAACCTCCGGTCATGTAATGTCATTTTGGGTAATTTCAACCACAAGCTGCTCGTGAACATGAATCCAGTGGTTGGGAAGACGAAGCAAATATTCTAGTATGTACACAAAACCATTCAGCTTCTTATGCAACTGGGCAGGTGGGTAATTGTACAGGAATTCCCAGTCTTCTAACTGGGGCGGGTGTTTGCACTTGTTTTCATGGCTAGTTGGACCCCGCTAACTGCCACACTTCGCATAGGGGATCCGCCACGGCTAGTTTTGCATGGCTTGATAGCTTGCAATGATGTCTACATCCCGAAAATGGCCGCACTTGCACTGTAAGTAGACGTATCTTGATGATTTCCGATTAGATAATTGAGATACACTTGTAATCCATGTGTGAGTTTTGTCTTGTTACTCTTGTAGGAGGGTCGCACATGTGTCTCATTCAACTCAACGTCACGCTTTGTGATTGGTGGAGGTCCAGACGGAATCATTCACATATGGGACCTGAAAACGATAAAACTCAAGAAATCCTACAAGGTGAGGTTAGACTTTAGAGGTTGCTGTATACAGGCCTCCTATAAATACCTTCATTACAAAGTTGCACATTTTGTATGTTAATGTTGGCTTACCCTGTGTAGGCATAATCTGTTTCATAATTCTCAATGCTTGTTTATCAAAAGTTATTGTGGACATTTTTATGTATATCTTCTATTTTGCAGCTTTGTTAAAAATCTTAGCTTTTTATTTGAAATCCAACAATTTTATTTTAAAACACAATTAATATTATCAAAATATGCTTTGTCGTCTGTCATGCTAGTACAGTATGTAACTACCGTTAATCATTTATAGAATTAATTGTTTCTAAATATCACTTGAACACATGCACATATGTACACATGCATGAATACGCATGCACGCACGCACAACCTAACTGGCAGGCATACCAGTAGCATTAATTATTGCTGTCACCGTTTTAATCGATTATTACACTGTTGTTGGGATTTTCAGGATCATAAGGGGCCTCTGACATCACTACAGTTCAACTGTGATGACACGGTGATAGCGTCTGCATCGGAGACAGGAGATATTATTTTATACAATGTCGTGTCGGGTCAGTGTTGTAGCCCTCTCATCACACAGAAGGGACAGGTGCGTACTCTGTAGTGGTCAGTGTTGTAGTCCTCTCATCACACATAAGGGACAGGTGCGTACTCTGTAGTGGTCAGTGTTGTAGCCCTCTCATCACACATAAGGGACAGGTGCGTACTCTGTAGTGGTCAGTGTTGTAGTCCTCTCATCACACAGAAGGGACAGGTGCGTACTCTGTAGTGGTCAGTGTTGTTCTCATCACACATAAGGGACAGTAGGTACTCTGTAGTGGTTCTTCATGTTGCATGCAAATTATATATGCTTTATTGTCATTTGGGTAAAACTATAATGTAGCGTATTAGAAATTGGGTACATAGAGTTAATTGGGCTATGATATTGTTAATATTTATGTGTATACTATGCTGTGTTAGCTAATAAGACACATTGATGGTATTATATGTTATGATTATGTCACATGGTGCTTTGTAAACAACAGTGACTTCACTCTTGGTCAACCATGTCAGGCAGCTGTTATTGTATGATGTTACAACACACACGTACCACGCACACACACACCACGCACGCACACACACTCATACCACGCACACACACTCATACCATGCACACACATACACCACACACCACACATACATACAAACACACACCACACACACACACCACATATACCACACACACCACACACACACACCACATATACCACACACACCACACACACACACACCACACATACACCACACACATACACCACACACACCACATACCACACACCACACAGGCACACACACACACACACACACACACACACACACACACACACACACACACACACACACACACACACACACACACACACACTACATATACCACACATCACACACACACACCACATATACCACATATCACGCACACACACACACACACAGTGTGTCTGCGTGGTGTGTGTGTGTCACACACAAACCACGCACACACATGCACATATACCACATACCACACACACGCACACGCACACGCACACGCACACGCACACGCACATGCACACACAACTTAGTCTCTCCACAAAGTACAACCATGTCCACCCTCGGCAGTAGCTCACTACAGTGACCACAACACTCTGCTACTGACAGGCCGTGCGACAAGTCCAGTACAGTCACTTCAGGAAGTGTCTGCTGGGGTCAGTGTGTGACGACGGCACGGTCAGTCTGTGGGACACTAACCGCAACGCCCTCTCCCACGCCTTCTCCACTGCCCACTCCGCCCCAGCCACAGGCCTCGCCTTCTCTCCCATCAACGAGATGCTTCTCATGAGTGTCGGCCTTGACAAGAAGATTGTGTGCTACGACGTACACGGCAAGATGTAAGTGTCCTCACTGGTCCTTCTCAATTAGGACATATATATATATATATATATATATATATATATATATATATATATATATATATATATATCAGATAACATCATGTATTTTCACTGCTCTTCTGTCCCGGAGTTGACATCATAGGTCATTTTCTTAATCAAATATAGTTCGCTTCAGAAGTGTGGATACTGATGAACTGTTTGATGTACCATTGGGCAATATCATAATAATTGATAAGCATTGATAATAATTGATAAGCAAATAAGCTTCGAGATAGGATTTTCTAGTTGGAGATCTTGTTAAAAATCAAATGTCACTAAGTCAGGTACAAACCCTTAAAACAACTGGGTATGAGAAATTAACCCACAGCAATTTAGCACAATACTGAGTTGACTATAGACTGTTGTGTCATTCACATGACAGAGACAATGCATTATCATATCTGGGTGGAAACACAAGTCCGGTGTGACACTGTGTGTCGTTGCAGTGCTGTTCAGACAATGGTAGCTGAGAGCCCGCTTACGTCTGTCTCATTGATGCACGATGGCGCCACGTTAGCTGTCGGGTCGATCAGGGGAAAAGTTTACGTCTATGATCTTCGAAAGGGGTCAACACCATTCAAGGTCATTACTGCCCACAAGTCATCGGTGAAGAGTATGTGCTTTGAGGCAGCAAAGAGCAAAACCAGCAGGGTACGTGAATCATTTGTTGACAACTTTAAGGTTGTCGCTTAATTTTTAGATCGGTTAGCCGTTTGGTTTTGATGTGCCTCTTATCTTGAGGTTTTTTGCACAATTGAACTGTTCCAATTGTATTTAAATTTCTATCATCGTCATTGTTCTATTCATATTTATTTTGCATAGAAAACTCTTGCAATTCTCACATGATTATATCTAATGTACTGGAATGTAATAAAACTACTAATTACAAGTATTTACCTCTCAAGAAACTTGTTTCTCAGAATATTTTGGCTGAATCTAACAGCCTTCTTCAACGGACTGAATTTCATGGTCATGTCATATGACAAGACTGTAAAATTCTGCTGAAGAAGGCTGTGAGACCCAGCCAAAATATTCACAGAAAACAAAAACGTTTCTTGAGAGGTAAATAGTTCACTAAATAACATCAATCAACAAACCGTATCGCTACATTTGGAGAACACTAATCACAAGTCCATTTTGAGTGACTGAAATCACTGACTTAACGGAAATAATTTGTACTGAATGTTTAAAACGAGGTTTGGGGAAATTATGTTTTTTTTTTTTTGTAGTCGAGCAGTCTCGGACGCGGAGCAAAAGAGATGAAGACCAGTGCCAAGAAGGCAAACACAGGTGGCAGCACCGGTAGCAGTCACGGAACTCCGCCCCAATCATCTAATCAGAAAGCAACGAACGGTTCATCGAGCGGATCACATGACTCATTACGAGATTCTCATACCGCCAACATAGGTAACATCAGATCCAAAAGTTTAAATCAACACAAATTGGTGTTATAAATCATCCATGCCTACATTGATATTATGTTATGTATTTACACACCGAATTATATTAGTTAACTACCTCTGTTAAAATTACTGTAATTATGTTAAAACTTATGGTTGCAGTCTTCGTTGAGCTATTGTATTTCTAGTTGTTTCCAGTGATCAGCACTGTTCTAATAATGGGCTAGTTTGTATGTATGTATATATATATATATATATATATATATATATATATGAATACAGTCAAGTCTCATTTATCAGGTCTCCAAACTCCAAATGTTGCGGGCCAGGTGTTTACAGCAAATATCATGTCTATCCAGTCTGGTGCAGGTTTGTAACTGCCAGCGCTGGTGTGCTATGTGGGTGTCTACCGACTATACCACTGTCTCTTTGGTTTGACAGACAAGTCATACTTGTCAACGACAGTGAATGATGTCAACGCCAATCTGTCAAGTCGTCGCGGCACTTGGGACCACATGGAGATGTTTTCCCCTCTCAGAGAAAGTATGTATACATTCCGGGCATGTAACATAAAAATATTAAATATTACAACTTCTTTACGGTGGCATTAGGAGCTTAGTAATGTTCTTGTAGGTTGTATGATGAGACATACATTTTTCATCTTCAATTTTAAAGGCCTTAAGTAAAAAAAAACGTTAATTTCTTAGATTTGATTTCACTGAACTATGTCAAGACTCAAGGTATATTTTAATCTATACAATGGTGAAACAGACTGTGTATTGCAGAGCTGAGCAATACATTCCTTTAATCAAATTATTAAGATTTAATCACCAAGTAAACAACCAGTTACCAGAGAGTTAGAATGGGATGTGATACCTGCTGTCTATCCACTTTGTCATGAGAAAAGAAAGGTTTGAATTATTTTACAAGCATGGTGAAAAAAGATCTCAAGCTTGAACAGCCCATGGCTGTTCACACCATATGTAATATTATATTCTTACTATAATTTGCAGAATTTTGTTATAACACCATTTCAGTGATCACTGCTTGACACATGCACTTGCTTCGTCATATGTGCCTCACCTCAGTGAACTGAGTATTAAGTCACAGTGGCCTGTTCTGCAGGTGAGCCCATGCAGAACAGGTGAGTGGGTCAAGCTCAGACAATCTGTGTTGTTTTGGCAGAAATACAGACTTTTAACATTACCTTTCAATTTCTGGTTCATTTTAGAAACAGTAATTTTTAATGATGTTAAAAATGTGTAATTTTGTCAAATTATGTTAAAACTTATAAAGGCATCGAACAACCAGTGAGGAAGAATAGGGATTTATGCTACCGTATTGTCCCTAATAGACACGCAGTGCGCGAGTGGGAAGGCTTGGGTGCGCGTCTATTAATTTCTCAAAACTGGACCATATGTGGTGACCTGCTATAGCAGCTTCTAAACAGAGTAAATAACTAATCCGCAATGTGGCGCCACTGAAGTTTGCATATGTACAGCGGCTATAAATGAATGATGTGAGTCTGAGACATACTTCTTTTTAAAATGACATATTTACTGCGTAATGCTTTCGGTACAATTTACATGTTCTTTAAATTTTTTAATAATGTTAAATAAACATTATGTGAACATAGAGTAGATATACTGCATGTAAAAGCTGCATTGGCCATATGCATTCAAAACGGCAAATCTGTGTCCAACACACGATATCGATGTCGATAACGTAACGATGTACGTGGCCCTGACTATGAACTTAACGAACCAACCATGAGTCAGTAACGGACACAATTATTCAAATTGTCAACTGTCTGAATTATCAATAGAAGTAAAGCTTATTAATTAAAACACTTATGCCTGAATATGAATATATATATGACTACTTTGACTTATTCTTGTTATCGAAGTTGGTTGATGCCAGTCGCACTCCGCGCCCGCGGGTGATTCGTCTGGAATGGACTTGTGAAACGGATGACAATCTCGACTTTGTCTCTAGTCAAATTCATTTGCATAATTCCATCGAATATGTTGTAATTGTGTCTTGATTGACGCAATAAAATATGAAAGCGGCACCATATGTTGTCGCTTAAAAACTTTACGCGAACAGTTGGCGTTTAATCCAACATAAACAAATCCACCATTTGTTTGATGAACATGACTGCCGCTCTGATAGTACCATAACAATTAATAAAAGCCCTCTTTGTGGTAAGCATTTACATTTACCATATATTTACTTACGAAAATGTCACCTGTAACAGTTCGGTTGCCCTACCCACGATTATTATTTTGGAATATATTAGAATTAGTCTGGGCGCGATCTGTTGCATTTTTGCATCCCGCCATAAATACATTTTCATAGACTGCTTCACATCTAAAAAGGGGGTGGACGTCTATTAGGAAGTGCGCATCTATTAGGGACAATAAGGTATTTGTAAATTCCTGATTATACAAATTTGGTTGAACAACAGTAAAGATTTCAGTAACAATAACTCAGTAAGTATGCCATTGCTGATTTGGTTGTAAATGAAAACAATTAGAGCTTGGCTGCATTTTATTTAAGAGAATCCACCCAACTACTGTATGTTCAACAATAAAAACACAATTTTGTTGTATTTGGCCGTCTTTAGTGGTTCACAGTTTTAATTGTTGTAATACTTCTGAGCTCATTTGACACACCCTGCATCACATTACAGGAGTGCTCACAAAGAATTTTCACAACAAAAAGTTAACAAAAGGTAACTGGAGTTTGTCGTCATTGAGTTTATTGTTACTTCTGTTTCGCAGACGGCCTGCTGGTTTTGTTTTTATTGCTTCTGATTGTTTTTATGATTGTTTGATTTATTTGTTGTTGTTGACTTGTTGTTGACTTGTTGTTGAATTTGTTTTGTATATGATGAAAGAACCTACAAGTGTAGATAGGTATATAAAATAGTTAAGACATTAAAAAAATTCTATCTCTGATTATGTTTTTTCTCAGCATTTATTACCATTTGCATTACTTTTTTAACAAAACGTATTTAGAATAGTTACTGTCTTAAACATTTTCAAAGAAATTATATGCTAAAATGAATCGTAATGTTCAAGCCAAATCTCAGTAACAGACTAACAGATGCTAATTTATTATGATTATGTTAAAGGATTATTACAGGTGATGTCAGTGTAAATTGCCTCAAACAGTGTATCACACAGTGTATCAAACAGTGTATCACACATATTTTCTGATCACTTAACATTGAACAAATACAATGCATTTTGCCATTGATGCATGCAACTAAAATAGCCTTGTCTGACCTTCATTGAGAACATTTGTTGTTGCCTGTTTTGTAAACTCTTGTATGTTGTGTAAGTTAATAAAATGCTTGTATGTTTATTTAAAAAAAAATACTAGCGCATAGCAGGATGCATAGTTTTATAATGTTCACATGGTACTCTGCTTAGCCTTCTGAATGGCTTGCAAGCCACCTGATGCGTGGCCGCTGTTGTTCATTTCTTAAACCCGCCAGAGTTACACCTGACACAAAAAATTCAAATTATTCTGTTGAATTAAACTCTGAAAGGTACGATATCCATTCTTCTACATTTATTAATAATTTTTGTATTTATGTTAGGAACATTGTATGTTGTCATGGTGAGGCAACAAATGCACAGCATGTCACAAGTCACTGCCGCATGACATAGTCCTCACATTGTTTTGGACTTGTAACCGTTAATAGTCAACACAATGGATAGGACTGACCTAACCATCGCAGTCTTTACTAAAATAATAAACCTCACTCACACTCACAGTCAGTGCAATGATGGACAATTGGGCATTGCATAAGTTAAACCAGAAGACGTTTAAATGTTTATATGACAATCCCAACACATGCATTTTTTATTTTGGTGGGATTATTGTAATTTTATACATTGCCACATATTCACAGATGTTGTTCTGTTTGTTAGTGGACGGGTCAGCAAGTGTACTGAGTGCAACCCAGAGTTCCCTAGACAACACCGGTGCGAGTGTGAGTGTGGGAGTGACCAGTGGTCAGACAGCCAACCAGTACACAGGTGGGTCTATGGTCCTCAGATAATTTGTTTTATTTATATCAGTGTTATTACACTTACAAAATATCTGAAAATGTATTCACGATAAACCTGTTAAACATACATTTTATTTATTTTTTATTTATTGAAGTACGTAAAACCCTGTATTGATTTCCTAAATGGGTGTACATTTTCTTTATCGCACGCGCGCGCACACACACACCACGCACACACCACGCACACCACACGCACACCACACACACCACACGCACACCACACACACCACACACACCACACACCACACGCACACCACACACCACACGCACACCACACACGCACACCACACACACACACACACACACACACACACTGTTACTGTTAAAGACGTTCTACACAGACGCCTCTGTCCTCTGTCACAGACGGCGTCTTCTCCCCCGTAGAGGACCACCTCCACAGCAGGGGTCGTCTCACAGACGCGCCCTCTGACAGCCCCGGGGTGTCGCCCGCCTTCGCCCCCCGCCCCGTTCCTGCCGGCCTCTCACTCGACGACCTACACATCGGGGTGGACAATGGCCACAGTGGGGCGGCGGGGGACGTCGCTTACCCTGCCGACTACAGCAGCTCCCCTGGTGGCTACAGTGTCACCCCTGACAGATACAGTGGCTCCTCTGGTGGATACGTTGGTACTCAGTGTGGCTTCGGTGGCTCCATGACAGCAGAGGTGAACAATTAATATACACCGACCGTTTCCAAAGCGATGTTTACCTTATTAATTTGTTTGTAATTAGCGATATTTTATTTTAATTATTGATGACCAGCTGTGGATTGAATTTTAAAATCATTGCGTGTTTCAGCGAACCTGTGCAAATGTGCTTCCGACTAGTCAGAGCCCCCAGGGGGCTACCTCACAGATGGCGCTACCAGACGGTCACGGTTCATTGGTCAACCATAACGTAGCTTCCACATCGGCCAGTGCCCTTGACTTACCAGTTGCGACAGGTTAGTGGACGTTGACCTGATTGTCATGAACCAGTCATTTATTGGTTCTGTCAACCACAAAACTAACTTCCTAACTAATTGGTTCTGTCAACCACATCACTGTAATATCCAAACTGTAATTGGTTCTCTATATACCGCATATCTGTAATAGCCAAAGTGTAATTGGTTATGTCAACCACATAACTGTTATATCTAACTCTAAATTGGTTCTGTGTATACCGCATAACTAATACCCAAACTGTAATTGGTTATGTAAATCACATAACTAATATCCAAACTGTAATTGGTTATGTAAATCACATAACTAATATCCAAACTTTAATTGGTTCTGTCAGCCATGTAACTGTAATATTCAATCCAAAGTGTAAGTTGCTCTGTCAACCACATAACTGTAATATCCAAAGCGTAATTGGTTATGTCGACTACATAACTGTTATATCCAACCTGGGATTGGTTCTATGTATACCACAAAACTGTAATATCCAAACTATTATTATTTCTCATCTATCTGCCATGTATCATATTCATCCCTAACTGTTTGCCATATAATATCTAATTCATGATGAGCACTTTCTGCAACTTGACTGCGATATCAACGTCTACCATGAGAACAACAACCAGGCCGTCATTGGAACTGTTTACCTAGATGACTGCAAAATACATAGACAAAATGCACATATAGAAAGATAGAATTGTATTCACAAGAAACTGAGTCCACTTGGTACCTCTGTTCCTCTCATCCACAAACACAACTAATGACTTCTCCCTTGCTTAGACTATGACTCATTGTTGTCCCTGTGCTACAGCTGACCCCAGGGTCACCCAGAGCAAGAGTGAGGGTGACTTCCCCCGGGGGGTTCGACCCCATGGTGCCCAGCCAGCATGGACACCCCCTGACGCCCAGCCGAGTGTAGGGGGCGATGGAGCGGGGGCGGCGTGTCTGCCCCCTCAGTCGTTCCCGACACAGTTCATCAAGAACATAATCGACGACTCGCTCGAAGACTTCCAAGAACAGATTCGCCGGGACATTCTCGACGTGCACACATCCATGTTGAAACAGTTCCTTCTCCAGCAGGTTGGTGGCGCCACATGCAATGCAGGTTTTTTTTTATGAAATAATTTGGCATTTTCTCTATTTTGCACAGTTAAAATATGCCTCATTTGTAAAAGCTGTTGTAATTGTTAGTTATTCTATGCCGGTGAATTTCCTATGTTTGTTGTCTGAATTTGAATGGACCCCTATTTGACCACAAATACAAACAATTCAGAATAGTAGATTACATTTTAACCCTGCGACCGGCCAGCGAAAATTCAGTTTTGCATACTGTTACAATAAAAATCATAACTCTGCACATACTTTTCGTAAAAATATGAATTATATATCATTTTACTGCCAAATGAATTCTTTATTATAATAAAATTATACTATCTTTATTATGTCAGATAATCACGGTGATATTATTAGCTGAACGTCATCCAAAAAAATATGAAAAAAATAAACGCACTATCCCGTTCCTAAATAATTACTGAGCGGACAGATTTCCTACTTCCAGTGAGACAAACGTAGCCATACATATTAGCTCCCAAATAAAACAAAAATGAATCAAATCCGTTGAGAACTTTTATTTTTACGAATTTTTTTCGACATCGCGGTAGGCCATTTTAGGCCGGCCGATTGCTGCTACATTCGCCACCGGCGCAAACCCGCGGCGCGAACGGCGAGAAGTACCGCTGACAAATGGTCAAATTTTCACATCAAAAAGCATCCAAAGTTATTCTAACTAATTGAACTAGTATAATAGGCACATCCTTGAATACTGTCAGTTGTTTTGTCGAAATATAGCCGCGGTAACTTGAGATATTCCGAAGTAAACGTTTGAATCTGAAACAGCCTTCGACACGACCGACCGCCATCTTGTTGTTTACGTCTGGACCGGCGGAAATATGGCGCGGTTTTTGAAAGCTTGCTTCTGATTCGCTGGACCAGTTTCATTCACTTGTTTATTTTTCCCTGATTGGGCAAGAACAGAGCTTTCTATTGGTGCCACGTATGCGGGGGTCGGGCCTTTATGAATGGATGCGTAAATTCGTCATGGAAGGTGTAGTAAACCACCCAAATTTGGGCATCAAATTTATCACGTGTTTTGTCCGGCCGCGTGTAACTCGCTGTCATTCAAACTGCTCATGAATAAATATACACCATTTTGAAAAATCTGTCAGCTATCCGATGATACCAAATGTGCGCGGGTCGGTTACTGATTACGCAAACGAAAAATGTGTTTATGCGGGAAGGTGTCTAGGGCCGATTAATCGGCCATGTGCGGTCGCAGGGTTAAATAAAATAATATTGCGTTGAATTTTCTTCAGCAACGACATTGCACATAAATTTTAAATTTCTGGAACATTGAACTGATGCCATAATTGACACACATCAAAAAGCTTCCACAGATATATTTGATTTTCAAGTTATGAACCATCTGCATTTCTTTTGTCACCCGGCTCTACTGAACACCAACAATGTTAACACACTCCTTTTTGTTGAAATAAGAGAGGAAACCTTTTGAGATGGTAGGGCAGCAGTTAAATAAACTGTGGTGCCAGATTTGAATAATATTGAGATGACTGTATGTATCATGTGATATGTCATTACGACTCTCTCGGAACTTGACAGTCCTCAAATTTACCCAAACTTACCCTTTGGGGATTTGAGTGACAGTTACCTGGGTAGATTGGTGTTAAAATTTAACTGTTGTATTCTGGCATTGTTTCTGCGTTTTAAAAACACATTTAGGTGCAAGATATGTTAGAATACACATAGCTTGTACTGCAGATAATGATAAAAACAAACGGCCTTCTTCACTTGGACTGTGCCTGAATACTGGATTTGTTTTGTCTCAGTCGGAGATACACACGATGCTGCAGCAGTACTCACTGAACACAGAGCTACTGGAGGAGATCGACAGACTGCGGGAGGAGAACAGCAGACTCAAGAAGAACTACTGACTCACTGCTACGCATATATGTGTCAAACGTCTATAAACTGTCATCGTGTCACATGTGCGTGTCACCGACACGCTGTACATCAAATGCAAGAACTGTTTAATGGTGCTGAGAGTGAATGTGCGCATATGCCAACCCTGGTAACAGGAATCTGTGAACTTGAATAAGACTAAATGTGCTTGCTTTAAAGGCACTAACTGTACAGGGTGCGATACGTTGATCGTGTCTCATGAGACTGGTGTAACTGACAGTGCCCAGCAGAAAACGTAGTTATTTGGATGCATTTTGAAGCAATCAATTATTGCCATGCCATTTGTTGTGTTGAACAAACAAATGAGCAATGTTGAAAATGCACAAAACTATAAGAAGAATAAGAATTAACAGTGGTAATCTCACAAGTAAGAGTTGCTTCAAGTTCATGTGTCGGGAATGGCAGGGTAGTTTTGTGTGAGGTTACTTTGTCGCAATTAGTCTGTGATAAAGCTTGGACAAATAAGTCATGAATGTAGCATGCCTGATAAGACAGGAATTATTTATTTGTTTCTTCACCTTTCAAGAGCAGATAGTGCAAAATACCACAGAGCTAATTTATTTATTTTCTCGTGTAATATAAGCAAATGATCTTACCGTTTGAAAGTTGTGAGAGACCCAGTCACCAGTGTAAGACAGAACGGGGGTTTTCAATGTTTTGCTGGGTATATAACGTGTGGACAGCCACCTTGCTGGTTTATTCACCCAACTCGGCAAATATTAGCAGAAATTGCCACCTTGCATCTGTTTCTCACATCAACAGTGCATCATAGCAAAATAATGTTCCGACTCAATTTATCAAGGAAACAGTGGGTTTTTTATGAAAGTAAATTATATGCCCTGGCTGTGTCGGAGCCTTGGATATGTGGTATACCAGAAACATTTGTATTACACCCAAGGTATCTCACATGGTTGAAATTAAGTATTAAAATATTTCAAGGTCACATACCCTACACGTCCAGGTGGGCTTCAGGCCATAATGTTCACTTTTCCAGCGCCTTGTACACTATGTTACATAGTGGGCAGAATGGAATTGTTCCTTTTAAATTATCACTCTGCAATAGATATTCTTATAGCAAGAACTAGTGTCCTTATAGCAAGAGGTATTTACATAATATCCATCTTCAGTTACACAAACGTGACAATCAGATCATTTGTACTCATTGAATGCTTGCTCTAATTATGCATGTTTGCTTCTTCATTCATGTCATCAAAAAGCAATGCATTTAAAATACTCAAAGATACCATTTATGCTGCTGGTTGTATCATAAATATTATGCACTTATTGACTGTCTTCGATTCACATGATACGTTATCATATATTGTATATAATTATAAATATCTCGTACGTACAGCAGTGTCTGTAAACCCGTTTTACAAGATCAGGTAATGTGTAAAAATATGTAATTAAAAATCATATGTAATTAAAAATCTAATTCTGATAATAAAAGATAAGTTTAATAATCAAAAGTTTGAACTGCCATAAGCTGCTTGTAACCAGTGAGAGTTGGATACTGGGTTTTGTGTAAGCCCCTTAAGAAACATTTTAAGGGGTCAAGCCGTACATACAATTTCTTTATCAAGAGGTCATGTCGTGTTTATTTGTAACATGTTACAAGGTTGCAATAATTTGTTTAGTGTCAGGATTAATCAAATAAATGTACATACTCTCTCACCGAGTGTTTTGTGGCGCTTAATAGTTGGTGCAGCAAATGTGGTATATGGATAAAGAAACATCAATGTGTGTCATTTTACCACATGTACCCTCCGCTATACAGATTGTGTAGTATTAATTGTAGGTGGGGTGTACATAAGGGTACATTGTTTAGTGTTGATGCTGCTGTCAATGACTGCCATCACATTGGTCATTGGTGATACACGGGTAGACAAACACTGGTCCTTGTGCCCACCGATGAATGATTATGTCCACATGTATGTGTTGTTAACAAACACTGATCCTTGTGCCCACCGATGAATGATTATGTCCACATATATGTGTTGTTAACAAACACTGATCCTTGTGCCCACCGATGAATGATTATGTCCACATGTATGTGTTGTTAACAAACACTGATCCTTGTGCCCACCGATGAATGAATATGTCCACATATGTGTTGTTAACAAACACTGATCCTTGTGCCCACCGATGAATGAATATCTCCACATATATGTGTTGTTAACAAACACTGATCCTTGTGCCCACCGATGAATGAATATCTCCACATATATGTGTTGTTAACAAACACTGATCCTTGTGCTCACCGATGAATGAATATGTCCACATGTATGTGTTGTTAACAAACACTGATCCTTGTGCCCACCGATGAATGATTATGTCCACATTAACAAACAAGATTCAAAAGAAAAACACAACATTGACTGTCATTTGCTTGTCCTCAATGTGGGTAAATGTGCTTGTTGTCAGACTGCCATCTGTTGGACACATTCTTTAAACTTTTAGTAAAAAGCTACATAGTGAGTGGAGCCTACAAGTAATGCCAGTCTTAGCATCACGTCTGTGATTCTATACATCACCTGTTGAAATAACATGGACGTCTTGGGTGATGTCCTTGAGCTGTCTGAATCCAAGTAACTGTCAGATGCTTGAGATGGGTCTTGGTAAAGTTAATCGGCTTGTTATCTGACAGTTACTTGGATTCAGACAGTTCAGTGACATCACCCAAGACATTATTTCTTAGGATGAAACATTTCTTGCATATTTCTCTCATTAACAGTTTTCTCCACTTTCATTGTTTTAAATTGTCTGAAATTGTACATTTTTTTGAAATAATGATATACCTTACTTTCCTTGTATGCTGTCGCACACCGGTAATCACTGTCATAATGTAAGCTGACTTAGGAAGAATTAATTAAAATTGTATAAAGTAATTTTTTGGTCACCAGTTTAGTTTTAAATAAACAACAGTGAACAGAAACGCATCACCGTAAAACATTTGGACACATCCTGACCTTTTATTGTCTGACTGCAAGAGAACACACCCCATCTTCTCTTATTAGAGTGCAGAATTGTACCCTATGAAACACCAAACTAATGATCATGGTCATGGTTTATTGCTGTAACATCAACTTTAATATTCAACCAATATGAACAACATTAAGATAAAAGCCCAAGGATCTCATTAGAGATCAGGTACAGCGTGTTCAAATGTGACTGTCTTAACTAACAGTAACACGGTTGGTGTCTTGTAAATGGCTACAATCGAACAAGCACTAATATAAAACAATTATTACGCCTGCAACAGTAACTTGAATGCTGTCATCTTGGAATCAGCTACAACCTAACAATAAGCACCTGAAAAACAACTCATGTCTATTAGCACAGCTAATGCAAAGACCCTTGTGACAGCTACTACACTGGACTCACTACAGTGACGCTTCAGACAAGGAAGAACATGTTTACGTTCTGGCCTGCTTTGTGTTGTGTATCCACAGATACCTGCAACTATACACCTTATAGTGAATGTTTTCACCCATTGCCAACACGTTCTCTCCTCATCCTATCACACTATATGAGAGCCAAGATAACAATTATCAGTAGAAGAAACTACTAGGACTAACAGGTTAGTCGATCAAGGCAAACACCTTACAGCCCTTATCCTCACAAATATTAACATCAGCAGCACTCTGTATGTAAATGCATGGTTAGGGATTGACACACAAACTGGTTTCACTGGGAGATGTGAGACAAGACAGATAGATAGAGGGGAGGGAGGAATGAGGGTAATTTGCATCGCTTATCAATCCTATAACATAATTCTGTCGTAAACCAAACAAATTTTATATAAAGAAATGTTTTTTTACTTTTAAATTATCAGGGGTACATACAGTTGAAATATCCACGGCTTATGCTGTAATAAAGTTTAACAACCAATCGAGACAATAAGCAACAAACAATAAAATAACAAGTCCAACAGGGCCATGTAATTTGGTTGACAAACTAACAATTTATCTGTGACATTCTAAATATGGCAGATGTATAATATCTCAAATATAAAACAAGGGCAGTGTTGTGTAACTCTATGCCAACTAATATCATAAGCTCTTTTGTTGATAAATCAACTTATGGAGGGGAACCACAACTATTGAACCTGTGCAGATACACTACAATTCGTCCTTGGCGCCATAGCGTTGTGTCCAGGCCTTTTTGTAGCTCCTTGACTCGCGAACGAGATCGGCCGCCTTAGCCACCATCCGCAGGAACTCTTCGAGATCAAATGCGTAGTTAGTGAACTTGGCGTGTGCCCCTAATGTCGGGTGGTGGCCCTGGAACATGTATAAGTAGTAATTACCATGTAGTAGTGGTACACAGTGTACATGCGTATGTGTGAACATTATTTCATCAGTCTTGACCATAGTGATCACATAAACAGTGAATTTTACTAACATGGCTGATTGTACCAAATACACTTTTTCTACAGATAGGCTTGTAGAGGGAATGAAAATATCAGTTCTAGGGGAACTACCACATGAGCCTAAACAGCATTACTTTGAGACAAAGTTATCACATGCTATCTTATACCTACAAACTAACTAATAAATCTTATACCTAACAAACCATGGGTTGCAGTAACCACCATTACAATTGTTTATCTTAAACCCATTCTCACTGGAGGTAATGCCAGTGGCGCTACCTGGAGAGTGGCTTACTTTTCATCTTTCTCTGACAGGTTGAAAAACATATGGACCTTTACTCTTTGTATTATACATAAACGACTTACCAGACCTTACTCAATCTGACACATTTCTATTTGCTGATGATATTAAAATATTTAGATCCATAATAAATACCAATGACCAAGATATACTACAACAGGACATAACCACCATAGAAACATGGAGTCATGATTGGATGCTCACACTACACCCAGATAAATGTACACATGGAAATTGGAAAAAATAATGTAGGTGAAAATCAATACTACACAACAATGAACAATGTCACAAAAACAATAGACACACATGATAAACAAAAAGACCTAGGGGTAACCTTTGACTCAAAACTCACATTTGATCAACATATAAGCCAAGTGGTAAACAAGGCAACTAAAATGACCAAAATAATTAGAAGAACCTTCCAATTTCTAGATAAACATACTTTTTTGCCACTCTACAAAACAATGGTTAGATCACACCTAGACTATGCTATGGCAGTATGGCACCCATATAAAATAAAACACCAAATTGCCTTAGAAAATATTCAGAGAAGAGCCACTAAAGACCACTATATAAGAAATAAACTATTATAAAGAATTACCAGGTATGAGGGACCTATCATATATAGAAAGACTCAAATTGCTTAAACTACCTACATTAGCATATCGAAGATTAAGAGGAGACATGATAGAAGTCTATAAAATAATACACAACATTTATGACCACGAATCTGTACCGCATCTGTTGAAAAACAATGAGATATCACAAAGAACAGGAAACAGAGGACATTCTCTAAAACTTTTCACACAAAGAGCCAAACTAAACTTAAGAAAAAATATATTTCCAATTCGAATTACCGAACCATGGAATACCAGGTAGTCTCCCTGACACAGTGGTAACAGCAAAATCTCTAAATTCATTTAAAATACGACTAGACAAATTTTGGTATAACCAGGATATTTTATATGACTTCGAAGCACCGTTAAGAATTACTAACAATAGAACCGGAACACGCGATTTAATATTAATAGATAATGAAAACGAAGAGCTGATCATAGAGGAACACAGAATCCTGCGATCAGAACCGTCCTAAGGTATCCTAAGGTATATGAGGTACACATAAATAAGTAACACTAATTAACCATGTTTCAATGTTTTGAGTGTTTTGGAAGACATCACCAATTGGCATATCAGATACCAGTGGTTCACGGAAACGAATTAATTTACACCGAAAGATGCGAGTGAACACCAGCACCATGAATGAGACACAGCAAACTGCCCCTCTCAAATTAGCATATTATTAACATATACAAATTATATGAGGCAGCAGCAGCTTGTAAAATAAAACACTAAGCATGATGGAAATAATGCAGAAGAGGGGGCATCCCAGTAGAATAGGGATCATTTAAACTGGTTAAACAGAGGTGCGGGATAAAGACAGATGCTGGAAGCTGACCAGGACATGACACCATGCTCATTACATTCAATGCCAAATAGTTTTTTCGGTTTAGCAACATTCCAGCTACCACCCATCTCCCGCATTTGCCTTATTGGCAGTTCAGCTATGTACACCCACGCCTAGACCAAGCCTACAAGGCTTCTAACCATAACCTTACAATTTGAAACAGCTAAATCAGTTATATGTCTCGCAAAGCAAAAGCTGGTTGCAAAAGAATTTCCAAATGGTCAACGTTTTTAAGTTATGACGTTTTGCTGTCTAATTAGTATAATTGGTTATTGTTTCCCTCTGTCTTTCAACTGATCTTGAAGTGTTGATTCAAGAATGCCTATGTTCTGTATTATTTGAAACTGCAATTAACTGTTTCACATGCATGCAGGTAACCAGCTCACAGCAGTATGCACCAGTAAGGTCGCCACTGGCATTTGGTACCATTCCATGGAAGCTTAACTATAATATGATACTTCCTTGCCACTTGCGCAGATGAAAGCCAAAGCAAATTGTGCAGAACATGGTTTGATGCCATCACAAAAGCAAAAACAACACCTTGCTCCAAACTAACTTTGTCTAAACTTTACTGAGCATCATCACAGCGATTATAAGTAGGTTGGACAACTGTACTGAGTGCGGTGAGTTGGATACTCTCGCCCTCATGAGTACGCGAGTACCTGCAGACCGTCTGGCCACACACCCTTCTGTGGCGCTGGGTCCACCTTTTTCTAAACAAATTCAGCAACAAAACTGTAGAATTAAAGGGATTCTCTAAGAATTTTAAACTCTGTAATGTACACAATGTGTTTTATTAATAATTTATAATCATGATCACAAAAATTCTCAGCATACCTGGAGTTTCTAGTTTGGGCTCTGCCTCTACTATCCTTAAAGACATGGTCATGATATATATTCAGTTCAGTTAGCCAGTCTCCAGTTTTATCTGTGTAAAGTCAATGGTCACTGCGTGGTTCACGAATGAATATTCATTATAATCGGCCTGCATAATTAATCACCCATGCGGCAGTAAGCTCAAAATGATTGACATAAACACAGTTATATATCGGCTTGTTGCAGATAACATCCAAGTTATGCATAGATTTGCAAAACAAAAGTAGAGAAAATACTTATGGGAAATTACATTTTAAACAAATGTATATGAAATGTATAAGCTCATACGGAATCTCTTTCATAACACCCATCCACTTTAACAGGGACAGAAAACATTAATTTCAACAGTCTGCTATTGCGACCACACAGTGTGTGACACCTGAACATGACAGTCCACTGTTGCACCACTTGGTGTGTGACACTTGAATATAACAGTCTGCTATTGCGACCACACAGTGTGTGACACCTGAACATGACAGTCCACTGTTGCACCACTTGGTGTGTGACACTTGAATATAACAGTCTGCTATTGCGACCACACAGTGTGTGACACCTGAACATGACAGTCCACTGTTGCACCACTTGGTGTGTGACACTTGAATATAACAGTCTGCTATTGCGACCACACAGTGTGTGACACCTGTACAGGACAGTCCACTGTTGCACCACTTGGTGTGTGACACTTGAATATAACAGTCTGCTATTGCGACCACACAGTGTGTGACACCTGTACAGGACAGTCCACTGTTGCACCACTTGGTGTGTGACACTTGAATATAACAGTCTGCTATTGCGACCACACAGTGTGTGACACCTGTACAGGACAGTCCACTGTTGCACCACTTGGTGTGTGACACTTGAATATAACAGTCTGCTATTGCGACCACACAGTGTGTGACACCTGAACATGACAGTCCACTGTTGCACCACTTGGTGTGTGACACTTGAATACAACAGTCTGCTATTGCGACATTGATTATGTCTGGTATTCAAATTGTTTTTATGCTGGAATGCGCATGTTATATATCACCTTTAAGGCTGATGCTTTAGCATTACAATAGTGCTAATTATAGAATAGTGCTCTGTTGAATTTAAGATTTGTGCGTTTTTTGTGTAACTGACAGCACAAATCTTTGACTGCAGTAATGTTTGACGACATTATTTCCGTCATCGATGGCAATTTACCAAGTAAGAACCTACAATTAATAGCGACAGTATATTTTGTCATTATGCTAATTCTGAATGACATATTTGCCAGGATTACGATTATGAAATATTCTAACTACACTAGTTGTTTCATATTCAACTTTTACAATATATATTATGTTCCTGTTGATAAAATAAATTGATGAAATGTGTTATTGCAGCAAAAATCTTAAGCTGAAGTGAGGCAGTTGGTTTTCATGTCAGTCATTTGGTATGCACTATGCAGTAGATCACTGCGGCTATAGCACTGAAATGGTTACATTTGGGTCATGGTGAAGGTAAGTTCTTACACAGTGTAGTGTCGACACTTAGGACTGCTCAAAGCGCTTCACACTTCCCCGGCAAACCCTTTCAACTGTGACATATCTGGGAAGAATTCAGCCGTGCTTCAGTTAATTTAACTAACTGTATTATGTATATGAACCTAAACAAGCTTGCATATGTCAAAGAAGCAAATTATTTAGGTGTGATAATATGCAATGACCTGAAAGATGACGGAGATATTTTAAGACATCTACGTAATTTTTATGCTAGGTCAAATAGCATTATCAGAAAATTTCACCACTGTTCCGTGGGTGTTAAACTACATCTGTTTCATGCATATTGTTGTACTACTTATTATTGCCAATTATGGGTTAACTTTAATAAGGGCTCTTATTTAAAAGCTCAAGTTGCCTACAACAATATGCATAGACGGATTTTGGGATATAGCCGACGGGACAGCGCGAGTGGCATGTTTGCTAATAATGCTATTAATACATTTGACACCCTATTGCGCAAGAACATTTATGGTTTTAAAAGGCGCATTTTTAACATAAATAATGGCTTGATTAGGGTTATGTACAATTGCTTTGAAATAGTAAATGGCCCAATGTGGATTAGCTGGGCCAATTCATTGTACACAGTAAATCTGTAAGATAGTCATCATGTTTAGCATATAACTTTATTATTATTTATTTATTATATATATATATATTTTTTAAGTCAGTAAGTTGTTTATATAACTTACTTTTCAAAAGGTGTTTATTTACATGAATTAATTGCATATTTATTTTACAATCACATCCTGTATATTGCTCATTATTTTATCTGTTTTTCTACAATTGTACATTTATCTAACTTATAACCTTATTTATTTTTATCTATTCATTTTTAAAAATATTGGATCTTTGATAGGCTACTCAGATGTTCTAATGTATGTACCAATTGTATATGGGTTTTTACCTGAAATAAATGTATTCGTATTCGTATAATGCATAAATAATAATAATAATAACACAGTTTTTATATAGCGCTAATTCCCACATGGCGGATCGATGCGCTGCACAAGAAATATACTAAATGTATATTAATAAATAGAAATGTAAATTATATAAATTAATATAAATGATAAAAAAATTGGTTTTAAGATGTACTAATAAACCTTTGTATGTAAATTATATAAATTTATTTAAAATAAATTAAACACTGCTTTTAAGATGTATAGTACTAAAACTTGGTATGTAAATTATATAAATTAATATAAAATTAAAATCTTTACTAAAACTGTGTACATAGATATAATATAAATCTATAAATTAATCTAAAACATAAACACTGATTATAACTTGTATGACACTGAAAAGAAATTCTAAAGCAATGCCGTCTTTTTAAAAACAATTTGAATTAATTGAAATGTCTAATAAAAAGATACGTCTTTAAACACTTTCTAAACAGAGACTATTCATACACAAATATCCACAATAGCGAGGTGCAGAAAACCAGTGCAGCTGCATTAGGAGACGACAAGAAACAATGAGTGAATGCATGGCAAATGACTCATATTTTACGCTTTTCAGTTTTCTCTGAATAACACAGTGAGACGTTCTCGTGCCTGTCAGTTACAAGCTGCGCAGAAGGCGAGTGTTGTAGCAGATGATTTAGGAAACGTCACCGGCGACTTGCTGCGCTTGCAACCTGGCGCCGTCACCGTCACTTCCGTCAGTGTCAGTGATCGACACAGCGCTGCTGACAGTAGACTGTCTGAATGTTTCCACATTATCTTCCAAGCGAAAAACTGATATGATGTCTGCTGCAAGTTCTGCATTTTCTGGCGACAGTGACGAGTTCGATTACTGGACGATTAGACGTCCAAAATTTTTTTTTTTAAATAAAATAAATTGTTTTTGTTTTGATTCAAATTTCCTTCTGCCATGATACACATAGTCCGACATACATATCGCATCGCATGGAATCCATGAGAACAAAATGTTGAATTTTTAAAAATTCCAATATGGCCACCGTTTCCATAGAAACGAAAACTTTGTTCATAATAATACTTAATCATATTTGTTTTGAAGCTTCTGTTATCATATTATAAATATACTATTTAAAACTTAATTTTTAATTTTTTACAACAGTGACAATTTTGATAGATGTCGGCAGCACAGATAATGCGTACCGCGTATGGCCATGCTGACCACTAGGGGGCACTGTCATCAACATTATGTATACACCAGTATTCTGCACTGAACAGAAACAATTACTATGCAACATATAAACATACTCTGTGCTCTGTGATGTTGTAAGTGCATGTGGTCAGTGTATTTATAGAAACATTGTCTTTATTTCCTGTTTTCTCAAGATTCCATTTTTATGCCGTTCAACATTTTCAACGGAAAGTTCTACTGAAACCGTATGACATTTCAACCTGAAATTTGGCATACACATACAGCAAAGCATATAGAGCATCATGTCAGAAGGAAATTTCATTATATTTCATGATTACAATTTTATGGGACATCGAATAACGAGTGATTATAAAAATTATTTTGTTTCGTAAAAAATTTTTTTTATTTTTTTATTCAAATTTCCTTCTGACATGATGCACATACATATATCTACTATCACTGTGATTAATTTGAAACACCATATCACATGGGATCCATGAGAACAAATCGTTTAAAAATATTTAAAACAAATCCAATATGGCTGCCGTTTCCATGGAAACCAAAACCTGTTTTTCGAAATAATTATTTTTATTTTCATTTTGAACCTCTATAATGATTTCCCTAAAATCTTAGGCAGCTGGCATTCAAATTGACCACAATTGACTAAAACAGAACTCCGCATCCCTTGTCCCCTTACATAGACGTTCCTTGCACTGTTCTTACAGAGCTAGTACACAACTTCTTTCAACTAATTAACTGATTTATGACATAACTCATTTGTGATTACAAATAATCACAGGAATGTCTTCCATCTCATTTTTAGTTGCCCGAACTGCTGAGAAATTGATTATCCAGCTGTCTATGGCCTGTATCTTGCTGATTCCTACCTCATCTTCCTGTACAAGTTTGCTTTGTTTCTCCCAAGTCAGGTAGTGGAGACCCCGTAGTCTGGCAAGGTCTTTGTAGCACTCTGTGTCCTCACAGTTGTAGCTGACACACAGATATATGAATTAATTCATTAGTGAAAATATTAATAATATATATATATATATAACATATTTGTTCCATTAATTAAAACATATTTAAGAAGCGAAAATATGTCAAAATGTGTTCTAATAAGCCATTTAACTTCTATTTTGTTTCCTAAAATAATTTCAATGTACCAAGCTAGGTGTTCATCTTTCTTCACAAAGCTTTGAATCTACTGTGACAAATCTTGAAATTTAATTATTATAATTATTGAGGGAACATACAGTGTTCGCTGTTATATGCTTCGAAAAAAGGGGGTGTACACTTAATAAAATGAATACGGTAAATAATCCGAAAGGCAACATACACAGATCACTCCATTATCAGAAATAGACTAAACTAACTCAGCTTATTGTGACAAAAGGATTCACAGCTGGTCTACTGGTAGAAAGACGACTCACAGCTCAAAGATGACTGCCCAGTCAGGCTGGAACAACAGGTGGGTGAGACCCGCCCCATGTATGCCAATGAAGATGTCACTGTTGTGAGTGACCTGTAACAGTACATGAATGCGTGGAGGTGCTGTCAGTAAATAATAAATCGAATCACCACACAGCATGTCTTCAGATCTCTACAGTAGTTTCACCAGACCATCACCAATTAGTTGTACAAACACTTCCTACATTTGCCTCCTATTTAAAGTACTAGGTTCGTAGATAAAAGTTGTGTTTGTCACGTCGCCCATTTCTGTATGTAAATTATTTATATTACAACTTTAAACCAACACACAGGGTGCAATAATTCATGAGTACATTGACAGAGCTATAATCACTAGACACTCTGTGTACAGTGTATGTACATTTACAATTCTACAGGTAGAATATCCATTTATATTTAATTCATACACAAGAGCATTGCACAGTAGTTAGTAAACTCGCATTTGCTATTTGTCAAATTACAATGTTTAAAGACTAAAAGATTAATATATAAAGATGGCTAGTTCAAAATATTTCATGATTCACAAGTGTAGCATGCAGTCATAGTATCTGCATACTTTTTAAATTTAATTTATGTAAATTATTACACATGTTTGTTGACTATTCTTACCTTCAGTTGCTTAAGGAATGGCAGCTCCCTAAAACCAAAAGAAGATACGACTCCAGACTTTATACAGGACTTTGAAAAAAGTATTGTAAGTTTTTTAATAAAATACAAGTAAAAACCCCTACACAAATTTGATATATGCCCAAATACTGACTTTGTGGAAATATTAATAATAACGTAACTTCTATTGGGCCTAAATCCTTCGAAACCAAGTTCAGAGGCGCATCAATATAAAAGGGTTAATTGATCTCAGAGTCAATAAACAATTCCAGTTTGTTATTAGTCAGGAATGAAGTGTTCACTAACCACAAATGGCTATGACCATCCTCGCAACCCAGTTGCCTTAAAGCTGGGGATTGTTAAACTATACAATTATAGCAGTTGACTTTGCGAGTAACTACTGCATCAGTGGTGGGAACAGCGCAAATACCCGCCTCAGTTTGAAGATGGATACACAAATGGTGAGAATCCCAACATAAATACCAATTCACATCCTAAACATTGCATGTAACATAAGCAGCCTATGGCTGAAATCATCCAAAATGTGATATCACATGACCTACGACTGCCCACATTCCTCGTGGGCGATTCCATTGGCTGATTTCAAGACAGGAGTTTTGAAAGGGACGTGCCAGGGGTAGGCAAGAGTTGGCACTGACACAGAGTGACCCGTGGCACGCAAGGATGGCCATGGTCATCACAGCCAAAGACTTGTTTTAATCAGAAAAACATAACAGCTAAACATACCAGTTATATTCAACTAACGTGACTTCATAGTCATCTACCATATTCAGTCCATCCATCAGCTGAAGAAAAAAAAATAGTCACAATGGTAACAAATAAACAGTTGATGCACAAAGTAAACATCGGTCGTTATAAAAATTCTTTAGGAAACCCATGAGTTTTTATCACAGTGTGAAACTTCAGGTGTCACTGATAATACAGGAAACACAGTAGTTGTCTTTTCAGTATTGGTGTAAACACTAGACTAAATTAGGCAAGGTATTTTTATTGGTGATAAATACAATCATTCTGGTAACACAGAGCATATAGTCAAACTTCAGTGTTGGACTTTAGCACCAAATCTAGCACAGTTGAAGGGCCTGCCATATAAAACATTTGAAAGGGAGCTGTCTAATGGTAAAGGTCAAGGTGAAGGTCATGTATAACCAACATAGACAATAATCAACAATAAACAATCACCATTATCAAATATTTATCATTTCAAAACACAAAATTAAGTGTGCTGCGGGTCAGGAGACTCCAGACACAGGAGACTCCAGACACAGGAGACTCCAGACACAGGAGACTCCAGACACAGGAGACTCCAGACGCAGGAGACTCCAGACACAGGAGACTCCAGACACAGGAGACTCCAGACACAGGAGACTCCAGACACATGAGACTCCAGACACAGGAGACTCCAGACACAGGAGACTCCAGACACAGGAGACTCCAGACACAGGAGACTCCAGACACAGGAGACTCCAGACACAGGAGACTCCAGACACAGGAGACTCCAGACACAGGAGACTCCAGACACTTCCGACTGTTTCCACATTCAGATAACAAAAAAAGACAAACTAATTAAAACAATAATATATATAATCCGTTAAAGAGCATCAGTACTATATGTAAATATATATGAATATATATATGCATCTACATATATGATATATATATATATATATATATATATACATATATACTGCATAATTATATTATATATCTGCCTTAGACACTAACTCATTAAAGAGAAACCCAACACAAGGACCGGACCACACAACAAACCTACCTCCTTTTCATTCATTATATTTCTGTACTTGGAATTTCGGCGCAACAAGGTGACACGGATCTTGTTTCTCTGCAGAAAAAAAGATTTTTGTGAAATACGCTCCGTTGCTATACCACAAATTTGTGTTACATTTCTCATCTTTTGTTAGGTGTATATCTCTCTGTCTGTCTCTTGTTGATGACCACCTCCTTTGTAGACCTCTCAACGTGTCTGCACAACTCTCATTGTTCATACAACTGAACACTGCTTTACAATCACCTCGGTAAAGCAGTCACCTCTGTAATACAGTCACTACAGTAATGCAGTAACCTTAGTAATGCAGTCACTACAATAATGCAGTCACTACAGTAATGCAGTCACTACAGTAATGCAGTCACTTCTGTAATGCAGTCACTACAGTAATGCAGTCAACTAGGTAATGCAGTCACTATATTAATGAAATGAACTCGGTAATCCAGTTACTACAGTAATGCAACCATCTCAGTAATTCAGCCATCTCACAAATATGGCCACTCATGGACAGTCTGTAAAAGTATTGGAAGGCAATTTCACGATAACCTTGTCACCTTCCTATCAGGTTCGCTTTGGGGTTGACCTTAATAATGAAGTACCACTGTTCAATAAAAAAAGTTCAATTTGATAACATCAAAGACATTATTAGTTTGATATTGTGGCAGAGAACCATGCTTTATCAACAAATATTTGTATGTAACTACAGTGTACTGACTGATGATATTGGGAGTAGCAGCAGGGATAGTGATGAGACAAGCCATGATGACAACCGGAAGTACAGCCCCAATGTCTCTGGAACAGTGAGGAGAGTAGCCACACTCTTGCCGGTTTCCCAAGAGGATCTGGGAATCAACAACATGCACAAACGGCGGGATATTTTATTAGTTGTACAATCACTCACCAGAGGTCCTTCCTGTGGTATGTTCAGTCGGTGGAGGACATGTTGTGAGAACGAACGCATCAGGGCACTTTTCTTACATCCGGGAATCTGCAAAACCACACCTCATTCAAATAAACAATATGACAACCAATGTGGATTGGGAAAGACGAAAAAGATTCTGTATAAATATCACCACAGGCCCATTCAAAGGTGAAGACAGAAATTGTGGTGTATGAGAATACATTGTAAACATCAATAAACTTATATCAGTTAATAGAATCCTGCCGAGTGCTGGAAACAACTAGAAATTTAGTTAACTGTGTGTAACATCCTTCTGCCCTCGTCCAGAAGGTTCAGAACCATCACATCTAAAACAAACTGGAAGCGTGATTCATTTATTCCAATGTCTGTACGACTTCTCAACGACCAGCTCCTCTGATGTTTTCTGTGAACACATCAATGTGTGTATGTTGTATTTTGTTTATTTTATTTGTTACTTGTGAAAATACCACAATTATAATTATATTATAGATTAGTCTTGTATTTTATTATGATTAATGTTTACATACTGTTTTAATAATGAATTTATCGGTATTTTTATACTTTTCTATTCCTGTATTTTATATATTTTGACAAACGCTGCAAAATGAATTTCCCAGTCTGGGACAATAAAGTTTTATTGTATTGTATTATATCGTATTGTAACTAATGTATGCAGAGAGAAATGAAACACTGGTCCTACCAGAGGCATGTTATAGTAGAGGCCATATCTCATTCTGGGCAGGAAGGAAAACACCAGGTCTCGAAAGCAAACCTACAAATGACATTTTAAAATATATATCAATGAATCAATGAGTAGAACTGATTTGCAAATGCTACAAAGAGATAATTAAATAACATATGTTTTTACTATTATTATGTTACTTATTTCAATTAAAAATAGTATAGCCTGGTATGTGGTAACCAATATGGATTGATACAAGTATATACCATTCGCAATATACCCATCCATGTTAGGTTAAAAATACGGAATATTGCACTCACAAGTAAAATAATTAGATTAAAATGTGAACACAATGAGAAACCAACAACGCGACTCCCATTTTAACCACAAGAAACATTTTCTATTGATTAAAAAAATCTACAAATCTTCATAAATTCTAAGATTTGTTTTTTAATTTACGGTACATTATTTACCAAATAATTGTAGCCATTAAAAGCTACAAATCTTAGAGAAATTAGGAATGGTGATTATGTGCACATATAGAGAACAAAGCTGATATTTATGCATTGGTGAGGCTACCTTCTTTCCATCATATACATTTAGATGAATCACAGGATGGTCAGTGAAAGCCTTCCATGTGGCACTGAAAAAATCTCCATAGCCACTTCCAGACTGAAACATACAGACGATTGCTTTTAGAATTACAGCAAAATCATAAACAGTATTAATAATAATAATTGTAACACTTATACAGCGCCTATATTCTTTAAAACACCAAGCTCTGAGGTGCAACAAACCAAATAATTTGGCATAATCATAAATGGGGACAGGTCAATGTCATCACTGGAGCAAGGAACTGGAGCAAGGAACCAACAATAATTTATGGTGGAAAAGCAATTTCAAACAAATATGTTATCAGTTTCATGAAAGGTGGCTATAGTTTCAGAAAAAGGACGTTTGCCATTATTCAGCTTATTTTTATTAACAAAAAGTTGTTTGGAAACGCATGATCTAAGGATCCTAGATATATCAGAGATATGTAGCAGATTAACTATGTATGTTGGTTGCTGAGTAGAAGAGTACAGTAAATAACAGTAGCCAATTTAAATTAAATAATTAATTATTAATGGTCATTGTCAATGTTTGGTATTAGTTTAACAGGAAACCTGATATCAAAATGTAAAGTACTGGTCATGTGTTTAAAGGTGTACATCCTGTATTATGATACATAGGTCCGACTCAATGTATCAAGCCATCCACACAAGTATACAGCTGCACAGTTGAACACTAACAGCATTCAGCGTTATCAACATCTTACTCACAGTGTCCCACATGATAATGTTCACATCGGTGCTGAACGTATTGTTGAGGTGTTGTGACAAGTACAGATTGACGTAGTCACAGAAATGGTGGAACATGTTAACTCCTAGAACACACAAATGTCCACATTCATTTCACGTCACGGCACTATAACAATTAAAGTTTCAAAATTTATAGTAATCTTTTCTAACAAATTTAATATTTTTCCTACTCTCATATAAAATCCATTTCCAAATATACCAATGATGTTGTAATTTATTTGCTGGCACAAATTCACAGCGAATGCCGTCCATTGTGGATGAACAAGTCTCAACAGGGTGTTGGTCTACAGGTAGTTGTGCATCATTACCTCATGCCCATTGAGAGGGTGCAATTGAAGGTTTCAATAAAAAAAAATAAAAAATAAAAAAAAAACATACAATAAAAACTACCACTTTTTTGACATTGGATCCAGCATTGAATTGATATGCTTTGGAATGTCACATGAATACATGATATAATGACTGATGAGTCTCTGCGTTAATACTGTCATTTCCTGTCAACCCTGCAAAGTCTCCTTTCAGTGGTTTATAGATTTAACAATCAAAGTCAACTGCTTCATTGATTCAAACAAAAGTAGACATTTTCATTAAACTGACTGTGGTTGCTGCTTAAACAATTCAAATGTATGAACGGTGGGACATTAAAGACACAACGACTAGAACCACTTTAATTACGCAGATATTAAACTACCATATTTATTTGCTTTTCTTATGCTGAATCCATTTGCTACATCATCACTTTCCCAGTTTCCAAATATGATTATCAAATACATCGTAATTTAAATCTAAATTCTGCAGAATTAGCTATTTCTTCAGTGAAGATAAATCACTGCAAAAGGTGTCATTCGTACCAGCATCTAGCTTCATGACGATTGTTGGTTTTTCAAGGACAATGTCGCATTTTTTGTCTTTGATTGGATTAAACGGAAGTGACGTGAAGTGTTCAACTTCAGCAAACCTGACGACAAACACAAAAAACACACTTTACATACAGATGCTCTAGAACATTGCATACATAGCTACATATTACATATGTATATATGTAATACATGTATATATTATTACATATAATATATTATTATATTTACGGTAACTAGCATCAAGAGCGAAGACCTTTGTAACCATTTATCCCAGTCGGTTTTTATATCACAGTTATGTGTGAGGAGATAAAACTGGATTAACAGTCATACACTGTAGCAGTTATGTGCGAGAGGAGATAAATCTGGATTAACAGTCATACACTGTAGCAGTTATTTGCGAGAGGAGATAAAACTGGATTAACAGTCATACACTGTAGAAGTTATGTGCGAGGAGATAAAAATGGATTAACAGTCTTACACTGTAGAAGTTATGTGCGAGAGGAGATAAAACTGGATTAACAGTCATACACTGTAGAAGTTATGTGCGAGGAGATCAAACTGGATTAACAGTCATACACTGTAGAAGTTATGTGCGAGAGGAGATAAAACTGGATTAACAGTCATACACTGTAGAAGTTATGTGCAAGGAGATCAAATGGAATGCACACTTAATGACCAGCGAAATGGATACTTTCAGAAGAGAGTAAAAGATAGTTTGACAAGACCTCCTGAGCCTGCTGTGCTGGTGTTATGAACGAGGTAACATTACCATGTACCATGGGGTATTGAATTATTGATCCACACATCAATGACCACCTCACCCAGTGCACATAGGATGCTGGCAGAAATAGCATAATCAGTCAACCACAGTGGCCATGAGAATAATCAAGTGCTAATTAATACATCACCATAAATGGTTAGCTTTATGACCAGCCTTGAGATTTTGAAGGATGCCAAGTTAACTTTACACATGAATACATGGGACAAGTGTACCCTTCTCAGTCTCACTGTTCTCTGTCTACTGACCACGACTGTAGAGCACTCTTGTGTTCTCCCTGACTGCTCAGTCGGTCAGCGTACATCTTGCAGTGTCCTCCTATCTGGCCCGGCTTGAACACGTCCTCACGGAACCTATGAACACACCACATCCATGAACACACCAAATCTATGAACACACCAAATCTATGAACACACCAAATCTATGAACACACCAAATCCATGAACACACCAAATCTATGAACACAGCAAATCTATGAACACAGCAAATCCATGAACACACCAAATCTATGAACACACCAAATCTATAAACACACCAAATTCATGAACACACCAAATCCATGAATACACCAAATATATGAACACACCAAATCTATGAACACACCAAATCTATGAACACACCAAATTCATGAACACACCAAATCCATGAACACACCAAATCCACGAACACACCAAATCCATGAACACACCAAATCCATGAACACACCAAATCCATGAACACACCAAATCCATGAACACACCAAATCCATGAACACACCAAATCCATGAACACACCAAATCTATGAACACACCAAATCTATAAACACACCAGATCTATGAACACACCAAATCTATGAACACACCAAATCTATGAACACACCAAATCCATGAACACACCAAATCTATAAACACACCAAATCAATGAATATACTAAATCAATGAACACACCAAATCTATTAACACAGCAAATCTGTGAACACACCAAATCTATTAACACAGCAAATCTGTGAACACACCAAATCTATAAACACACCTAATTGTGCATGTTTAAAAGGGAGATGAAACGTTTTAGCAACCATTGCCCAAACATAACATATGGGGGTAACATTTAGAGGATATGTGACCATGATTTGATGAACACAGAGGCACGATATATTTTAAATAATTTTCCAAACTTGGATATCTTTAATTACTGGGTGCCATCATATTACACTCAAACTGCATTTGAGTTGGACTAGCTACTATTTCCTCAAATGTAAATTTTATATCTTTAATGATCAATAAACATTTCTGCATGAAAACAAGAATATGGTGAAACAATACATATGGTACGCATTATATATATATATATATATATATATATATATATATATATATATATATATATCAACAAATAGTTGTATACTTGTTTGAAATAAAAAAGTTAAATTTAAATTACAATTTATAACAAACAAAAGCCTTTCAAATGGCACGGTGTTGTACTAGCAGAATTCAACTGAGTTTGGGAATTACCAAATCCTGTGCGGATATGTTTCAAATTGTTACATCAGGAGAATCAATTTGCCAAAACTGCTTGACAAATGTCATTCAAAGTGACTTTATGTATGCATAAATTTCTTTATTTGAGCTTAGTAGGAAATAATAGCCATTTTGACAAATCTGCATGTCATTACTTCAAGAATGTTAATGATGACCTATTAGTGTGGCATTTAAAATTATTTCATTGGTTGTAAATTATTGTAATTTAACTTCTTATTTTGAACACATTTACAAATATTTTGTTGATCTGTGTAATGCCTACCATATATAGTATGATGCCATATGCTCGTTTTCATGCAGAAATGTATATTGATGAAGTAAATTGGAAACAATATAAAATTTATATTGAGTAGATAGGATGTAATATAATGTAATGTAAATGTAAGTTGAGTATAATATGGCGGCACCCAGTGTTCAATGTTATCCAAGTTTGAAAAATTATTTAAAATATACCCATAACCGTGGCACTGTCCTCGACATAATCATGGTCACATGTCCTCCAAATGGCATAACATTCTTATGTTACATATGGCCTTTATGGCAGTGGTTATGTCACATGTCCCCCAAATGGTATACTATTCTTATGTTATGGCCTTTATGGCAGTGGTTATGTCACATGTCCCCCAAATGGTATACTATTCTTATGTTATGGCCTTTATGGCAGTAGTTATGTCACATGTCCCCCAAATGGTATACTATTCTTATGTTATGGCAGTGGTTATTCAAGCATTTAAGCTCCTCCTTAAACACATCATATCTGTACGCTGAACATGTCTGCACAAAGGATATCTATAAACACAAAACACACCACACTTGTATGCTGAACATGGCATCATGATATCTATAAACACACCGTGTATAATCAGTCAGAGCTATCCCATTTTAATATCTATAAACACACCATGTATTATCAGTCCCAATTTAATAATTATTAATCAGACCAAACATTGATACCGTTATTTAATTTTTCAATTGATTCAACTGCATAAATAACATGAAATCATTTGATTTTGCAACTGCAATGTTATATAACATAAAATAAAGTTTTAAAAACATACAAGTTCAAGAAAATAATCACAGTAAAATTAATTGCTATCATCTTCTGCAATCATTCATAATAAAGGTGATCTTTCCAGGATTTACATCATTTGGTGTGTGCACATGAGTTGGCCTGTCAGGTCAATATATTCGGTCAGCAAAACTTTCCACTGTGAAAATGTGGATTAATGAGAATGTGACGAGGGCGCCTCTAAATTTGCTGCTGGGTAGCTGTTGACATTGACCATCATTAACATCGACTCTGAATGATTTTTATGCCATTGTGAGTAATCAAGTGAAATTTAGTACATGGTGGAGCTGTGCAGCTTCCCAGGGTTAATGGCACATCTTTTCTTTTGTGGGCACGTTAATGGCATTTACTCTGGCCTTCTTCAGACTGTTTCCCATGAGTCAGAATAGAAAACTTACTTGGCCAGTCTTGTTTCTGACATGCACATTACATACAGATCGATGTACAGTAAGCTCAACGCATGTCAGTCAAAACAATATAAAATAGTGTTGAAATTGATTTGAACATGAAAAACTATAAAAATTACTTTGAACAGAATATGGGCTGCAACACTCTATAAAAATGGAGAAAATAATGTTCATGAAAACAAAAATTTGCTTAACTCTGAATATTGCCTAAATAAAAATGCAACAGATGTGTTTAACTAATAAAAAATGTATACTAGTTCTCTTGAATCATTGTTGTCGCTATCACTGTCCAAACAAACACACTAAATTGAAAAAGCAAATTACAAATAAATAAATCAACACTATATAAAAATCTCAGTATTGCATTTAGCCTGTTATCAATATTCAATATTGCAATAAGGAGATAAGAAAGAATGACACACTTGTTAGTACTTGACTTGAGCTTGCTCTCACTGAAGTCCATGTAAATGTTGGTGCCGTAGCAGTAGCATGTGTATTTGGTACATTTGAATGATGAGTCATCCTACAAAATATAATTACACAAGTGACTGCTTGCATGTCATTTCAGACAAAGTTGGTCTTGCTTAACTGAGTCTCGCTCAGCTGTGTGACTTGATCTATGAAGAGAAGATTGTCGGGTGAAACTTATGATGTGTCATTGTTTGAATCCATTAGATGCCATCACTTGTTCACAGATTTATGTTTATAATAAACATTACTGTTTATAATAGTATGTATGCTTTTGATAACAAAATTAAGTTATAAGCTATCTATACACAAAATAAAAACTAAACGAAAAATGAGGTGAAAAACCTGCTTAGAAATAAAACTTTTGTTTATTTCTGGTGTGTCATTTTTCAGTATAAATTTAATTTAATTAAGGTTTTATTAGCTGATAAAAAGTGTATCCTTATTCAATTTGTTATATGAAAGTTGGTGTGAGAGCAATCATCACCTCTGCCCTATTCTGGCATAAGGCTGACCTGGCAGTCACATACACAGAAGAGAGTTTTCCCAGGCTGATATGAGGGGGTTCAAAATGACACCCATCTCATGCCGCCTGGGTACCCGAGGCTAAACAAATTATACATTGTTTCTGGCATCTAAATAATAACCATAAATGCAGCACATCTGTGACAAATACTTAGGGTAATTATAAACTGTTGATTTTAAAACATACAATCACAGCTTAACAAAATAGCCGCACACTAGTAGATGCTGTTCAATAGTTCAATTCAGTAGGCCATAAACTCCCCATAAACTACTATGCAGTAGTTCAGCCGTATACGACTGTCCACTGGCCATTAAATGTTGAGACGTGCATTGTTGTAAAACGTGATGAATGTGACCTGACCACAGGCAACATAATAAAACACCTTTGGGAGTATCAAGCCCTTTGTATGGGTGCTGTCTTTAGCTGTCTATTCAATGTTATCTGCAAGTTCTATCCTTAGCTAGTTATCAATGGCTCATCTTTATAGACTTTCATTTACAGTACACTGTATCGATATATTTAAGTCTAAGCTGACTTCTCCCTTTGTCTCCTTTGACTTTTCCTTCAAACAATATGGCCCATACACAGGTGCATACCACATATCATGTGAGGATGGTTGCCAGCCAACATTTTTATCTTCAGTGTGGATGATCATATCAGAACATATAAAAGAAAAGATAATCAGGCTTTCGTATCATCATGACTGATTATAAGTCCCATTAAGACATAGAATGGTAAAAGTTCTATACATTTAAGACAATTAACAAATTTCACATTGAAGAGATATTTTTCAAATATTTTGTTGAATACATCTCACATCATCCCTGTGTTATCTATACAGTTTCCATAATTTTGACATATCCAAAATATCTTTTGCCGTAGATTACGGCGTCAGTTTTTTTCAACAGAACAAACATTTTGAAAAAAATTCTAATTCGTACATTTATTATTCATGAATTGTGCTTACATAAACCCACAAAGCCGACTGTTGTCAGTCACACATATATACTGCTACATTATAAAAAAAATGATTTTATCAGGAGAGCTGTTAAAGTATATGATGTGTATTGGAAACTGATGTGTATTGCTAGGTTTATGTAGTGAAAGAGAGTGACTGACTGTGGGTGGAAAATGGCAGTGCCTTTTAATAACATATGTAGTAAATAGTTATAATGTAAATAATAAAGACAAGACAATGGGCACTGCCATCAACCTAGATTACAAAAGGCAAGTAAAAGATTAATCATACATAGCTGTCGATGGGGAATGCCAATAATTAACTATCTAAGCGAAATACATGTGGGGCCCAGAAACCACCCAAAACTACCCCACACAACACAAAAGTGACTTTTATTTTGCTCTGAAACGCTTCTGATAAAATGAGTACTTACAGGAGATGTTGGTTCGCACATGTACTCCAGTTCGTCCTGCCTCTCTGTGATTATTCCAAAGTCAGCTGATTTCCAAAACTGGTCCACCTGTTCTTCTTTGGTTTTTGCCCTGAAGCAGGGACAAATAACACTAAGCACTGTTTTTCCAGATATTACCAATTATGTCCATCACCATAAGAAATTAATAAAACCGTTATAAAATATGATTAATGCTTCTTCTTCTGAAACCATACTTAAAATGTTTTAATTTAAACCACACATTTGATTATTCCCCCATAGCAAAAAAGAAAAATGAAGAAAGTAGTGTAGTCAAGGATGAGCACGTTTTTACAAGAGCAAGTCGGTGGCTATTTCACTAACATTCGTATTTGCCCACTATGCAAAATGTCCTCTTTAAACTCAATTTCGATCCTTAACAGTGACCTTGTACACTGAAAATGGTCAACACTATGATACACCACCGGTACACTTGCTTGTGTATCATGTTCTCCGTCATACAGCACTGACTTTTGTGTATTCATAATTCCAATTAAACTGCACAACAAATGTTATTTAGTGACAGATTTGCCTAATGAGTGAAATTATCATAGCCCTGTATGAATCCATAGATAGTCAGGAAGTTACTTAGTGAAATTCTTTATTTGGAATGCGCTTTATGTTGGTGTTGGAAATAAATTACTTAATATTTATAGTCAGAACCATATAACCACATGTAGCCACGAGGAAGGGCCAAAATAAAGGTGAAAGGCAACATGTTTGATACAAGATACAGGCTTTAAGATTTATGTAATGTACAAATTTGTGTACAAATTATAACTCAGCAACATTCTAAGATGGTTTACATTGCACCTGCTGGCATGATAATCGAGGAGCCAATGATAGGGGAATTATATGGATGAAAGAATGAATAACACAAAATTCATGAATATGGATTAGCTGGCTTTGTTTTGTCCTAGATGGTGACCACATTTTCAAGGTAGCTGTATTATGGAGGGGACGTTAAAGAGAGGTTCAGTTGTTCCCATGAGTCATGCAGTACACTGGCTAGTGCCCTTTGACTAGCTCAGTTCAAAACACTGTCCATCTTCCTTACCACCCGCGTGGCTCGCCGTCACATTCTGGACTGGACATGCGATATTTCAGTGGACACTCCTCCTCATAGCCCCAACATCTCTTGCTCTTGAGGTATTTCTAAAAAAGTCAAACATCTATTTTTAAATGCTGCATGACAAATAATAACAAATTTAGTTGTTTTGTTTCATCACAATCGAGAGAAAAACTTTGTTCTCATAAACCCCACATCGCTTGCTGTTGAAGTGACACGCAAAGTGAAATACATAGAAGATTCACTACTAAATGCTAGCCAGAAATATTTTTATCAGATTTGAATTAATCAAAGGTATGCCTTTTGGTGTGCCGACTGCAGACAGCTTGCTTTGAAGCCATGCCAATCAGTAATTATTGATATTGGCCAGTTTAGCTTCTCAGTTACAAAAACATGTAATTTGAGCCATCAACTATATAACTACTGATACATACACCAGTTGTCCCCATGCTAGTGATTATGTAAGTCTCTTGTTCACTACCTAGCAACGTGAAAAACAAACACGATCATTTACAGATTTGTTTAATCTGAATCCTGTAATTTGTTTTACAAACATTTTGACGAATAAACCATTATATGTGCACATTACAAACCAATGAATAGGTAGGCCTAGTATTGCCTACTAAATTTATTTAATTATGTATTTCATTTCTCATCATGTGGATCTCCCTGAATTCCCTGAAGTGTTAATTGTGAAGTGTGCATAGTGTACTTACTGAGATGGCAATCTCAATCATTTATACGTCTAAAATAAAATAAGATGAATATACTGATAGGAGATGGCTAACACCTACTCCTTACTACCTGAGTTACTACTGACAGTGCATCATATATCATGTGTCAGGCTCTGATGGTCCACAGGTGTCAACCTATATGGTATGTACCTGGTAGTACTACATGTGTAGTTTTATTCTTTACATTTATGATTTGTCAGAAAAATTAAACGACAAAGCATGCCCGATGTCAGTCTGCAGATAATAATTTTTTGTCAACAAAGAATACATTGTTATTGTATTTATACTAGCGCTTCCTGATATTCACAAATTACAACAACACTAGTCATTTTCACAGTAAGTATACTAAAATAAATTTGAATGTCTCGTGACAATAGCAAGTTGTTTGTGAGAACTGGTTAGGTGTTTAACTAATTGTTTTCTTCACATTTTGTTTAGCTACTTATGGCTGCAGTCTTATGACATCCAGTATTAACTGGTGAATTGTGTGTGTTACATAATGATAACAATGTATATTGTTACAGGTTCTTAACATCAAACATACCACAACATGCATTTCATGAACATTTATCCCAGCATCTGAGAATCTGTAGAAAGTCTACATTTGCCATTGTATGTATTGTTTGTTGCCTTATGTTTGACATGATATGACAAATCTGTGACCAGCAGTTGCTTCCAAATCACACAACAGCACAGTATATCAACATTATCGATCTACCTACAATCAATAAAGCTCAATTAATTTCAATTACTCTCTAATATTATAAAATGGTTTCTCTGCATGGATTGTATCACTTCAATGTATAATTGCTGGATGTGAATTTGTTTTAATGATTATAATAAATCAGTTTTAATCACAGTGTCTTCTAAACAAATGTGAAAATGTAAAACAAAAAAGAAACATCCTTTTCAATTGATTACATTTGTTTGTTTACTACCTAGGCATATGCAACAAGAACTGTGACTACATTAAGAATGATGTTTGCCTTATATATATAGTTACAACTTTTAGAGATTGTATTGTTTGCTGTAGGCTGTAGCTTCCATTTATTTTACACATACACACACATATATATGTATATATATATATATATACATATATATTATTTCCATACGGAGTTAAATTAACAATATTCTTTTGGTTGTAGTAAGATAAATGGAAGCTACAGCAAACAATAATAACATCTTTAAAAGTTGTATTTATTATTCCGAGATATCCCACCTTGTAAGGACATTTTGAATCCTTCTCACATAGCAATTTCACATCTTCGTTGTTGTTGAAGAAATAGGGAATGTGTTCTTCAGGCAACTTCAGAGTCTGCCAAATGTTAGCCGCACCTCCATGAGTGCACGTGATGTTGACAAGGAATAGTACTAATGTCACGCTCTGCCACAAGGTGGCACTGATGATGGACCAATGTGACATTTTTTGACAATAAAACGTCTTCAAATGTGCCGCACTGAAAATGAAAGAAAACAACAGGTAGATCAGCATTGATCCGCATTATTAGTACTACCACTATTCACTAGAGGGATAATCCAGGGGCGGCCATTAATCATTCAGCAGCATATCAATACACTGCAGACCCATAGAGGTTATATGCTGCATTAGTGTACATGTGGTGGATTTAATCTATTTGCAAAGATCCAACCAACAGCTGCGCCATGTTTGTTTGCTGCAATCTCTGATTATGAAACTTCTCAAGGCTTATTTTCTATATTAGGGAGTGAGAGGGGGAGGGGGAGAATGGAGAAGTAGAATGTCAACATTTAAGTGGTGTCAGAAAACTTGGAGTTAGAATTCTGTGAGATGTACACATGCAGGAACTAATTTTATTAACAGTGTCAAATATTTCATGTTGATAAACGTTATTTAAAAATGGAAAACCACCAGTTCTGTTACAGGTATGGCCAGGCCATTGTGTAATGGCAATACATGCCCATACAATGCAAGTTTCTTTATTTATATTTATCTAAACCCAATAAAATGTTTTGTCTGTTGTGTGCAAAAGAAGCAGATAACAATTTGCTATAAATACATTGGTTTACTGAAAGTGGGATACCTTTCCTTTGCAAGTGCTTATCAACCGAGTAGCGTGAAAGGTCGAGCTGCCTTGACTGCTGCAGTTATAATCTTAGCACTTTGCAGAACTAGTCTTATCTGCCAGGTATAAATGTGAGTCTGACAGAGCGGGCAGCCTCAGATTGTAGGCACAGGCTGTCTGTGACTGTTCCTTTATACTCAAGCCCAATTTATGCACTCAACGTAGTGGATGGATTGTTATCTCAGGGGCTAAGCTCCTACAGTACAAACACTACAAGTCCAGGAAAAACATTTCCTTACACATCAAGTGTACAGTGCAAAATTGTCATATATATATCTCATTTACTTATAAATTAATTCTGGCACCTAAATGTTTTGTATTTATATCATAGTAATACTAATAATTAATACCAGAGTAATATAAATAATTCAATTAATGGCCCACTATCCAATACATAATTCAGCAGTTTTTTATTTATAATCAAGTAAATTATTTCAAATCGGTGTTGCCATTACTACCGTTAATTTTGTAGGTTTCACTGACATCAATTCTAACAAGCATAATACATTTACAATATATAATTCTGTTGAACATGCCAATGTCTGCATGTTTGCAATCCTAAATTCATTACAGCTGTACTAGAATAAAAATAATAATTTCCTTAGATCATACATCAGGGAGGTAATATGTACAGAGGCCAGGATAGATGTTCATTAAAATATGTGCTCATTAATTACTCTGACAATCTGGTAACATGGTGGATATTTCTTCGTATATTGGCATTCAAGCTTAAAATCAAGTTTGCATTATTGCCCAGTTTTAAATAACTGTAAGTTGTTATTACTTGTCAACACTGTCAACGATATGTATAAAGTGCTGTCACCTATCACGTCGTATTTGTTGTTGGTCATAAAACGGATATCAAAATGTGTGTCAGAAGCTTCATTCACACCTCCACTTTAAAATGGTGTAACAAAACCAATTTAACTACTCCTGTAAGAAATCACACGTGTGAACACGATTTAGTGCTAAAACAGTTGAACTAAATTGGATTAGCTAATTAATCCATTAGTAGATGGATTAAACCAACGGTTCAAGTTGCAAGTGTGAACGCAAGTGGACTATACTCAGTATACTGAACTGGTTTAAGTACGTCACGGTCATGTGCAATTCAATCTCGTGCCTCATCATTTCCTGTTGTACACACATTTTGGGGAAATCCCATTTTGGGTCCGTCATCATGCCTCCGACAAAAGATACACACACAAAATTACAAATGCAACAAGACAATTGGGATGACGGGGACGTCCATCTGTTGCTAGAAATATGGGCGGACGATCGAGTACAAGCGGAGTTAGAAGACAATGGCCAAAATATAACAGCATATCGGCACATTGCCGATCGTTTGAATCGTATGCTAGCTGAAGGTGTGGAGATGGGGGCAGGCGTGACTGGCAGGTCAGAACAGACGGCAGAATCCTGCTGTGCAAACATAAAGAGTCCGCAGCAAGCGACGTCACCTGCTGACATTGTAAATAAAGAGAACTATGTGATGGCAATTATATCAGCAGCCATTTCGCTATGCTGGTTTGCACATGTGCTTCATATCGTTATCAACTTCCCCCTTAAAATGGTCTGGCTGTTTTATGTGTGAACGCTCCCAATTTCTAAACATAAACCGGCTTAACTATACTGGTTTATCTAAATCATTTTAGTTCTGTAGGCATGAATGCAGCTATTATATACCCAGGGGTACTTACAATGCTTGTAATTTTTGTTCTAGTTACTTGTTTATTTTATATGGTCACCTTATGGATGTTTTTGCTGTATAAATGTGACTTTGTTAAAATAAATATGAACATGCTTCATAACTGTACACTTTTCTTGTGACATGGCTTAGTTCGATGGGGTGGCTTTCATGATTTGTATTTCATGTAATTGCTACTTAATAATATTGAAGTAATTACTGATGTTATTATGACAACATCTAAATATACACAATGCCATTTTAAAATGTTATTATTAAATCAGTACAGTGTACGGCAAAAGAATCACCTGACAAAAATGTTGGACATATGTACAGCAGTTTGTGGTTGACCCACACGCATGATCAAATTGTTACCAGTCCAAGATACACACAAAAAGTGTCAACTACCCCTGTTCACGGACTCGTATCGTCTCACAACTTAATATCAACAGCCTGCGAAACAAATTTCACGAACTGCCTGATTTGTTTTAAAGTATGCTTGTGGACATCTTATTTATAACTGAGACTAAACTAGATCCTTCTTTCAGTCTTGCTCAGTTTGACGTACCTAACTACAGGTCTTTTAGAAAAGACCGGACTGGTCGAGGTGGGGGCATTCTGGCTTATCTCAGATCTGATTTACCAACACGTCAGCGCCCTGACCTCCAGTTACAGCATGTAGAAAGCTTTACAATTGAAACAATGGTTTGTGGCCGCAAATGGGCGATTGTCTGCGTCTATCGGCCACCTTCGATGCCTAATGCTAGTTTTATTGACGATTTTACTACATGTATTGATAAAGTTCATGTTCATTTCGACAATATAATTGTCACTGGAGATTTAAACTATGACCTGGTGAAACCTGACAAATGCCAACCTTTGCATACGGTATGTGACATATTTGATTTTACTAATCTTAACAAGACCCCAACATGTTTCATGAAAGACGCACACCCTTCACTTTTGGATGTTATCCTTACCAATAGACCGTCCCTTCTGTTTAACACCACAAATTTCTCATGTGGCATTAGTGACTGGCACAATATGATTTCCTGTGTTATTAAAGGCGCGGCTCCTCCACCAAACAAACGAAAAATTAAGTGTCGCTTGTACAAACATTTCGATGAGAAGGACTTCAACGAGGCAGTGGGTGTCATTCCTTTTGACGTTGCTTATGTTTTTGATGACATGGATGACATCTACTGGGCTCATGAAGTCCTCCTCACCGATGTTTTAAACGAGCATGCCCCGATCAAAGAGAAAACAGTCAAAACCAAGCAAACCCCATTTATGAACTCCAAACTTCGAAAAAGCAGTCTTTAAAAAGTCAATGTGTTTCAACAAATATAAAACATGGCGTACTACGGCCAACTGGGAAGCTTACCGTATGCAAAGAAATCTCTGTACAAAACTAAAACGGCAGTCAATTAGACGTTACTTTTCTGAGAGATGTGCCGGTGGACCCAAGTCAAAAGATTTCTGGCCCACCGTAAAACCATTTTTGTCTAACAAAGGGCTCCTAAAAGACCCTGTAATTATACTCTCAGAAAACGATAGTATCGTATCCAACCAAAACTCTGTTGCGAGTACTCTAAACGAGTTCTTTGTAAATGCAGCCCAAGAGATATCATCTGTACCTATCCCGGAAGACTTACTAAATCACCCCAGCATCCAAAAAATAATAGCCCACATCCCTGCTCCTACTGGTTTTGATTTTAGCCCCGTCACCTCTGAGAGCATCTATACTTTCATCTCTAAATCTAACCCAAAAAAAGCCACTGGAGTCGATGGCATCCCTGCAAAATTCATAAAATCATGCAGTAAATCAATTTCGGAACCACTTGCAAAATTAATAAACCTCTCATTTGCGACCTCAACCTTCCCAAACAGACTTAAAGAAGCGCAAGTTATCCCGGTGTACAAGAAAAAAGATCCTTTAGACAAGCAAAACTACCGACCGATTAACATTCTCCCGTTCATCTCTAAGCTATTTGAAAATGCCATCAACTCACAATTAAGCACTCATTTTGAGAATTTGTTCAACCCTTTCCTCGGTGCTTTCAGGTCGGGCATGGGGTGTCAGTCCACTCTATTGAGACTAACAGAGGATTGGCGCAAGGTACTTGGCAGCCATTCACATGGACTTGACAAAGGCCTTTGATTGCCTCCCTCACAGCCTGCTCTTGGGTAAACTCAGTGCTTATGGCCTTTCTGATAAAGCACGCAGTTTAGTTAGTAATTATCTCAGCAACAGGAAACAGCGAGTGAAATTAGGACCTCACTACAGTGAGTGGGCTGACATCGCAAAGGTGTACCACAAGGCTCTATTCTTGGCCCTCTTCTTTTCAATGTTTTTATTAATGATATTTTTCACTTTTTGGATAAATCCTCTCTCTACAATTATGCTGATGATAACACCCTGTCTTATGCTAATTCAAATTCGGACACTCTCATTCACAACTTGCAACAAGACTGTACTTCTACATTACAGTGGTTCAACATCAACCAGGTGAAGGCTAACCCATCCAAATTCCAAGCAATTAGCTTCGGCAAGAGGGGAACAAGGGACATAACAAATTTTACTTTTGAAAACACTACCATTCACTGTGAAAACTCTGTTGTCCTTCTCGGCATTGAGATTGATCATTCGTTAACTTTTAACACACATATCGCGAACATCTGCAAAAAGGCAGCTAGACAGTTAGCGGTCTTAAAATGTCTCGGTCATCTCCTTAATCGACAAGGGAAACTTGCAATTTTCAAATCATTCATAACATCAAACTTCAACTACTGTCCTTTGATCTGGCATTTTTGTAGCCAATCTAGCACACACAAAAACTTGAAAAATTCTGGAGAGAGCACTTCGCTTTATTTACAATGATTATTCATCCACGCATCATGACCTTTTGAAGACTGCTAACACCGAACACCTCCACGTTAAAAGGATAAAAGAAATGGCATGCTGAAGTATTCAAAATTGTAAATAATATTGCTCCAAGTTTTATTCAAAACCTCATCACTATAAAATGTTCCCAGTATTCCATGCAAAAGGACAACACTGCAGTTGTCCCTAAGGCAAACACATCTAAATATGGACTGAAACCCTTTGTCCATGATGGGCCCTGGATCTGGAACAGCCTGCCAAATGAAATGCGAAAAACAGTTAACTACAGCGAATTTCGCAGACTGATCCGGAATTGGGATGGCCCATCATGCAATTGCTCTATATGTAGGTAAACAGCTAACAGCTAACATGTTTGTCGCCATGCCAATATTATGAATATAGCTTTCATTGTATACATGCAATATGGATATGTGTAAAATATTATAAATCCTAAATTTATTTTTTAGATCTATTTATATTTATGTTTTAAAGTATTTATTATTTTTAATAAGTTTAGTCAATTACATACATCTCTACATTTTTATTTATGATAATATCTTAAATTATACATTATTTCAATATATTTTAACAAATATACTTTGCATGTTTTATGTATCCATTTAAAAAAAAAATATATATATATTATTATACATGCATGTATTATTATATTTATTTGGTACTCATTATCCTATTTTATATGTTTCATTGCTGTCATTTTAAATACTATGTATGCTTTTTATGATTTTATGTCTCATTTCTTTTCAATTGTTTGTCGGAAAATAGCTCAGATGAGCTAATGTTGTCTAATTATCATGTCAACCGACGTTAAATAAAGCTTCTTGTAATACACTGTATGTCCTGGTAGACGCATGTGTGCACACCATCCAGCCCAAACATGCATACTAACTTATTTTTCTTTTCTTCTTTGGCTCATCAAATTTCTACCCACAGACTAAAATCTAGACACATCAAAAAAGAGGAGTGTTGATCATTCCGAGTCATTGTGCTGAGTGCCTGAGTCCATTTTCTTCTTGCATATATATCTTGTGTTGATTTGCTCCAATTCAAATTACTTATGTCTTATGAATATTGTCATATCCATCACAAGGAACATATACAAGGAACGACATGTCGACAATGGCATTATTTCCCGAGCTGCTCAAGAATTAAGGACCGTCTTACTTCCCAAGTTGCTTGAGAAGCAATGCTCCAAAACACTCAAAATGCTCATGACATAATGCTAAAAAAAATATTTCTCAAGGGAGATTGCTCAAGAAATACCATCAGATACAGCATTATTTCCTGCTAAAAAACTATATAGCTATATATGCCTTAAATTACTACAATGATTAATTAAGATTAACCAATTAATAACCTAACCTGTCCTAATAGGCTATGCCTATATTTTGTGGCTGTGGCTATTTAACCGGATACGGTCAAATAGCATGGGGAACTATATTCATCCAGATACTGACAAATAGCTCATGTTTGCGTATGTGCTATGTGACCGGATAAATACAAACAAACAGCCTGAGATCCATACGGACAATTAAATAGCCCATGTTTGCGTATGCCCTATTTAACCAGATAAATACGGACACATAGCCCGATATCGAACCATATGACCGGAAAGATCTTTAGATGAAACTTGGAAGAGGCAGGTATTTGTATATTCTCATGAAGGTATGTTAGCCAATAACCGTGGTATTTAGTAGCAAAAATTCGACCTTTTAAGCCATGAAATTATGTTTGCACAAATTGAATCACATGGTTTAATTACATACTATATACTATAGATTAAGAAAGTATGTTTAAATAATTTCTTTTTATAAAACTACAAGGTTACTATTTTCTAATTGCGCAACAGCTCATACACATCCAACCACCAGTTTGTCCATCTCAATCGGCCAGTTGTGCAAATTTGAATTGAACTCTGAGAAATGTATCCGGACAAATAGCTTGAGAAGTTGAGTACCGAACTACGCTATTTGTCCGTATCCGGACATATAGTCCCCCATGCTATTCGACGGTATCTGCATGTAAGCCATGCACTCCGATATTTTTTTATAAACAATGAATGGATGATTGCAATAAATAAACGAAAGGCCCGTAAACAAAAAGCATCATGTACGTACGTCTTATTTTACTCACTGGCTCCACGGCTGATTAATCAATTTAATAGTGGTCCGTTAATTTTATTAGTTCTGTTACACTTACAGGATGCATTGGCTTTGCATGTGGCTATAAATTAATCATAATATCATGACATATTTATGATATTACCTAATTTAGCCTACCCCGAGGTCGAACAACTTGATATGAGTCGAACAACGCTGAGTGTCTGACTGAAGATTGATGTGAATACGCCACGTCTGTCGTTTCCTGAATCCAATTCACTTCAGTTCAGCCCTGGCTGGGTCCGTTCACACAATCACTGTCCAAGCTTTGGTTCAGACACTCACACTGTAACTTGTAAGGACTAACTGTTACCGCAGCGGTTACAGTTCGTCTACAAAGATTAGTTTTATACAATAATACACTTAATATTAATTGGAAACCCACGCTCTATGATCAGTTTCAGATTGCAATTAAATAATGTCGGTGGTTTCTAAGTTTTATGCTCACTCATGCGCGACTTCTGAGGAAGAATGCGTGACCTGACAACTGTCCGAAGCTCTTCGAAACGCCGCGTCGCCTCACTGAGATCACGTGATTCGTTAGCGTCTATGGTACACCAAACCTAATAAAAATATAATGTAGCAGAGTAACCATTTCCCGTAAAATCCACAAATAATCATTATTCTCTTCTTCTTCTGGTCGTTTATGCAGTCATTTATTTGGACGATTATTCTGTAATCTACATGGATCTTCTTTTTCCCATTTTCCCACTAGGTGGAGTCAGCGGCCCGAATTCTTGATTTCCAGAATGTTCTGTCCTGGGCATCCTCCGGGATGATCCGCAGTTCCTGCATATTCCACCTCACCTCCCACATTTTTCTTTAGAATTGTTTTAATGTTCCCTGATAATAGTCACTATAAGAAGTATAATGGTAGTTGTTTCATGTATTTAAGTGAAATATTAAGCAAACTACAGATATTTAAAGTTACAAATTTCATGACGTTTTCTGACGGTTTGTTAATATTATGTAATTTTACTTATACACCACATACATTTAATTAGTTTTTATTTTTCCCTGGTTATGATTACTAATTGAAGTGCAATGGTGCTTGTTTCATGTGCATAGGTGAAATGTTAAGGAAACTGCAATTGTATGATATAAAAATTAAAAAATATTTTACGAAAATGTTCTTACATATTTTGATCTTGCCAATAAATCGTTAGGATTGCTTCTATTTTTCTTATGATGATAGTAATTAATTAAAAATGAAATGGTGCTTCCTTCAAGTACATGGATGAAATATTAATGAAACTATACGTTTTTTTTCCTGTTTGATTTTGTACACAAATCACAAGAAAATTACTGCTTTCAATTATACTGGTTTTATTGTAAACAATGATGAAGGCCTAATTTTTTAATTAAATCAATATATAATGTATCATATTTTTTCAGCAATATATACACAATATATATACTCCAAACCATATACTAATTCATATAAAACTGTCATCAAATAATAATCCAGTAATGACATACAAAAGTCATTTTCTATTTTATAATCATTCATGATAAATTATCATAAATTATAATAATTAATAAATGTAATGTAGCCTAACCAACACACAGTAGTACAAATGATGAGAAAATAAAATAAAAAAGGAACATAATACAATATAATAGCAATAAATTAAAACAAACTAATATAAATTAGCTACATTAAACATGGCATCAAATAATTAGTTTACAGTAACATGTGCAGGCATAAGTACTTGCTAACTATTAATAATAGCATTAATCGAAGATACCCGCTATCGATCACGTCGGTATACTAGTGCTTTGTATACCACAATGCATTGCGCGCAGGGTGAAAACGGCAAAATGGCAATAATGTTTTTTTAGATAGGGGCTCCATTAACGGACTTTGTGCACGTTTGTGCTATCAAATGGTAAACTATCACTGTAATCATATTATCGTCCACACAATTCTTTACACTTCTGCATATGAAACACGTTGAATTGAACTAAATAAATAGTCACAAAACATCGTCAAACATAGGCCATTTTTACTGCCTAATCACTACAACTTTTTATCGATGGATTAGCGTGATATTTGTATAATCACATTAATTTATGTTTCGTCTTTGTTCGTAACTTTTCAAAATGGACGTACTCATTAATATAATTTCGTAAATATTTATTAAAGATGGGGCCTGTCGGCGTGATCCAAGATGGCCGCAGGCAGAAATAATGAAAACAAAGATACAACACCGAGAGGAAAAAATCATTATCTGCTCTTAAGCACCATAAAAAAAATCTGTTTTCACTGCAGAATCATGGACTGACACTATATCAACATTAGAAAAGTAATAAACGAACAGGTATATTGCATGATAATAAACTACGGTCACTAAACTCGGACCACTACCTCCCATGTTATCATGCAGAAGGGGCGGCAAATTCGTCTGATATATATTTTCCTTGTGAACCGTAATTGAGGTATCACCTTTTTCGTGAAATTTCGATAGCTTAATTCGCCAATTTCTGCTCACAAAATATATCTACTCCATTAAACCGCACAAGAGGGCTGGAAATTGTATTTTTCTGTATGAAATATGAAAACCCGGATATATTTTCCCTGTGAAATGTGAAACACCTTTCTTCACTGTGAATTTTTAACCTCCTTCTTAAAAGCCACCTAATTTGCATACTCTCTCCTTGGTGGCATTGGAGTTGATTCACAGTTTATAAGAAGAAACCTAAGCGCCTGGCTGGCTTTGTTGATTGGCATCGTCGTCTTCCAAAACCTGAGATTCCGTGCCTTCGTGACCTCTTTGGCCATAAACATGCCGATGAATTTGTCAGAACATCCCAACTGTCTTTCCGGCGATAGACAACCAAGATATCCGAAGTTGACCGTCGCATGCTTCACGATAGAGTGTAATTTCTCTTGTACAGATGCACAATGGAGGCGCCCATCAGCTCCTGGTGGATCAGTTCTGCTGCTATGCAACATGTAGACCACGAGACATGGGAAATTGTATTGAACCTGCTAATAAGTAAAAGTAGTTTTTTTAACTCTCGTAGGGAAGCATCTGTTCAAGAGCATTTACCACTGTATATAGAGTAAACTGATTGTTTTCCGTACGGTTTCCACGTTACGGATTCAACGCTAGACTGGTCATACTAACACGTTGTAGGCTGTTTCTTTAACTTTACCTGTAACATTGAGATGCAGTGGTGTGAACATGAATTTTACCACGCATGATAGTGTTTAGTCCATTGAGATGCCTATAGATAAGGGTGTGACTCAACTTGGAAGACTGGTTGCTTTGAGATGGTATAGGTGAAGTGGCTATAACCAGGCGTCCATTTTTTTTTATTCTGAGGAGGTGACATTTTTGCCACTTGGCTGCCCATTCAAAAGGTTTATTTCGAGCTGTTTGAAGGATATCTGTTATGGTCTTCGAAAGTTTGAATTTCTTTGTATAGGATGAAATCATCGACAAAGAGTCTGATGTTCGAATTGATTGAATCAGTGATGTCATCTATATACATTATTACAGTAAGAAGAGGACAGAGCCAATGACGTACACACTGCGCACCTTGGGGCACAGGAGCTATACATGAATGAGAACCATTTACTGGTACCACGTACGGACTCCTATACGGACTCGTACGCATATAAGTCACAGGGTCACACACACACACGCACGCACGCATGCACGCAGGCATGCACGCACGCACACCACTCAGGTACACCCCCACCCAAACGCACGCACACACGCGCGAACACACACACACACACACACACACAAACACAAACACACACACACACACACACACACACACACACACACACACACACACACACACACAGTCCGCTTATTATGTAACTATAATATATAACATGGTGGTAACATTCCCGAAACAATTAATTTGTTTGCTGGGTTCTTATGCAATAGCATTTGTTTACATCATGTCATTTTCATGTCAGTAAAGCTATAATTATAATATAAATTATGTCAGTTGGCGTGGCGTCTAAAATATATCTAATATATATCGATTTGCTGACCTTATATAGATATGTCAAAAGAAACATATCTAATAGATGTCAATTAGCCGGCATATATGATACAGATTACAGGTATCAACAGAAAGACGTCCAATAGACATCGTCAATCAGTTGATAGTCTAAAATTAATGAGTTTATCTATTGTAATTGTGGGACCAGTAATACCATAACAGTTTAGTTTAATTAAGAAGACGCTTGTAGAGTGGACGAAACTGTTCGAGTTTCTACTTTCGTCTCGATACAGCGGTACCTTACCACCGATCGCTCGGCACAGGTCTCACACACTGGTTTTCTGGCGCTCGAGCACGTCCCACTCAATGCTGCCATCTAGCGAATACATTTTCGTTAAGTTTGATGCGTGAAATTTTACACCATGTGGCGTATCGGGAAATTGCGTATGCCGTTATTTTCTCCATAAAGCTGGTTTACTAAGTGAAAATATATCCCCATAATATAGGCAAAAATAAACCAATATGTTCACGTAAAACAAATGCTCAAACGAGAACCACGCGAGAAAATTATAATCATTAGATCATCAACAGCCAATCAGGAAGACGCTAATTTTGACGCTATTTTAGTGTAGGTCACGAACTCTGACCTTTTCTTCGGGTGTCTGCAGTTTTATAGCCAGAATTTCGCAATTTCTCGGTAAGTTTAACATTTTCTGTCTGATGTGACCTAAGTATGAGATGCACTAAACTTTCATGTATATGCGTCGGTTAAGTATATGGTGTCAGAAGTATCATAGCCTGCACAGTCTGCTTTCATGCCTCGTCACTCGGCGATGGCAAGTTCGAAAGTTGTCATTCCAGCCGGCATTATTGAGGAAAATATCTGATTTTTCAGTTAAAAAAGCATGATGACATTTGAGCGCTATGCAGTATAATCCGTTGTCGTTGATGTTGTGAACCAGTGCATACTACCAGTAATATGTCGTGTTATTAATGTTGTTATTAATCAAATAGATGCTGCCGTCACATGGCATGTTGTTTGGGAATTATTTCATTCACATGGCCGCGCGTTCATGACCTCTCCGTAACCCCAGATTGACTTCACCTCTTTTCGTTGTTGTTCTTCTGACCTTTATTGAATTACTCGCTTAGACTAATGCATTTGTATGTAAAATACATGAATAGGACCCCAACACTAATAACTTTATTAGGTTGTCCTAGTTTGCATGGGCAGGATTGCAGAAATCGTAAAAACCAAACGTGACCTCTATCCTGAGCTGGTTTGGAAAGCGCCGTCGCTGTTCCTGTCGGGTTAAATGAATAAATTATGTTAATGAAATTATGTTAATGATCCGTTGCTTAGCAAGTCGGACGGTGTTTATAATGTGAGCAAGTGCACTCCTGCGAAAAAGGCTGCGTGGCATTTCAGGAAGGCTTCAAGGAAACAGTTAACCACCGCATGCGTTGTGCTACCAGAAACCTAGGGCTAACTAGGATATAATTATACCCGTAATTATAATTGTGCAGTAACCTTTTTTAAAGCCAATAAAAGTATTAATAGGCAGTTTACTTGTTAATAATAATGATCATGTTATTGTTTTTATTAAATAGTTACTAACACAGTATTCTATGTTAATTAAAATCACAAATGACTAAATATAGTTCACCATGTTTTTTTAATAATAACATTACTTATTATTATTGTTGTAACATAAACTCACAATACAAATGCCATACTTGATCTATTCTCATTGCTCTCAGGGGGTGTAAGCCTTAAACTTAGGCATCAAACAATTACAATATATGTATATCTATATATGAATAACTATACAATTTGTGACACACTAGAGTGAAACTTAAAATGTAACTTTTTATGACACTATGTACAGTAACTATTCCTGTGGAAAAATTATATATGGGGTGGACAAGGCAATTGTAGAAAATGAATGAAAAGTACTAACTTCAAACATAAAAAATAACATAGGTGCATTAAAAAGTTTTACTTCATGAAACATGATCTTGGAAATATAAAAATACACAATAGAATACTGTTTACTGTATTATACTGTAGTAGCTGAGCAACTCAATATTGCACAGGAGAAAGAAACTCTACATAAAGCAGTATGTATAATATTTTGTTTTCATGACTATGTACAAATAAAAATCTTTGGAACCACACATCTGCTACGCTGGAGTGTGCTCAACCCTCCGAAAATTTGCACTGGAATCTGACATTCATGTTTACCCATGTAACATTGTTAGCTTAATTCTTACCACTGAAACAGTTATCTGCCTTCAAATCTCCAACAGATTCAGTATAATATATTTAACAGTAGGATTGCATTTGGCAACAATCAACAAGTCATAGAGCATTGGCTTCTCAATTTCAAGATAGAACTCAGATTAAGATCATGTCCTGTCATTGGGCATATCTGGTCACTCACTCTACATTGCTCCAGTTAACTCAGATGAATGAGTACCTGGCTATAAGCAATGGCGGATATTTTAGTACATGTAGTGTATGACTGAATTATTTCCAAAGGAGATGGTGTTTGATTTGGGGGAGTGAAGGTGAGAAGGACCTTGAACAGTTCTAATAACCAGATACTGTGGTACATAAGAACATACTTTTACATGATGATCAAGTGTTTCTTACAACTGGCAAACCTGTACACAAATTCATTTGTGGTGACATGAACCGTTGTATCCACTTACTGTGCTTGAACTCTTATTTAGATGAATCATTATTTATATTAAAACATATTGCAGCCTTGACAGTTGAACAAGTAAAACATGCTGTACATGAAGTGACAATAATATTATTAAGTAGTGAATTTTTGGGATGTCATCGAAAATACAAGATGGATTGGGTTTGGGATGGAAAAGAGTGTGGGTGAGGAGGGGTGACTGGGCTATGTGGACTCACCAATAAAAAAGTTCTTCCAATTTATACACATATAAATTATTGTTATATCTATACATACATAGATATATCTACATTTAACCCTTGCCTTGCCTTGCCACTACTAAAGATTGGTCTTGCGACCTGTTTTGCTGTAATTACACCAGTCTTTTTCTGACACTAATTTGTAATCCAGACAATTAGCACTTACACTAAATGCACTAGTGACCAGTTCCTGGCCAGGTCCTCTGCAGACCATATGGTTATCAGGTGATAATTGCAACTAACAGCTAAATACTTGGTTGTTACTTAGAAAACTGGTGTATGGGCAGGGGAAAGAGGTGGCTAGGATAACCCATGGATGCTAAACAAAGGATTGTAGCCCTTGTGTCTTGGCTTTGTGGCATCAGGTAAAAATCCTTTTGTTATTTATACTGGGGGGTTGATGCTTTGCTGGTCGGTTTATTTGAGTTGCTTAGTATGGCCCAAGTGATTTCTTTGAAAAAGTCTGGCATAAATGTGGAATTAGCATACTAAATACACACTTTTAAATATACACAACATATCTTTCCTTGTAAAATTATGCATGTAATATGTTAAGTAATCAGTTGTGCTACCTGTGCTCACAGAATCTTACTTGTATACAGCAATTCTGAACCCATGCAATGATGCACTCATGAAATGTACTTTACCCCGCATATGCTGTCTATGTTTTATCGTTGAGTACTTATTGGGTCAAAATCCCTGTAATGTCTGCTATGTATCAACAGCAACATACTCAAAGCTGTTAATTGATCAGTAATGGTAATAACCAGAATAGATGTATTTTTCTGTTCTATTTTATATAGTTCCAAATAATAATCATATCTTGATGAAAAAGTATAACGTGGGTATACGCGAGATCATCCGTTGTTATTACTTTTACCTTAGGCGTCCTGTGTGCATGAAACGAATGATGTTGTAAACTAGTTCACGTTGCTGCCAGGTCACTGACCTGCTGCAGGCGCCGTGGCTCAGTAATTAGAGCATCAGGTTCTCATTGAGACACCCAGTATCATGGGCCCAGATTTGCCTGGGTCAAGATTCACCACCTACTCTGTGCCATCTACAGTAACGGGGCCAGAGTCAGAATGGGTCATTATAACTGACATGATTTCTATATAAGTATTCTTATATGATTGTTATTATGCAAATTTTAAATATTATGTGCCACATTTCTTGTCAACTAAAATGCAGCAGTTTCTGGCGGCCTGGCCATCACCAGCACAACCTCAGACAGGTAAAAGTAGACCAGCATGCGGTACGTGTGTTTTGAGGAATCTTGACCCATGCAAGGTTTGGCACTGAGTTCAAATCCTGTGTCGTCGTGTTGGGAAGTTCTTTCTCTCTACCTGTCTACGTGGCTCCATCTCACTCAGCTGTAGGAATGGACACCTGGCTTTAGATAGTGGTAGACAGATATGTACGCAGTCTTTGTGCATTAATGGCAGCTTGGCTGAATACTTCAGAGAGAAGTTGATGGTGTTAGTTGAACAGATGAGACACAGAGTAACGTGTGAAGTGCTGTGAGCAGCCTTAAGGACTGGCTACGGTGGCTGTGTTAGATGAGAATGTGGCTCTTTACATTGATCTATTTCCGTGTTCACTACTCATGTTGTTAGTGTGAACACGGTACATGAGTTGAGACCAGTGATTGTGGTCTCTAATAAACCCGAGGTCACCAGTGACCACTTTATTCATCTAATATGAACAGTCAGAACTGCAGTAAATTAATGATCTGTCCCCTGAGCACACGTCTAGTCACTTCAAAATTAAAATCATAGCACAAAGCATTTGACACCTTGTGACTGATGTTCTTGTGGTTTGCAATATTGATTTTCTTTATTTCTGTTGTTTGTCTTGGCAGTATTAATCGTGATGAGATTTGTGGGTGACATGAATAGTTTGCTCATGATACAAATAGAGAACATTATTCATATTACCCAGCGGTTATTGAAAAACTATTAAATGACCAAATTATTAAATGATGTGTAATGTTCTACAGTAAAAACGTGTTCACTATTAATTAAGCTTTTTGGAATTTGTAACATGATCTTAGTTTACTTTCCATTTAATTAGTGGTATTGGAGCTGCTTCAGTTTCCATCATATCTTATACACCTTTTACCTACTTTTGAAAGAACATGTAGAGAATGGTAACATTTTAAGGGCATTTGCAAGTGCAGTTTGCCCAGTGTTGAAACATCCAGGGATCTGCTTCTCAAGTAGATATTGTTTTACTCTGACATTTCTGTGGAAGTTTTTCTGGTGCCATTAGTGACTGTATTTGCTCAGTCTGGTCGAAGTACGTCTTGCCACTAGGTTCTCAATATAGACCATGTTTAGTCTGCAGCAATTAATCCCTGGGATTTAATTTTGTTGTTGTAGACTTCTGTATACTAAAACCAAAGAGTCTGTTATTGTTACACATGTAAAGGTGCTTGAGCCAAATACATTTTTGGTGATCCAAAATGGTGCACATTTTAAAATGTCAAATGAGATGTTATCTGTTTAAAAAGAATGTAATTTAATTAAAGTACACTGGGGCAAATCAAGATCCAGTTAGTACTTAAAATTTCAAGTATGCAAAGTTCAATTAAAATACGCTCTGTCAGCCAGACAGCCACGGTAGTGTACAGAATACACTATGTGTACATTATTACAATAAACAGTGATAAGCTTTATTGTTGTTTAAATTGATACTCCAGTCAGTGAGAGGTCCACAACATTTACTTACACATATTGGTTGTGCATAGTAATTGTGCACAAAGATCGTTAATAAATAATTAATTATGTATAGTATAATTGTACCAAACATGCTATCCTGGATTCATGGGCACTGCCATCTTGAGACACAGAAGCAGTGATGTAAACATGACGTCACTGGCATGTGCACATTCAAACATCCCATGTCTGTTCAATGGTATTTGATGTGTCCAGCAAGTCATGGTTTGCTCGCATTACTACAGGTATTACAATTATGCGCGAGGTCTCTGCCAAGCTTTGCCTTGTCCTACAATGTGCCAGTGACGTAAATGATTTGGCTTATGTCATTGGTTCTATGTCTCAAGATGGTAGCGCCCTGATTCCAAGATAGCATGTTTTTTTATACAATTATAGAACTAAAATTAATGATTTATTAATAAATAGCACATGAGAACCCCATGGACTGTCTTTGTGTACAAGGTCTACCCAGTGCGATGATGGAGCACTTGATAATGTGCCTCCAAGCAGGTGGCAACACCCACTTCATGTGCATGTATTTGAATGAGTGCAGCAGATAGAAACATAAAAAATCAAATAGAAATACACGCATCTGGAAAAAAGGTGTGTGTAGGCTACGTATTTACACATGCAAAGCTGAATGACACTTTTGAATCTCCAGTTACACAGCATTGCAAAGGTTTGTGGTGCTTCACTGGAGTCTGGAGGTAAATGGACCTGTGCTCTATAAAAAAATCAATATAAAGTTAGTGCCATGTAGATAACTGGGGCAGTCTCAATTAACTGTGTGTCTTGGATATACATTTTACACCATAACTCGTCCTTGTTGGGGTGCTATATATACACACAACAATGAAAGACCTTTGGCTTCAGGGTGACCTAGATTTGGAGGTTGATATCTGTGAAATAAATATTACATAAATTCATAGCTCGACAGTGTAGTTGGAATATTTCTGTGTTTATGTGTGTGTGTGCACCTGATAGTGTGTAGTTGTGAATACTTCTAGGGCACCCACTACCCATGAAGTCAGGGATCACAGAGTGCAATACCTTGCTATTTATTACAAGGTCTTTGGCCTTACAGCTGCATTGAATATTTAATGTCTGCAGACCAAGTGGTAGTCCCACAATGGAATGTATAAATGGCCCTGATCTTTGGGGCTTCCAGACGTTATGATGCAAGTTGGTTTCATTGACAACTCTTCTCCCCCAGCCTTGTTTATGACCTCGGCTGGTTTATGACCCGCTTCCCATGACGGTGTCGTAATTCGACATAGTTTCATTTATTGCGGCCAGCAGCATTTGACCTCGTTTCTCTCAGCCAACCCCGATCCACTGTTGATACACGCTGGCGTTGTAAGTGGCCTGATAAAGACACTACATCTGCACGGACTCCTGGGACAGACTACTGTCTGGGCCCTTGTTCTTGTTGGGTTTCTATTTCGTAGCACTCTACACAATCTGTTAGCTGGCTTGTGTAAGTTGCAGTTGCAATCTCCTGTTGCAATCTCGCCCGAGCACGCTGACCTGTTCACAGCATCGCTGACCTGTTCACAGTGCTGAGGGAGGTCACAGCATGTCACCCGCCCAGTTATTGCTTCTTTTACGTCCTCTAGTAAACGTGGCCGGATTCCAGTTTTATATGTTTATGATCTTGTCATAGACAAGGTATTGATAGCACTAAGGTCCGTATTTTTCTCTACAGCTTGCCTTCGTTCACTGGTGGGTTACCTATTGTTGTAGGGGTTGACCAAGGGTCCCCCCCCCCCCCCCCCGATCACATACCAGAAAGCAAAAAATAACCTAGACGGTATTATAAATCATGCCACTAATTTGATTGTGTTGTAAGCAATCTGCTAACTTGCTTTGCTCCTTACATGTTATGTTTACATCGAGATATAACAATACACTGTATGACCAAACTACATCAACTGTATCAAACCAGTATATTGTAAATATAAATGTTACTTTAATGATGTGCATAATGCCCTTCCATTGTGGAGTACAGGACTATTTTAACAAAAAGCAAAGAGGGTCACCCCGCCCCCGCCCCGCCCCGCCCCCGGTGGACAAAAGGTGGACGGATGATCTCGGGAAAGAAGCTGTAATGTAATGAGCCCTAGTGGGTGGTGAGAACTGGAAGAAGCTGAATGAGAGAGGACAGGTTAAGGGGTGATGTAGATAAACTGACATGTAACCCTGGACAGTTTCATCCTCTAGAGACGTGACTTGGAGACAACTAGATAGGACACAAGCTGGGGTCAGTTTGTTTTCATGTCACTCGCCTACTGGTAGCTTGACAACACATTTTCGATCAATGAAATGTTTTAGTGCCTGGAAGCTCAGGTGAGAAATCATCTCGGCTAGACATTAACAATGTATACAAAGCCAATCAGAGAGTAAGGTTGACTTATCCCCAGCGATTATGTGAGTGATCAGCGTTTACCAGTGCTCCCAAGTAGTTCCAACCCGTTTGTGTTGCTCCTACATATGCTACTAAAATGTTATTAATTAATTAATTCATTTCAGAATGTGTGAGAAGAAACAAGAAATCAGTAAGTGTTGGAATGAAATATGACTCAAGGATTCGTAGTCATTGTTGACGTATCCGGGAGGGGGGACTGGGAGAGTGCTGGAGTGAGGAAGTGCATTCGAAATATGACCCGAGGCGAGCAGAGGTCGGATTCACAAGTAGAACAAACAGTCAGACACAGAGCCTGAGTCCATTAGTACATTGTGCAGTCATGGCAGTGCAGCCGTATTGATGTGAACTGTGGAGCAGCTGCCCTGGTCTCCCTGCTGGTGGAGCAGTTGTCAGTTCGAGATGATGAGAGCAGTTAGCAAATTAACTAGCTGTAGATACAACAAAGTTATTAATTACAGTCGTAACCATTTCATGAAATTCATAGCCTATAATTCATAATGATAATGATAATAATAATATTTATTGGGTTGTAATGTAATAATTATGTAAACGTCTGTAGCCATGACGATTGATGAAGGGGGGGTAGTCAAAATAGCAAACAGTGCCTGGATGTGTCCGATTACTCTGACATGACATAGGTATTCGGAAATCGCTCGGAAATCTCAATTTAGTGTCTTTGCCCCATCTTTACATCATTGGCAAAGCGAGAAGTTTTTAGCACAGATGGAGTCTATCCTGCACTGTTCAAAGATGTTTGCCAAACTCTGTAAAGTGCCAAGCATGTCACAATGAATGATTTCTCAACCAATGATAAATTAGTGAAGCGTCTATCTTTCTTGTGTGAAGGACAGCTAGGGCAGGACATTCAGCGTGTAGTGATTGATGTGGATTGTTATGAATTTAGAACTGGCTTTTATGGGAATCACCTGTGGGGATTGGGGTTCACGGAGCCTTGTGGCTCTTTAAGCTAGACCCACAGACTCCCAAGAACCCTAATGGATATGTCATTTTATGTACAAGTACTACCCAGGTACATGTTTTTTTTTGATGATGATGATGATGATGACAATGACGATGGCGATGATGCAGCATTTGGTAATTTGCATTTGGTAATTTGTAGAAACAGTATTGCTTTAAATGTTTCTGTTTGTATTTGTGAGTGTTGATGTCTTCCTGTATTGGTGTTCCAGATCCCTACCTAATCATTATGAATGTTCCTAAAACAGTTTGCTTGCCCAACCTAATGTTGTGTTGACCCCTGACCTCTGCTGTTGGTCAACAACGAAATGGTAGTTCTCTGTTGATGTCCCCCACAGTTCACAGTCTGGGCCTGTGTTCGGGTTATATTGGTTCTAAAATGAATAACAAATTTGCCTCAACCGAAATTATTCTAAGAGCTTAAAGTTTTTTATGTTATACATATGAGTACCGGTAGTTGTTTTGGGGATTTTAATTATATAAATTTACCTATCATATTTTAGTTATTTGTATGTTAGATAGAGTTATGTTAATGTTTTCTACTATTCTTTCAAATTTTCACTAATTCTTATAAATCCATGAGCGTTGTTCAACTCTAGTGACAGTCACAGGGCTATTAGTCACAATAACTGGCAAGTGGCCATCATGCCTGGATATTAAACAATAGTTCACTGCCAAATTGACCTTGCTTTGACCTGTAACAAGCCAACGCCTCAAAATATACAAAAGCCAACTAACCTTGCCCTCAATTTGAGACAAGAAATTAGTGTTGTCTAGTTGTGGAGTGAATTTGTTTGTATATTTGCTCATCTGTCAAAACATTTCAATTTTTTGTGAGCGAGTCTAAAAAACGCTAGACTGGAAGTACCGTAGATTACGTTAGATTCCTAAAAGAGAGACATGGCTTTTTAATAAATCCGATCACGCCGCATTTCCAAGATCGATGTTACGTTGCTCGAAGCCTCACGACCCCGGTGATATGTGAAAGGTCACGCTGCGAGCAAAGGTTATTTTTGTGGCAGATTACATCCGACAGCATTCGTTGGCAAGGCAACGGGTATCCATTTCTAAAGCAAATCACAAGTCTGTGTCAGGTGCATGAAACAGAATGTGATAATGCGACAGCTAGCGACGGTATGCGGAGTGATCTGTTGTGTGGATACACGTAAAAGAAGAAATTGCCTGCCTGTTCTAGATATATAGCCGACTCCTGTTTTTGCTCCAACCCTGGGGAATAATCTGTTTTGGAAGTGTCCCGGTAAAAATGAGGAGATTTGGAAAAGAGGTAGACAGGAGAAGATAATTTTGCAGATGAATCGAATGCCTTTGCCATGGAGGTCGTGCACTAAGAAATGTCAGGAATCAGGATGGCAAAAATACAAAATCTATCAAGAGGACAAAGATGGGCCATTTGATTGAAATTACTATTACAGATGCAGTATATACAGGTTTAACATTTAATATTTAAAAGGCTTATGTTCATTGAATTTTTTTTTAATCAAAATAGAAGTAATTTAATTGATAAAATATGTGACATCACTTGTTAGTTTTTTCTAGTTAAATTATCACGCACGCACGCACGCACACACACACCACGCACACGTACACGTACACGTACACGTACACGTACACGTACACGTACACGTACACGTACACGTACACGTACACGTACACGCACAGACACACAATTATAAATATGATTATAAATACAATTATAAGTACAATTATACAACATATTGACGTTGATGTTATTTCTTATGGCTACCTAGACCTATACCCAATATATTTACCCATTGACTAATTGGATTATAAAGACTGGATTTCTTGGTTCAGCCAAATAGGAAATTACCATACTACAGTGGATATGTATTGTAGGTCCTGGCCCTAGTTATACAAGAGTAAGGTATTTTTCTGGACAGCTGTGGGAATTATTATTGTTGGGGCTGAGATAGCAGCCCAAGTTTCTCATTGTAACATGGTCAGTCTGACCTACATTAATCAATTCGAGAAAGTTATAATAACATGTTCTCGTTACTACTGAGGAAATTGACCAATTGAAAATCGTGTTATTGAAATAAAGGTCTAATGGCTGTCTTAAGTGCTCAGTTTGAAAGCGAATTGGTTGCTGTATTGTGACAAAAATGTGACACTTTGCTGACCGATCACTCAAACAAGGAAGGGATCATCTCAAAATGCTGATTTTAGCTCCTTGTAAAACCAGTTGACCGGACAGGTTCTCGCCTCACCTCGCCTCGCCTCGGACAACATGACACTTTTAGTGATATCAACCGAGTAATCGGAAGGGTGAAATGTATCTATGTCATTTGTTAACAATCATACAACAAACATGAATATATGCGCAAACTTGATTGTAAATGACTCGCGTTCTAAATCAGCTTCCTCATGTATTGTCATCAAAAAAATAAATAAATAATTATAAGATAATTATTATGTTAAACAAAACATTGCTCAGCTACTTCCCATAGGCTCCCAGTAATAAAACCACTTAGTGTAGTGTGTTGCAAAAATATCTACTGATCATAACAACAATTATTTTCAACAGCTTCTAAGATAAATCTGCTGTGGAATGATTATTTAATTATAGCATAACCTAAGATTCTAAGCATGGTTCAGATTTAAGTTCTCATTTGCTTCATTATAGTTGAATTACACTGCAGAGCAGCAGTGTGTGCAAACAGCAAACGCAATCGTTAGTTTTGGTTGCGCTTTTATTATCGATATTGGGAAATACGAGCCATCGTGCCGGGGCCAATTTGTAATGTGGTAAAATGCCGTGATTGTCGCTGTTCATATTTAGCATGATTAATGACCAATTGGAGGGAGTCAAACTAAATAAATCCTTTGATGCAGACCACCGGTGCATTTAGTATTCATATATTGATCGTAGGGTCTGCTAAATTGTTGTTTTGCTAATGGAACTTTTCAACAGCGCTTTGTGAAGTGTGTGATAGACGGAGAGTTAGCGCCACTACCAGTTGGGACCACTACTACGTCTGGAGGTGTCAAAACTGAATGCAGGTAACCCGCCTAACATCCATCCCCACCTGTCTATTATATTAATGGTTTAACATATTGTACTTAATTTTATTATTTTTAACAACTAATAAAAAGTTTTTGCATTAATGATCCATAATTACAACAATGAAACAGTACAATCAAACTTAGTTAGACCTATAATCACTACAGGACAGTCCAATTTTTGTGTCCATAGTATAGGAAATTAGTCCTGCCGATACAGTCATCTTGCTATCAAGATCACCCTAAAAGAATCCAAGTTTTGTATCCATGGTATAGGAAATTAGTCCGCTGATACAGTCAGCTTGGTATTAAGGTCAACCAGTCCTGTGGCCCCAAGGATGACCCAATAGTGAGGTTCCACAATAATCTTTGACTCTGTACATGGTTCTCCCTAACTGTTCATGTTAACTTAATTTCAAAAGTAGTTTTTTTTAATGATTTTATAATTTTAACCTTACTTAAATATCATAGAAATTAGCTTCAAATTTAGCATAAATTTAGTACTACTAAACATGTATTAAGCAATTCTGTGGATTTTTTTTATATTAAAGCCAAAGAAATGTGATCTTCGAAAGCTTTGTATATCTACAGGTATAGGTGGAAACTGGACATTATTTAACACATGGGTGATACTTTGTACCAGTCCCTTGCACACAACATGCCAACTTTTTTGGTTGTGTATTTATAGTGTCATTGCTAGTAAGTTGAGGCAACCCAGGTCAGCTGAGTCCAATCAAACTTTTTATTCCCCGTCACACTTAAATCTAGGTAGTCTGCAGCTAATGCTGGGCAGCATCCACATGTTAATGTCATGTACATGGCATGAGCATGCTACTAATAAATATTTTACCAAATATAATTTAATCAGATCCACTTCCATCCATGATTGGTTTCAGTTGTGGTTCTTGTTACTGACAATTAAACCTGGACATAAGTGATCAAAAACTGTTGCAACAAAATTAACTACAGTTGAAACTAAATCCTGATTTCTTCACCTCAAAAATGAATGCAGTTAATATCATTATTTACAATTCAAAAATATAGCATCATAAATTAAAGTCGGCATCATTTACCGATAATTCACATATTTTATCTGACCGATTTTCCCATTCTTAGACAGTATTGATCAGTGTGATGGAAATCTGCAAAGTTGCATGTTGCATATCTGTCATGATAGTAGAGCCATGTTGTTTCCTGACAATCCATATTCAAATTCTGTTGTTTCCTGACAATCCATATTCAAATTATGTTGTTTCCTGACAATCCATATTCAAATTCTGTTGTTTCCTGACAATCCATATTCAAATTCTGTTGTTTTCTGACAATCCATTTTCAAATTCTGTTGTTTCATGACAATCCATATTCAATTCAGATTCAGTTATCACTGTACAAGAAACTATCTTCATAGGTCATGCACTCATGGGGTGTGGATTGTGGATGGTAGCCTAAACTTGACACAGCAATAACAGTTGTTGCATGTAGGTGTGTGATGTTGTAAGGTACTGTACTGACTGCTTTGTGCAGTGCAGTGCCCATATAACACGCTGCATGACACAGACATCATTTCACACACATGATAAAAAAGTTAATGCTTCAAACTTGTCACATTGCAAAACAGCTTGGGCACTACTTCAGATAGTGGGGTGATTTCAACAGTCAGCATTACACTCACGGGGGTAAGTCCCACGCTGGGCTCCAGACACAACTGATACAGTGACAGTGTTTATTGTTGTGTCTGAAATAGTTCTTTTGTGGCGCAAGGGAACTAGTTCTACATGAATAGTGCAGGGGACTAGTGCTACACGGATAGTGCAATAAGTGCATGGCACTAGTGCTACATGGGTAGACGTGCAATAAGTGCATGACACTAGTGCATGACACATGTGTAGTGCTGGGTGTTAATTGACGATTAACTGAGACATGCTGGATAATGCAAGGCACTAGTGCAGCAGTGCTACATGATTAGTGCAAGACACTAGTGCGACACGGGTAGGGCAAGACACTAGTGCGACACGGGTAGTGCAAGACACTAGTGCGACACGGGTAGTGCAAGACACTAGTGCGACACGAGTAGGGCAGGACACTAGTGCTATACGAGTAGTGCAGGACCCTTGTGCTACATGGGTATTATAATTGATGGATTAACCAAGATACAATGTCTAGATAATTATATAAAATAATATAAATACCTGTTGTTGGTTCAAACGATGTTGGTATCTTGCTGTAAACAATTGTGCTGTAAAGAACGTCACATTACAAAGAAACAAAATAATCACAAATCTGACCTGCCCTATAACACATACTTAATCATCTCATCCACTTAGCGTTGTTTACAACATGATTGTGATGGGATAGTGCAGTGTTTCTGTGTGCCAGGGTGTAGCAGCCAGACAAGCCCCTGTGTGTAGTGTGGGTCCTTCCCAGGGGTGGCTCTCAAGGGTCAGGTTCAGCTGACCTGAGTTCTCCGAGGGCCTCCAGGTTCCCATTAACATTGTCATTGTGGCACATCAGTTGTGGCTCACCAGTTGCCCTGTCAGATGTAGACGTTGTTACCTCACACCTGTTAGAAATAACACTAGCCATTGCTCTGGGAAAAATACAGTAAGCTATAAACTTTTTGAAATTGTCACCTAAAGATACAAACTGCCCCGGATGAATCAAGCCGAAAGGCCCACTAGATAGCACACACAGTTACAGCTCCATCTGTGTAGAACTACACAGGGCTTCATGCAGAATAAAATATTTGTTGATCAATTTTTTGGCGGACACATATTTTAACTCATGTGTATATAAGCCACTTGAGATTTGTTTGATGACATGAAATAAGCTACCAACACATGGGTTACACCAAGTTTCGAGGCATAGCTGACAATATGTATGAGTTTGGAAGACCTTTTTTGTTCCTTGATCTTCCTACGTGTCCACTGATATTTCTACCCATCTACATTGGGTTTTACCCTTCTTAAAGATGGGTGGACGGGTCTCTGCATAAAGCTATGGCACTATGAAGATATGTGGCCCCAGAAAGATGAACAGACAGAGACAGAGAACATGTTTTATAATACAATTCCCATGCATTATTATAAGGAATGTACGATAAAAGGAACAGTTAATCCCAGTGTTATTGTATAGCATGAATCCTTTGGTCAAAGCACATCACCTTTGTTTCAGATTTGACATCTTTATATTAATAAAGCTGTAGAATATACATCGCTATTCTCATGGGTCTTTGAAATCTGCTGCATTCGTAGTACAACCAAGTCTACTCTCAGTGTGAGGTTTCCCTGAACTTTGAAGTTAAAAAAAATCGATTCTTCCTCTCATTACATTAGAAGGGCTGAGGATGTTATAAAGTCATCCTGTTTTGGGAGTACAGAAAGGTCAGAGGTCGCAGTGAATCTAGCAGGAGCCGCCTTACCAGACAGGATATAATTATCTCATTGGCACCAAGACATTGACAGTTGAGATGAACATTATACAGCTCACGCAACGTTGCTGCCTGACAGGCATGTCGTTAGATTTGTATTATGTGCGTTTCTTTTTCTTGTTTGTAACCATTTCCTGGAATGGGTAGATCACATCTTTTGCACTTGTTCGTGATAGGAGTGTGCATCATATTAGAATAGTGGCATTCTTTATAGTTGGCCTAGTCTGTGTTATCTCACTAGGTCAGGGTGTTTGCCCAAGGAATTGACATTCGTTTGTTGAATGTCCCATGTGGGTGACCTTTGATATTAATAACTACTGCCTATTAAATGCTCTGAAATTCTACTAACCCGTTGATAAGATAATATGGTGGGTGGGTATATATATATATATATATATATATATATATACATATATATATATATATATATATATGTATATATATATATATATGTATGTATATATATATATATATATATATATATATATATATATATATATATATTATATAACATTTATACATGTGTATTGGTGTGTAGGTGTATGTGTGTGTGAACTGCCAAATAAATATGTTTGTTGTTGGTACATAACTGTATTAGTGCACCCTCTGTGAATCTAGCCATCATGAGTGCTACTTGATGATGGCATGGCAGACAGTTGATTCCGTCCAAATAATTGTTTGATGTCATTTTGCTTTGAAGTGTGTTTATTGCTGCATAAATAAACATGAGATGTTCAATAATGACTGTAAAAAGATAATTTCCGGTACATGTTAATGTCATGCAATTTGCACAGTCGTGACTTGTGTACAACACACTTGCCAGTTAAATGTGTAATAAAAGTCACATGGATGAAGACCTCTGCATGCGGAGAGCCTGAGCTTGGTTAAGAAATCAGAATGGGGACAGTTTCTAAAAATCATAATTCAAATGAGACATGTTTTTGCTTGAGGTAATTATTTTTTTCCAGTGGGGCTGTTTGTTGTGTTTCCCTGAATCCTCTTGATATGACAGTGACAGTAATTATTAGCAGGATGTTGATTGAAACAGACATCAAATTTTAAAGGGAAAAAACGGAAACAAAAAGTGCCATGCACAATTATGGATGTGGCGGTATACGAAGTAAATATATTGTTATTAGTAATGAGCCACGCTTGCCTCTGCAGTACTGCCAGTAAATACTGTTTACAGTATTAACGTTTTGTTATAGATTTTATTGTGCTTGCGTGATATTAAAATTGCAAACATTGTTTCGGAACAGTTAGTAGTCATGGATTGTTCTAGACCATGTCTGCTGTTTTTGCCTGTTCGCAAAACATCCATCGAATGTTAGGATCTCATTTGTGCTGCAATATAATTTTTTTTTAGCCGTCTTAGATTAGTAGTTGCTTGTAAAGTAATGAGTTGTATTGTGCGAGAGATGACAAGATATCACTTCACATGCAGGTGGAGGGACATGTGTTGTATGAAATCGATTGACACAATTTCTATGCCGTCTCATGGTGAAATGTTTGTTTGTAAAAAATATATCTTATTAACTGTTTGTGGCTTCACTACATAACCGGGCACAACATGACGAGGAGCCAGTGCGGCTGTTGTGTGAATGCATGTGCAAGGATTCCCTCTCCAAAGAACCATCTATTACTAATGATTTAGCTGATATTTCCAGATGTCGCCATGATGTGAAGCACTTGTTGTAGCATTCTGTCAAATATCATGTTTGTGGTTCTTATTCGTTTTCATATTATGATGTTACTTATTCAAGGCAGCCGTCTGTCTTTGCATTAATAAATGATGGTTGGTGGGATAGCTTTTGATTCATTCTGTTTTTTCAGTGGTTGTCTCTTACTGTAACATTCTAGTTCAACTGCACTAGATGATCTTTTGCACAACAGTATCTTGCATCCAGCCAGCCGTGTAAATATAAATATTAGTATTGACTGCAAACAAATATATAGTTTGAATTGCGGGTTGTAAAAATATGTATTTCCAGAATATTATTTGGATTTCTGCACAAGGCAGCATTTCCTGTTTTGAATTTTGTATATGGAAGGTGTGGAATGTATTCCATCTGTTGGACAATTTCTGGATTAGGTGGTGGAAATTAAAGCAATGGTACTGAGTAGAGATTCCAGTTTACTCATTGAATCAACATTAGAGGAAAATGACCTGCAATGTTCATTACTCCAGACTTGTTCTAATAATGGCCCCTTCATCATTTTTTAAGCCAACTGCCAACTAATGTATTTGCTGGGGTCACAAGTGGGGTGACTGTCACAAGTGGGGTGACTGTCACAAGTGGGGTGACTGTCACAAGTGGGGTGACTGTCACAAGTGGGGTGACTGTCACAAGTGGGGTGACTGTCACAAGTGGGGTGACTGTCACAAGTGGGGTGACTGTCACAAGTGGGGTGACTGTCACAAGTGGGGTGACTGTCACAAGTGGGGTGACTGTCACAAGTGGGGTGACTGTCACAAGTGGGGTGACTGTCCCTTGAGGTTACAATGGTCATTTGAGGCATGGAGAACAATAAATGCAAGCCCAGCGATGGCCCGAAACTATTTTTTGATGGTATTGGGTAATAGGGCCATTGCTCTGTTATTACAACTTGCAGTATGACAGGTTTGCCTTTATCAACTTGTAAAATTAATTTCATTGTTAAGTGGTGCCTATGCTCCGTTAATCTTACTTTGGCATTCTTAATTTGAACAACAAGGATTAGCCAGCAAGCCAAACTCTGAAGCTGGTTTTCTCAAATTGAATTTTGTGAGTTTGTACTTGCCGTTGTCAATGCCTCAGTTATAACATAACATCATAAACTTAATTAAAACTTAATTATGGTAGTCCATTGAGGTCACACCACAGTGCTTCTAAGATCAGGCACTGTCACCGTGCTAACTGAAGGGTGACCTGTTCAGACGTCTTACATTGTTACAACTCGACAACTCTACAATTCCACAACTCCACTGTCACACTTCCTTCCAATCCCTGCTCCTTGTCCTACTGTAAAACGTTGACTGACATTGAGAATTGTTTGTTGCAGCAGTGCCTTGAGGACAGCCGTGTTGCCACTGTACACCTCGGCAGCCGATGTCTTCCGTGGTGGACGTGCAGCACCAGGCGGCGACGACAGCGCCCTCTGTTGTTTCCGTGACAACCATGCCGAGTGAAGTCGCCATCATGCCCGACGGCCAGCCAGCGATGGTCGCCGTCGAGAACTCGAGTCCCGAAGTCATCCACGTCGTCAACGTGTCGAATGCCATGACGACACCAAACAGCGTCACGTCGCAGATGGTCACGATGGCGGGGCAGCCGACACAGCCCGGGGTGCAGACAATCACCCTCTCCGCAGGCAACTTCAGCTTCCCCATCAGTGTCGCCACACCCCTGGTACGTAGTGTTGTCACCAGGTGTCACCTGTGGTCTGTTTGTGTATTGCAAGTGTACTGGACTCTCACTGTGTGTCAAGTAATCATGAAGTGCCAACTAAATGTTTACAGCAGCAAATCGATCAGATTCAGTAATCATACAGTGCTGACGGCCTCTCCCTGAGGCAGTGTATAGGGGGATAAATAAACAAACGGAAACCACCGGCCTGCTAGTTGTGACTAGTTTGAACTTTGACTTTAGGTACTCCACAGAGTGGGTATATTAACGATTACCGTGTGTGCAGCGTAGATTTATGCAGAGACCCGTCCACCCATCATTTGGACAGGTAAAACCTGTAGTGGATGGGTAGAAATGGATGGGTAAAAAATGAAGGAGCAAAAAGAAAATGTCTTAAAAAATTGTAGTTATGCCTTGAAAATTTGTGTAAATGGGTGTTTGTGCCTTATTCTAGGTAATAAAACTTATCTCAACTGGTGTCTATACCAGCTAACATCCACGTGTCGACACAAAAAACAGGCAAAACTATTGTGCAGCTGTGACGCTGTTTTAACTAATAATATACCACTGTGGACACATTCAGAGTCTACAGCAGGAGTTTACTGTAATCCGTCTTAGAATTGCCACACATACAGATGATGCAGTGACACTGCTTTACATTCACCTTGTTATTAGAGCCACCTCACAAATAAGGTCAACATGATAGGCGAAAATACAATACATGTAGCAGGCAAGTCATGCTAGTGTGATCACCTTGCCATTCATAATATTTTTGCCCTGGCCTTAAAGGGAATAGAAACAAGGCTTAACCTAAAATTCGTTTTCCATATATGCATAAAGATTAAGTATGCATGTACTATTTGACAACACTCAAAAAATAAATAAAAATACACTTGTAGTAAAAATGTGGTTTTAAGCCAGTCAACATAGCGATTCCTGAGGATATTTGTATTTGTCCTGAAATGGATCATGGCACGGCAGCTGCAATCGATAGAATAATAACTCTGAAAACGAACCGGAGACTGCGGTGATCTCGAAGCTCAGACAGGCTTCTGTGAAACAACTGGCCTCATTTTTTCTACAACATTTTATTCGTAGGGAATCTTAAGATAAATGTGTGTTCCCTATGATGACCAGTGTTTGTAGTACATTGGAATATCGCACAATAATTCATTTTGACAGTCATTTCGACCCAAAAGTTATCCTTGTAAACATGCTCTGAATGCAAAGAAATGGTGCGCCTGATGTCAGTATGTCTGACATCACAACTGGGCATACAGAGAGCGCGGCAAAAATATGCATATTCGAAAAAGTCCAATGGGAGTGTATAAAGTGTGGAATTTCTAATACATTTATTTTTTATTATATTTTACCTTGGTGGGTATGGAAATATATAAAAGCATGTACTATAATACAAATTCAAGCTTTAGGTGTTGTTATTCACTTTAATAACAAGGTTCCATGCAGTCCTTTATTACATCACAATTTGTTTGGTCTAATACGTAAAATCTAAACTATTGATAAGCTGGATGTAGAACATTATAATTATATATCGCAGGTTTTGCTTTTTATTTTGATGTGTGGAAAGATAGGCAGAATATAGAAACACTTCTCAATGTATATACTTTGATAGGCCCTGTATGATTAAAGAATGTTTATTTATATGATGGTGATTGATTGTTTCACCTGCCGACACATTGATATAAATAGTACATCTGCACTGACGATATCATTTTGAAATCACGGCTCCATGGGATGGCACAAGCAACATCAGTGGAGGTTGTTGTCAAAAAGAAGAAAAATGTAAGACTGAAAAGAGAGATGGCTATGGCGGAAAAAATGGTTTGGGAGATTTATGGATTAAAGAAACTGTGGATTTATCGAGATAACTGAAGGGTTGATCTGTTACGTACCAGGACTGATGTCGTTGCAAGTCCCCTGGCGGTGACACTGGTTTGGTTGAGAATGAGTGTAGAAAAAATATGTTTACATTCCTTTGTAAGCACTATAATATTTCAATTCCAGTATACATGTAATTCTAATTTTTTAAAATAAATAAGCGCAGGATTATTATGTTAAGCCCACACAGAATTTTTTTATATATTAATAATGTATCGTTTTTAATTAAAATATTGATTTCTTTAGGAGAAATGTAAGTAATCATAAAGCAATCATAAAATGAAAGCATGTTTTGTTTTGGTACAGTGTGGCTGAATTCTTTCTCTTTGTTTCCATTTAATCCAGTCTAAACAACTTCGGTGGAAAATATGGGGATGCCACAGAGTGACAGTTTAGTGTCTGCAACACAAACGGCTACAAATAAGTGATAACTTCTTGGAAAATTGGTAGATTTGCATCAGGAAAATCAGTGCATAGCTGTCTTCTGCCGTTATTTGGGGTATAAATGTATTGGGTGGCTAGGTAACGGATGTAAAGATGACACAAAGACATATTCCCGATTCAACAAGGTTCTGTGTTTACATTGTACATGCAAAAATCACCCCACATTTTCAGTGACAATAAAAGTAGAAAGACCTTGGCATATATTTATGACTCCACATCATGTAGGATATAATAAATTCATACATACGTATGTGTGGAATCTGTCAATTGTTGATCAATGAGTTTACATGGTAGATCTCATTGGTATACATAATAGTGCCATCTTGAGGCATTCCTCAGTAATTCACCACAAAAATAAGATAGTGATTCGTCAAAAAATGAGCCGTCTTTCAATATTGGCAGAAAAAACAAAAATTAAATAAAGTAAAAATAATGAAAATGAATGCTTGTAAAGATGTTTGATTAACAGAATTATGAGAATGTGGCAGATTCATTATCACTAATCTTGTCAATTCAGTGATTATCTTGATGTAGGCCAAAAATTGATTGATATTTGTATTTCACATAGAAAATGCAAATTAATTCAAATAGTAATTAACATTATAACCACACGCTGAGTTAGACGAATGCGATTTGTTAAGTATCGACTTTGATATGGCCCCTTGGTTACAAGGTGGTTGGCTCGCATTGAACCACATATTGACCTGCCTGCCTACGTAAGACGTGATGACCGCAGACAGACTGACCAATATCTAGTTGCGGTGAATGTCCTGCACCAGCGAGAAATGTTTGACCTATTAACTGGGAATGATGTTGTGAATGAAGACTGGTGGTGTGGAGGCTAAGACGTGTGATTACTTGAGTGCATCCCTGCGAGTCACCCAGTCGACTGACGACTTTCTTGTTAACCCTTTCATGCTCAGTCCGCAGCTTTTTGCAAACGTTTCTCATTTGATGTGAGTGGGAAAGCGGCGATGAAAGGGAGGCTCTCAGAAGTGGCGAATCATAAAGGGGTTGTTTTGATTTTAAATTTATGAATATTCGTTGTCATTTAGAAATATTTCTGCATGTGTTACGTTGATGTGTTTTACTCAATGGAATAGGGTTTCATAGTCATTAATTTGAAAGGCAAAAAAAGGCAATACTTTGGTGATGTGGGCCTAATAGAGTTGATAAAAAGTAACAATTTCCCACGACAATCATATTTTTAATGTCAGCAGTTTAGCAGAATTTTTTTAGAACACAGCCATCGAAAATCTATAGACTACGCCATTTTATCATCAGAATGACGTAGTGAGGTCGACTTGATTTATAACACATGTATTTGAATTATTTATTTTTAAATATTATCTGTGGGTAGTTTTTCTTATTGTATTTTTTTAAATAGCAGTATGGTGTGAGGCACCACAAACAATTATGGATGTGGCGCTATATAAATAAATATTATATTATAATAAAACTTATAATTTCTTGTAAATCATAGGTAAGTGATGATACTAATTATTGTTGTATTATTTATACGTAATTAAACTATTTCACGCGTGCAAATGCAGTAAGTAAAATTTATAAATATTCACGCATACAAACGTGTCGTCTAACGGTATTTTGTGTAAAGCTAACCTTTTATAGCGATTTTACGGTAGTGCTGAGCGGCCGAGGAAGTTGCCCACGAGATATGCATGTTTATTTTGTGAATTTTGTTCGTTAGACGAATGCAAGTGATTTTATATTGTAACGTGGTGTATGTACATGTAAAATGTGTGCAAGACATGTGAGGAGAAGTATGTCGGCTGTTGGTGGTCGTTTTCATGGTTAGCAAATCAAACCCGGTCGTCTTGAATCCGCACTCGGCTGTGTGTGTGTCTGCCCCAACGAATCCACTGAATCACTGTTTCAGTTCTGGTTGATTCAAAGGTTAACAAAAAGACATCTTGCTGATACTGTCTCACTGTGCTGTTACTACAAGCATACGAGGAACAGTGTGGCATATTGCTGTCGAGATTTCATTGTAAACCGATGTAAGGCACTTTTAGCCAACTGCTTGGCTCTTTGTTATTCCAACTGAACAAGCAGAAGACTTTATGACGTACTGCTTTTCCAAAGTGCAGATAGAAGCTGGGGTTTGATTGGTTGCATGGAACAAGATGGGCCCGTTCATGGTGTCGGTGATTTAGCTAGATTTTCCCACTTTAAGACCACTTTCTGAGTAAACCACTAAATTGAAAAATTGGGTTGTAGATGCAAATGGTTAGTTTGTGTAAACTGTTTTAGGTGCATAGCCATTGCCTTTTAACCCTTTAAGTGTTTAATGGCAATGTGTATTAATTAGGATGGGGATTATTATGTTTACGTTTCTGTTCATCAGAATAATTTAAGAAGATTTAAAAATAATATTAAAAAATAATGCCTCAGTGAAACGTAGGTTAATTCTTTTATCAAATGTCATGTGATATATTATACTGATAATACATAAAATTATCTATGAAATAAACAAGATTATTTGGTTATACATGCTTGGCATTAATTGTTGTTTGTCCTTTTTGTATGAATCACAAATTATAAAATTTACAACCCACAAGATAGATAAAACTTCCTGCCTGGCTTTGTTGTAATTTACTCGTCATATTGTAAACAAATTACTGACTCATGTAGCTTGATGTGGAGAAAATAATGTCACTCAGACACCCTGAGTAGTGCACTGATGACCTCTGACATACAGCAACCTCTGACCTATCGTGACCTCTGACCTAGTGCATTCTTCATGCCTGCTTGAATGCAGTAACTGGCTGTATATATGCCACCATGTACTAAATCTCTGGTGAAGGTTAAATGTTTAGTGAAGGTTAAATGTCTAGTGAAGGTTAAATGTCTAGTGAAGGTTAAATGTCAAGTGAAGGTTAAATGTCACGTGAAGGTCCTGCATCAATTAATTTAGCCAATTGCATATGCTGATGTTGAAATGTTTAATTTCTTTAACCTCAAGTGCCAAACTGTCAGGAAGCAATTTGTAGCCCAAGGACTATAAAATAACACTACTATTTGTTTCAATATACCCCAACTTGACGTGTTAAGATTCTCACATATTATGAGGTAAATCAGTTGTTTGTAAAATAAAAAGTAATATGTACATTGAAACCTTATCGAAACCATGTGCATGCAGCAACTATTTTGGGAAACCTTGACTAGACAACGTGACAGATACCAACTCAGTATGCTTAAGTGTACCCATGGAACACAGTAAAAAGAAAGTTAGTTTACAATTTTACACTATCATGACAAGGATCTGTCGATGGATGAAAACATTGCATTCTCTTCGATCTTCATCATTTTAAGCATGTGCCTAGTATCTGTGAGTGCATTACAGCATTTCCGTAAGAACGCAGTGTGTTTTCCAACATTTGATAAACATTGCAGTCATGTCTCAACTACCAAGACCTTCTTGCCGGGGATGGACATTTGTGTTATTCCGTTAATGAACACTGTTTTGTTTCTCCGTGCAGACAGTGGGAAGTGGAGGCGTCACCTCTAATGCGCCCACCCAGATTGTGATGACGGGGATCCCACCAGAGCTGGCAGGACGGCTCAAAGAGGGGGTTGCCCCACCCGCACAGATCACAAATATTGGCATTCTCGATGTCGCATCGAAGCTGAAGGTTTGTCTATGAAACCCTACCTAGTAGCAATCGAAACTGATGAACAAAATAGTTTCCTGTTTTTGTAGCTTCAGTTTTTATAAACGTTACAAAAAAACAGCATTTTATGTGTGTGATTTTATATTTGTATGTAGCTGCAAGTTTGACACAACAGTAAAATTCAGTAACACGTTTGATTAACAGTCGCAATACTGTACTGTAGTGGGGTGTTTAGTGCATGTCGACAATCACAATCAGTTGTGTCACATGCTCCAGGTAGATTAACAAACGAATAACAACAAATAGGCTTTGTCCAATAAAAGGTAAAGAATTCTAAACAATTACCTTTGTGTAATTTTCATGTATATGATCAGAGTTAGTGCTACAAAGATGTAACTGAACGTGGAGAGAGGTGAATGGATGTGACTCCTGGGAGGAGATACACTTACTGTGTTCCACAGTTAGTCTAGTGATATACGTGTTACATGTTTGTGGTAGAGTGACAGTCGTTCGTTGTTTGTCACCAGGAGTTACAGCAGGAGCAGTCGCCTCGGCGCACGTTTGTTGAGGACAAGTACGAGCCGTGTATCATTTGCGGAGACCGTGCCTCAGGTACTTCACACACCATGTATGGTACCTCCCGGTACTTCACACACCATGTATGGTACCTCCCGGTACTTCACACACCAAGTATGGTACCTCCCGGTACTTCACACACCATGTATGGTACCTCCCGGTACTTCACACACAGTGTATGGTACCTCCCGGTACTTCACACACCGTATATGGTACCTCCTGGTACTTCACACACCGTGTATGGTACCTCCCGGTACTTCACACACCATGTATGGTACCTCCCGGTACTTCACACACCGTGTATTGTACCTCCCGGTACTTCACACACCATGTATGGTACCTCCCTGTACTTCACACACCATGTATGGTACCTCCCGGTACTTCACACACCGTGTATGGTACATCCCGGTACTTCACACACCGTGTACGGTACCTCCCGGTACTTCACATACCATGTATGGTACCTCCCGGTACTTCACACACCATGTATGGTACCTCCCGGTACTTCACACACCATATATGGTACCTCCCGGTACTTCACACACCAAGTATGGTATCTCCCGGTACTTCACACACCATGTATGGTACCTCCCGGTACTTCACACACCGTGTATGGTACCTCCCGGTACTTCACACACCGTGTATGGTACCTCCCGGTACTTCACACACCGTGTATGGTACCTCCCGGTACTTCACACACCGTGTATGGTACCTCCCGGTACTTCACACACCGTGTATGGTACCTCCCGGTACTTCACACACCGTGTATGGTACCTCCCGGTACTTCACACACCGTGTATAGTACCTCCCGGTACTTCACACACCGTGTATGGTACCTCCCGGTACTTCACACACCGTGTATGGTACCTCCCGGTACTTCACACACCGTGTATGGTACCTCCCGGTACTTCACACACCATGTATGGTACCTCCCGGGACTTCACACACCATGTATGGTACCTCCCGGTACTTCACACACCATGTATGGTACCTCCCGGTACTTCACACACCATGTATGGTACCTCCCGGTACTTCACACACCGTGTATGGTACCTCCCGGTACTTCACACACCTTGTATGGTACCTCCCGGGACTTCACACACCATGTATGGTACCTCCCGGTACTTCACTCACCATGTATGGTACCTCCCGGTACTTCACTCACCATGTATGGTACCTCCCGGTACTTCACACACCATGTATGGTACCTCCCGGGACTTCACACACCATGTATGGTACCTCCCGGTACTTCACACACCATGTATGGTACCTCCCGGTACTTCACACACCATGTATGGTACCTCCCGGTACTTCACACACCATGTATGGTACCTCCCGGTACTTCACACACCATGTATGGTACCTCCCGGTACTGCACATACCATGTATGGTACCTCCCGGTACTTCACACACCATGTATGGTACCTCCCGGTACTTCACACACCATGTATGGTACCTCCCGGTACTTCACACACCATGTATGGTACCTCCCGGTACTTCACACACCATGTATGGTACCTCCCGGTACTTCACATACCATGTATGGTACCTCCTGGTACTTCACACACCATGTATGGTACCTCCCGGTACTTCACATAACATGTATGGTACCTCCCGGGACTTCACACACCATGTATGGTACCTCCCGGTACTTCACACACCATGTATGGTACCTCCCGGTACTTCACACACCATGTATGGTACCTCCCGGTACTTCACACACCGTGTATGGTACCTCCCGGTACTTCACACACCGTGTATGGTACCTCCCGGTACTTCACACACCGTGTATGGTACCTCCCGGTACTTCACACACCGTGTATGGTACCTCCCGGTACTTCACACACCGTGTATGGTACCTCCCGGTACTTCACACACCGTGTATGGTACCTCCCGGTACTTCACACACCGTGTATGGTACCTCCCGGTACTTCACACACCATGTATGGTACCTCCCGGTACTTCACACACCATGTATGGTACCTCCCGGGACTTGACACACCATGTATGGTACCTCCCGGTACTTCACATACCATGTATGTATAAAGTACCTCCTGGAACTTCACTCACCGCCTAAAGTTTGAAAGAAGAAACATAAGTAATAACAGTTTTGAAGTCACGTTACACAAGTAGTACACATGAGGCTATCATAAGGCACACGCACACGCACACGCACACGCACACGCACACGCACACGCACACGCACACGCACACGCACACGCACACGCACACGCACACGCACACGCACAGGGCTGTCTGCTTTGGTAGATTATTATAAAACTACATTGTGACATTAAGTATGCATACAGTAACTATCAAATAACTGTTTGCTGTAGCATACTTGGGGGTCAAGCCCGTTAGTGATCTGTTAAGCCACACAAGGCATGGTTTGTGACGCGTCTGATGCTGGTATGTTGTCAGGGCGACATTACGGTGTCATCAGTTGTGAAGGCTGCAAGGGTTTCTTCAAGCGAAGCATTCGCAAACAGCTGGGCTACGCGTGTCGTGGCAATCGCGACTGTCCAATCACAAAGCACTACCGAAACAGGTGTCAGTACTGCCGGCTACAGAAGTGTCTCGCCATGGGAATGAGGTCCGAATGTAAGTGCCAAGGTTGTCTTTTACGTTAACCATGAGTGTGTCTCGCCATGGGAATGAGGTCCGAATGTAAGTGCCAAGGTTGTCTTTTACGTTAACCATGAGTGTGTCTCGCCATGGGAATGAGGTCCGAATGTAAGTGCCAAGGTTGTCTTTTATGTTAACCATGAGTGTGTCTCGCCATGGGAATGAGGTCCGAATGTAAATGCCATGGTTGTCTTTTACGTTAACCATGAGTGTGTCTTGCCATGGGAATGAGGTCCGAATGTAAGTGCCAAGGTTGTCTTTTACGTTAACCATGAGTGTGTCTTGCCATTGGAATGAGGTCCGAATGTAAATGCCAAGGTTGTGTTTTACGTTAACCGTAAGTGTCTTGCCATGGGAATGAGATATAAATGTAAGTGCCAAGGTTGTCTTTTACGTTAAACATGAGTGTGTCTCTTTACGATGGTCTTTTTACGTTAACCATTCACGAGTAGAAGAGTGCTGGTTAGTATTTAAAAGTCTGCAAATGTTTATTGTACAGTCACGTGATGTATTTATACGATTATTGTCATAACATCTTGACCACCAAGATGTGCTTTAATAAACCCGCGATTTTGTACAATATAATTACTATGTATTCAGGCATCATCAAGCTTCAGCTCTCTGAAGACATGGTTGAGAGAAAATTGTTCATAGATTGTCCAAACATTTATGAAATCAACAAGTCCTGATGTTGAATCTAATTTGACTACCAATGCTATTACTATAGCTTTGTAGCATCATAGTCTAATAGATCACTAGGTAATGGTGTTCAACGATAGGAGACTATAGAAAAAAAGATATATGGAAATATATATTTAATTAATTTTTTTTTATGTTTATTTTTATATTAGAATATTTCTGTAGAAATAATTGTTTGCATCTGAAGACGTTTAGTGTCCACTATACACATCACAGTAGCCAATGTTATCACCACTTGCTCGTGGTTTTCAGTATTGCCAGTCAGTATATTTGTGAACACCAGATTCTTTCATGCTGTGCATTGTCACATGTTTCGTGTATGGCAGTGACATGACATGTCATTGAGACGTTGACCTTTCCTCACACTGAGTGTCTGCCTCTGTCCAGCCGTGCAGCAAGAGCGGCGGCCCCCAGAGACGAAGGCCGAGCGCATCTCACAGGCGATTGCCACCTCCATACAGAAGATCTACATCCGCAAGGACTTTGGCAGTCCCTCCACAGCGGTGCCCACGTTCTCCTCCTACAAAGTATGTGGCAGCAGTTTCATTTTGTCTTCTTATTGTATGCCATAGCCAATATTGGCTTCTTATGACGTAGATATTTAGGTTAAGATTCTTCAGCGGTCGTGCAGTAGTTTATTCTTAGCATTTCTTTTTAGGTAAAATGCTATTGTGTTTATGTGTGTTATTTGTGTGTAATATGTGGTGTGTGTGTATATAAATATATATATATATATATATGTATATATATATATATATATATATATATATATATATGTATATATATATATATATATATATATATATATATATATACATATATATATAAACTGCAAAAGAACAATATCAGTTGATCAGGAGACTTGAAGAGGTTACGTCGATGGACTGATCTGTAAATTGGCAGATGTATTTTAATATTTAAAAAATGCTTGCTGGGGGTTAAGTACTTTTATTATTATTATTCACAGAGACTTAACTTTCAGTAACAATGTGGCAGCATTACAAGTTAGATCTGAGATGTTATGATACCCAGCACAACAGTTGGTGTTATACTACAGTCCAGGAACACTAGATATGATGTAATAAAACATCATGAACATACTTAACAAGTAAACATGTCCTAACTTGTGGTGTTGACGTGCTGTAGGATGTGGACAGCAAGACGTCGCTGGCCCAGCAGCACACGTTGCTAGCGAACCTCGACGAACGACTCGTGCAGACAGAACACGGAACAGTCATCCTCAACGCTGCCGGCACACCAAACTCACAGAACACAGGTGAGTCACCCGTAACCCTGCAGGACACAGGTGAATTACCCCCAAACTCACAGAACACAGGTAAATCACCCCCAAGCTCACAGAACACAGGTGAGTCACCCGTAGACTTGCAGAACACAGGTAAATCACCCCCAAACTCACAGAACACAGGTGAGTCACCCGTAGACTTGCAGAATACAGGTAAATCACCCCCAAGCTCACAGAACACAGGTGAGTCACCCGTAGACTTGCAGAACACAGGTAAATCACCCCCAAACTCACAGAACACAGGTGAGTCACCCGTAGACTTGCAGAACACAGGTAAATCACCCCCAAGCTCACAGAACACAGGTGAGTCACCCGTAGACTTGCAGAACACAGGTAAATCACCCCCAAGCTCACAGAACACAGGTAGATCAGCCCGTAACGCTCATAACACAGGTCGTAAATGAATCGCTTATAGTTTGGCGGCTGCAATGCAAACGTCTATGAGGAAATTATAGATACATACATTGGTTCGGTCACAGTTGGAAGTTGAGATGTTTCTGGTTGTGATACAGATCTGAGCACACTTGCCAATGTAGTGACGACATTGGCGACGATGGACAAAACAGAAGGAGCCGATGACATGTCACATATGCCGTCGGAGACGTCAACGTGCACGCCAAACGGGGAATCGGAGAACGGCAGCGTCAGTTGTAGCAACTCCGCAGCGAGGGCGTTTGACACGATGGCCAAGGTCGTCCAGCCAAATGTCTCTCTAAGTCAGGTGAGATTTTGGGGTTTTGGGCTGATCGGATAATGCATTTGTAACTATTGATCAATCCGTCACATGACTGATTGCCTAGCAACATGTCACATGACTGATTGCCTAGCAACATGTCACATGACTGATTGCCTAGCAACATGTCACATGACTGATTGCCTAGCAACATGTCACATGACTGATTGCCTAGCAACATGTCTGTCAAGCTTTGAATGGAATGTACAGACGTTGATTCATGTATTTTGTTGATGTTTTGTCTCCGGTTTTTATTTACCAAAGTATTGAAGTTTTAAATAAGCAACAAGTGTGTGCAAGAATAAATCTAGCAGATGTCATGCTACCTAGTGGTGTACTTGCATCATTACCATAGGTGAGGCAAAGCATGATGGAGTTACTTCAAGGATATATCTTGTAGTTATTTCAATAATATCTCTGAATACATTCATCTGGGTGACCGTTTGATGGTATAATAGTCTGATCAGTTTTATAAAAACATTGTGTTGCACAACTCGGTTACTTAGACGCTTTTGTGTTACATCTTAGCTGCACTGTGTGGGCCCTGTCTGGGTGTGTGTGAGTCATGTATATACTGCTGATTTCCACAGGACACCCGAGATGAGACATAAACATTTAGCATCACACACCTGGTCACGTCTCTAACATATGCAAATGAACCCTTATCATTAACTAGGTTATTTGCAGCAATTGTAGGAATGTCTACTGTTATCAAGCACCAATGATAACAGTTGAGTTGTCTGTTGCTTTCAATGGTGTCACGTGTCTGTCTCGTGTCTTAGAGTGACAACCCTGACCATAGTTTGGACCAGTCCAACATGAGCACGGAGTCCCAGGACAGTTCACTCGTGATAGACTTCGAGGGTAAGTGCAACGTTTAATAACTTTTATAGACATAGAAACCTCAAAATTATAATATTTGTAGATTCTGGAGATTATCTAGAAAGATACAACATTCCAAACTACAATAGTGTAAAAAGGTAAAGGTAAGTTCTTATATAGCGCAGTATCCAGTCCTCGGGACTCAAAGCGCTTTTACACTTTACTTCCCTGTTCAATCAAACACCGTCTCAACTTCTATGGGAAGCATCCAGCCATATGCTACAATTAATGTGCGCAGGCGGCTCATACACATATCCACCACTGCCTATAGCCAGGTACTCATTTATACAGCTGAGTGAACTGGAACAATGTAGAGTAAAAAAACTTGCCCAAGGTTTTGACACCGCAGCACAGGGTTCGAACCTGGGTTCTCTTAGTCGAGGGTCCTATGCTCTATCCTTGAGCCATTGTGCTCTGCGAGTGTGATTTTTACTTCACAGAATGTTGTATTTTTTAAACAGCTGCCAAAAATAATTTGAAGACAGCATTACTTATCTGAAATAATCCAGCAAGATGATTGCTAAAACTTACCCTGCAATGGGCCTGCATATTTGCCTCCAATGGAGGTTTGTTGATGAATTACTGCAGATTCAGTTTGGGAGACTATTGTTGTGATACCGGCCATGTGTGTGCTTCAGGGCCGATGTTGTCAGAACACAACTTCCAGTTCAGTCTGATGACGCCGTCACCAATGCCTGCCTACCTGAACGTACACTACATCTGTGAGACGGCCTCGAGACTCCTCTTCCTGTCCATGCACTGGGCCCGGGCAATAGCAGCATTCCAACTCCTAGGGTAGGCAGCAGTTACAGTTCTCACCTAACTCCATGTTTATCATACAGACTTTCACTTTCTCCCATCTGGAAGGAGATACCATTGTATGAAGTGCAAAAGGGCTGATTACAGCAGGAGTGTTTTGCCTGTGGCAATTAGAATGTTAACTCAGTGATATTGGTGTCTACAGGTTTGCTTTTGTTGTGGTTACAATTTGCATTTAATTGCTGTTCTTTGACAAACTTTTTTATATTTTAGATATGATCATGAGTTGTATGATGAATATCCGTTTTTAGGACATTAAATTGAATTGATTGTAATTGAATTGATTGTCTAAAGCAATTGAATCTGTCTTGCACTGGAGGGAAACAGGTGACGAATCAATAATGCATTGTGTAGCATAAACGATGTCGTCAGCATGTTCCATTGTCATTGGTATTGACAGCTTATTTAGACTCGATCAGTGGCTACTAATAGTGGAAGGTATTATTGTAGTTGCTGTGTTCTCGGTAGTGAGGTTGTCGTGTTTGTGTCAGTGTTTGTCAATGACGTTGTGTCTGTGTCAATGAGGTTTTCATCTTTTCATGTCAGTGAGGTTGTCTGTTCGTGTCAGTAAGGTAGTCTGTGAGGTTGTCTGTTCGTGTCACTGAAATTGTCTGTTTGTGTCACTGAGGTTGACTGTTCATCTCAGGGAAGTTGACTGTTCGTGTGTGAGGGGGGGTGTCTATTCTTGTGTGAGGTTGTCATGTTCGTGCCAGTGAGGTTGTTGGTTCGTGTCAGTGAGGTTGCCTGTTTGTGTTAGTGAGGTTGTCATGTTCGTGCCAGTGAGGTTGTCATGTTCGTGCCAGTGAGGTTGTTGTATTCATGTCAGTGAGGTTGTCTGTTCGTGTCAATGAGGTTGTTGGTTCGTGTCAGTGAGGTTGCCTGTTTGTGTTAGTGAGGTTGTCATGTTCATGCCAGTGAGGTTGTCATGTTCGTGCCAGTGAGGTTGTTGTATTCATGTCAGTGAGGTTGTCTGTTCGTGTCAATGAGGTTGTTGGTTCGTGTCAGTGAGGTTGCCTGTTTGTGTTAGTGAGGTTTTTGTGTTTGTGTCAGTGAGGATGCTTGTTTGTGTCAGTGAGGTCGTGTTTGTGTCAGTGAGGTTCTCTGTTCACATTAGTGAGGCTGTTGTGTTCGTGTCAGTGAGGTTGTCTGTTCGTGTCAGTGAGGTTGTCTGTTCATGTCAGTGAGGTCATGTTCGTGAGGTCGTCTGTTTGTGTCAGTGAGGTTGTCATGTTCGTGTCAGTGAGGTCGTGTTCATGTCAGTGAGGTTGTCATGTTCGTGTCAGTGAGGTTGTCATCATGTCAGTGAGGTCATGTTCGTGAGGTCGTCTGTTCATGTCAGTGAGGTTGTGTGTTCGTGTCAGTGAGGTCTGTTCGTGTCAGTGAGGTAGTGTTCATGTCAGTGAGGTTGTCATGTTCGTGTCAGTGAGGTTGTCATCATGTCAGTGAGGTCATGTTCGTGAGGTCGTCTGTTCGTGTCAGTGAGGTTGTCATCATGTCAGTGAGGTCATGTTCGTGAGGTCGTCTGTTCGTGTCAGTGAGGTCTGTTCGTGTCAGTGAGGTTGTGGTTGCAGGCAGGAGGTCCAGACCCAGCTGGTGCGTCTGTGCTGGAGTGAGCTGTTCACGCTGGGCCTGGCGCAGTGTGCCCCCAGCATGAACCTGGCCACCATCCTCACAGCCATCCTCAACCACCTGCACAACAGCACGCAGACAGGTGAGTCCCTCACTCCCACCTCTTGTCATCTCCTCTCAGTCACTGACTCCCACCTCTTGTCATCTCCTCTCAGTCACTGACTCCCACCTCTTGTCATCTCCTCTCAGTCACTGACTCCCATCTCTTGTCATCTCCTCTCAGTCACTCACTCCCATCTCTTGTCATCTCCTCTCAGTCACTCACTCCCACCTCTTGTCATCTCCTCTCAGTCACTGACTCCCACCTCTTGTCATCTCCTCTCAGTCACTCACTCCCATCTCTTGTCATCTCCTCTCAGTCACTGACTCCCATCTCTTGTCATCTCCTCTCAGTCACTCACTCCCACCTCTTGTCATCTCCTCTCAGTCACTGACTCCCATCTCTTGTCATCTCCTCTCAGTCACTGACTCCCACCTCTTGTCATCTCCTCTCAGTCACTCACTCCCATCTCTTGTCATCTCCTCTCAGTCACTGACTCCCATCTCTTGTCATCTCCTCTCAGTCCCTCACTCCCACCTCTTGTCATCTCCTCTCAGTCACTGACTCCCACCTCTTGTCATCTCCTCTCAGTCACTGACTCCCATCTCTTGTCATCTCCTCTCAGTCACTCACTCCCACCTCTTGTCATCTCCTCTCAGTCACTGACTCCCACCTCTTGTCATCTCCTCTCAGTCACTCACTCCCATCTCTTGTCATCTCCTCTCAGTCACTGACTCCCATCTCTTGTCATCTCCTCTCAGTCACTCACTCCCACCTCTTGTCATCTCCTCTCAGTCACTGACTCCCATCTCTTGTCATCTCCTCTCAGTCACTCACTCCCACCTCTTGTCATCTCCTCTCAGTCACTGACTCCCACCTCTTGTCATCTCCTCTCAGTCACTGACTCCCATCTCTTGTCATCTCCTCTCAGTCACTGACTCCCATCTCTTGTCATCTCCTCTCAGTCACTCACTCCCACCTCTTGTCATCTCCTCTCAGTCACTGACTCCCATCTCTTGTCATCTCCTCTCAGTCACTGACTCCCATCTCTTGTCATCTCCTCTCAGTCACTGACTCCCACCTCTTGTCATCTCCTCTCAGTCACTCACTCCCATCTCTTGTCATCTCCTCTCAGTCACTGACTCCCATCTCTTGTCATCTCCTCTCAGTCACTGACTCCCACCTCTTGTCATCTCCTCTCAGTCACTGACTCCCATCTCTTGTCATCTCCTCTCAGTCACTCACTCCCATCTCTTGTCATCTCCTCTCAGTCACTGACTCCCATCTCTTGTCATCTCCTCTCAGTCACTCACTCCCACCTCTTGTCATCTCCTCTCAGTCACTGACTCCCATCTCTTGTCATCTCCTCTCAGTCACTGACTCCCATCTCTTGTCATCTCCACTCAGTCACTGACTCCCATCTCTTGTCATCTCCTCTCAGTCACTGACTCCCATCTCTTGTCATCTCCTCTCAGTCACTCACTCCCATCTCTTGTCATCTCCTCTCAGTCACTCACTCCCATCTCTTGTCATCTCCTCTCAGTCACTGACTCCCACCTCTTGTCATCTCCACTCAGTCACTGACTCCCATCTCTTGTCATCTCCTCTCAGTCACTGACTCCCATCTCTTGTCATCTCCTCTCAGTCACTGACTCCCATCTCTTGTCATCTCCTCTCAGTCACTGACTCCCACCTCTTGTCATCTCCTCTCAGTCACTCACTCCCATCTCTTGTCATCTCCTCTCAGTCACTGACTCCCATCTCTTGTCATCTCCTCTCAGTCACTGACTCCCACCTCTTGTCATCTCCTCTCAGTCACTGACTCCCATCTCTTGTCATCTCCTCTCAGTCACTCACTCCCATCTCTTGTCATCTCCTCTCAGTCACTCACTCCCATCTCTTGTCATCTCCTCTCAGTCACTCACTCCCACCTCTTGTCATCTCCTCTCAGTCACTGACTCCCATCTCTTGTCATCTCCTCTCAGTCACTGACTCCCATCTCTTGTCATCTCCACTCAGTCACTGACTCCCATCTCTTGTCATCTCCTCTCAGTCACTGACTCCCATCTCTTGTCATCTCCTCTCAGTCACTCACTCCCATCTCTTGTCATCTCCTCTCAGTCACTCACTCCCATCTCTTGTCATCTCCTCTCAGTCACTCACTCCCATCTCTTGTCATCTCCACTCAGTCACTGACTCCCATCTCTTGTCATCTCCTCTCAGTCACTCACTCCCATCTCTTGTCATCTCCTCTCAGTCACTCACTCCCATCTCTTGTCATCTCCACTCAGTCACTGACTCCCATCTCTTGTCATCTCCTCTCAGTCACTGACTCCCATCTCTTGTCATCTCCTCTCAGTCACTGACTCCCATCTCTTGTCATCTCCTCTCAGTCACTGACTCCCATCTCTTGTCATCTCCTCTCAGTCACTGACTCCCATCTCTTGTCATCTCCACTCAGTCACTCACTCCCACCTCTTGTCATCTCCTCTCAGTCACCGACTCCCATCTCTTGTCATCTCCTCTCAGTCACTCACTCCCATCTCTTGTCATCTCCTCTCAGTCACTGACTCCCATCTCTTGTCATCTCCACTCAGTCACTCACTCCCATCTCTTGTCATCTCCTCTCAGTCACTCACTCCCACCTCTTGTCATCTCCTCTCAGTCACTGACTCCCACCTCTTGTCATCTCCTCTCAGTCACTCACTCCCATCTCTTGTCATCTCCTCTCAGTCACTGACTCCCATCTCTTGTCATCTCCTCTCAGTCACTCACTCCCACCTCTTGTCATCTCCTCTCAGTCACTGACTCCCATCTCTTGTCATCTCCTCTCAGTCACTCACTCCCACCTCTTGTCATCTCCTCTCAGTCACTCACTCCCATCTCTTGTCATCTCCTCTCAGTCACTCACTCCCACCTCTTGTCATCTCCTCTCAGTCACTGACTCCCACCTCTTGTCATCTCCTCTCAGTCACTGACTCCCACCTCTTGTCATCTCCTCTCAGTCACTGACTCCCATCTCTTGTCATCTCCTCTCAGTCACTCACTCCCACCTCTTGTCATCTCCTCTCAGTCACTGACTCCCATCTCTTGTCATCTCCTCTCAGTCACTGACTCCCACCTCTTGTCATCTCCTCTCAGTCACTGACTCCCATCTCTTGTCATCTCCTCTCAGTCACTCACTCCCATCTCTTGTCATCTCCTCTCAGTCACTGACTCCCATCTCTTGTCATCTCCTCTCAGTCACTCACTCCCACCTCTTGTCATCTCCTCTCAGTCACTGACTCCCATCTCTTGTCATCTCCTCTCAGTCACTGACTCCCATCTCTTGTCATCTCCACTCAGTCACTGACTCCCATCTCTTGTCATCTCCTCTCAGTCACTGACTCCCATCTCTTGTCATCTCCTCTCAGTCACTCACTCCCATCTCTTGTCATCTCCTCTCAGTCACTCACTCCCATCTCTCGTCATCTCCTCTCAGTCACTGACTCCCACTCTCTTGTCATCTCCACTCAGTCACTGACTCCCATCTCTTGTCATCTCCTCTCAGTCACTGACTCCCATCTCTTGTCATCTCCTCTCAGTCACTGACTCCCCATCTCTTGTCATCTCCTCTCAGTCACTCACTCCCATCTCTTGTCATCTCCTCTCAGTCACTGACTCCCATCTCTTGTCATCTCCTCTCAGTCACTCACTCCCATCTCTTGTCATCTCCTCTCAGTCACTGACTCCCATCTCTTGTCATCTCCTCTCAGTCACTGACTCCCATCTCTTGTCATCTCCTCTCAGTCACTGACTCCCATCTCTTGTCATCTCCTCTCAGTCACTCACTCCCATCTCTTGTCATCTCCTCTCAGTCACTCACTCCCATCTCTTGTCATCTCCTCTCAGTCACTGACTCCCATCTCTTGTCATCTCCTCTCAGTCACTCACTCCCATCTCTTGTCATCTCCTCTCAGTCACTGACTCCCATCTCTTGTCATCTCCTCTCAGTCACTCACTCCCACCTCTTGTCATCTCCTCTCAGTCACTGACTCCCACCTCTTGTCATCTCCTCTCAGTCACTCACTCCCATCTCTTGTCATCTCCTCTCAGTCACTGACTCCCATCTCTTGTCATCTCCTCTCAGTCACTCACTCCCACCTCTTGTCATCTCCTCTCAGTCACTGACTCCCATCTCTTGTCATCTCCTCTCAGTCACTCACTCCCACCTCTTGTCATCTCCTCTCAGTCACTGACTCCCACCTCTTGTCATCTCCTCTCAGTCACTGACTCCCATCTCTTGTCATCTCCTCTCAGTCACTGACTCCCATCTCTTGTCATCTCCTCTCAGTCACTCACTCCCACCTCTTGTCATCTCCTCTCAGTCACTGACTCCCATCTCTTGTCATCTCCTCTCAGTCACTGACTCCCATCTCTTGTCATCTCCTCTCAGTCACTGACTCCCACCTCTTGTCATCTCCTCTCAGTCACTCACTCCCATCTCTTGTCATCTCCTCTCAGTCACTGACTCCCATCTCTTGTCATCTCCTCTCAGTCACTGACTCCCACCTCTTGTCATCTCCTCTCAGTCACTGACTCCCATCTCTTGTCATCTCCTCTCAGTCACTCACTCCCATCTCTTGTCATCTCCTCTCAGTCACTGACTCCCATCTCTTGTCATCTCCTCTCAGTCACTCACTCCCACCTCTTGTCATCTCCTCTCAGTCACTGACTCCCATCTCTTGTCATCTCCTCTCAGTCACTGACTCCCATCTCTTGTCATCTCCACTCAGTCACTGACTCCCATCTCTTGTCATCTCCTCTCAGTCACTGACTCCCATCTCTTGTCATCTCCTCTCAGTCACTCACTCCCATCTCTTGTCATCTCCTCTCAGTCACTCACTCCCATCTCTTGTCATCTCCTCTCAGTCACTGACTCCCACCTCTTGTCATCTCCACTCAGTCACTGACTCCCATCTCTTGTCATCTCCTCTCAGTCACTGACTCCCATCTCTTGTCATCTCCTCTCAGTCACTGACTCCCATCTCTTGTCATCTCCTCTCAGTCACTGACTCCCACCTCTTGTCATCTCCTCTCAGTCACTCACTCCCATCTCTTGTCATCTCCTCTCAGTCACTGACTCCCATCTCTTGTCATCTCCTCTCAGTCACTGACTCCCACCTCTTGTCATCTCCTCTCAGTCACTGACTCCCATCTCTTGTCATCTCCTCTCAGTCACTCACTCCCATCTCTTGTCATCTCCTCTCAGTCACTCACTCCCATCTCTTGACATCTCCTCTCAGTCACTCACTCCCACCTCTTGTCATCTCCTCTCAGTCACTGACTCCCATCTCTTGTCATCTCCTCTCAGTCACTGACTCCCATCTCTTGTCATCTCCACTCAGTCACTGACTCCCATCTCTTGTCATCTCCTCTCAGTCACTGACTCCCATCTCTTGTCATCTCCTCTCAGTCACTCACTCCCATCTCTTGTCATCTCCTCTCAGTCACTCACTCCCATCTCTTGTCATCTCCTCTCAGTCACTCACTCCCATCTCTTGTCATCTCCACTCAGTCACTGACTCCCATCTCTTGTCATCTCCTCTCAGTCACTCACTCCCATCTCTTGTCATCTCCTCTCAGTCACTCACTCCCATCTCTTGTCATCTCCACTCAGTCACTGACTCCCATCTCTTGTCATCTCCTCTCAGTCACTGACTCCCATCTCTTGTCATCTCCTCTCAGTCACTGACTCCCATCTCTTGTCATCTCCTCTCAGTCACTGACTCCCATCTCTTGTCATCTCCTCTCAGTCACTGACTCCCATCTCTTGTCATCTCCACTCAGTCACTCACTCCCACCTCTTGTCATCTCCTCTCAGTCACCGACTCCCATCTCTTGTCATCTCCTCTCAGTCACTCACTCCCATCTCTTGTCATCTCCTCTCAGTCACTGACTCCCATCTCTTGTCATCTCCACTCAGTCACTCACTCCCATCTCTTGTCATCTCCTCTCAGTCACTCACTCCCACCTCTTGTCATCTCCTCTCAGTCACTGACTCCCACCTCTTGTCATCTCCTCTCAGTCACTCACTCCCATCTCTTGTCATCTCCTCTCAGTCACTGACTCCCATCTCTTGTCATCTCCTCTCAGTCACTCACTCCCACCTCTTGTCATCTCCTCTCAGTCACTGACTCCCATCTCTTGTCATCTCCTCTCAGTCACTCACTCCCACCTCTTGTCATCTCCTCTCAGTCACTCACTCCCATCTCTTGTCATCTCCTCTCAGTCACTCACTCCCACCTCTTGTCATCTCCTCTCAGTCACTGACTCCCACCTCTTGTCATCTCCTCTCAGTCACTGACTCCCACCTCTTGTCATCTCCTCTCAGTCACTGACTCCCATCTCTTGTCATCTCCTCTCAGTCACTCACTCCCACCTCTTGTCATCTCCTCTCAGTCACTGACTCCCATCTCTTGTCATCTCCTCTCAGTCACTGACTCCCATCTCTTGTCATCTCCTCTCAGTCACTGACTCCCACCTCTTGTCATCTCCTCTCAGTCACTCACTCCCATCTCTTGTCATCTCCTCTCAGTCACTGACTCCCATCTCTTGTCATCTCCTCTCAGTCACTGACTCCCACCTCTTGTCATCTCCTCTCAGTCACTGACTCCCATCTCTTGTCATCTCCTCTCAGTCACTCACTCCCATCTCTTGTCATCTCCTCTCAGTCACTGACTCCCATCTCTTGTCATCTCCTCTCAGTCACTCACTCCCACCTCTTGTCATCTCCTCTCAGTCACTGACTCCCATCTCTTGTCATCTCCTCTCAGTCACTGACTCCCATCTCTTGTCATCTCCACTCAGTCACTGACTCCCATCTCTTGTCATCTCCTCTCAGTCACTGACTCCCATCTCTTGTCATCTCCTCTCAGTCACTCACTCCCATCTCTTGTCATCTCCTCTCAGTCACTCACTCCCATCTCTCGTCATCTCCTCTCAGTCACTGACTCCCACCTCTTGTCATCTCCACTCAGTCACTGACTCCCATCTCTTGTCATCTCCTCTCAGTCACTGACTCCCATCTCTTGTCATCTCCTCTCAGTCACTGACTCCCATCTCTTGTCATCTCCTCTCAGTCACTGACTCCCACCTCTTGTCATCTCCTCTCAGTCACTCACTCCCATCTCTTGTCATCTCCTCTCAGTCACTGACTCCCATCTCTTGTCATCTCCTCTCAGTCACTGACTCCCACCTCTTGTCATCTCCTCTCAGTCACTGACTCCCATCTCTTGTCATCTCCTCTCAGTCACTCACTCCCATCTCTTGTCATCTCCTCTCAGTCACTCACTCCCATCTCTTGTCATCTCCTCTCAGTCACTCACTCCCACCTCTTGTCATCTCCTCTCAGTCACTCACTCCCACCTCTTGTCATCTCCTCTCAGTCACTGACTCCCATCTCTTGTCATCTCCTCTCAGTCACTGACTCCCATCTCTTGTCATCTCCACTCAGTCACTGACTCCCATCTCTTGTCATCTCCTCTCAGTCACTGACTCCCATCTCTTGTCATCTCCTCTCAGTCACTCACTCCCATATCTTGTCATCTCCTCTCAGTCACTCACTCCCATCTCTTGTCATCTCCTCTCAGTCACTCACTCCCATCTCTTGTCATCTCCACTCAGTCACTGACTCCCATCTCTTGTCATCTCCTCTCAGTCACTCACTCCCATCTCTTGTCATCTCCTCTCAGTCACTCACTCCCATCTCTTGTCATCTCCACTCAGTCACTGACTCCCATCTCTTGTCATCTCCTCTCAGTCACTGACTCCCATCTCTTGTCATCTCCTCTCAGTCACTGACTCCCATCTCTTGTCATCTCCTCTCAGTCACTGACTCCCATCTCTTGTCATCTCCTCTCAGTCACTGACTCCCATCTCTTGTCATCTCCACTCAGTCACTCACTCCCACCTCTTGTCATCTCCTCTCAGTCACCGACTCCCATCTCTTGTCATCTCCTCTCAGTCACTCACTCCCATCTCTTGTCATCTCCTCTCAGTCACTGACTCCCATCTCTTGTCATCTCCACTCAGTCACTCACTCCCATCTCTTGTCATCTCCTCTCAGTCACTGACTCCCACCTGTTGTCATCTCCTCTCAGTCACTCACTCCCATCTCTTGTCATCTCCTCTCAGTCACTGACTCCCATCTCTTGTCATCTCCTCTCAGTCACTCACTCCCATCTCTTGTCATCTCCTCTCAGTCACTGACTCCCATCTCTTGTCATCTCCTCTCAGTCACTGACTCCCACCTCTTGTCATCTCCTCTCAGTCACTGACTCCCACCTCTTGTCATCTCCTCTCAGTCACTGACTCCCACCTGTTGTCATCTCCTCTCAGTCACTCACTCCCATCTCTTGTCATCTCCTCTCAGTCACTGACTCCCATCTCTTGTCATCTCCTCTCAGTCACTCACTCCCATCTCTTGTCATCTCCTCTCAGTCACTCACTCCCACCTCTTGTCATCTCCTCTCAGTCACTGACTCCCATCTCTTGTCATCTCCTCTCAGTCACTGACTCCCATCTCTTGTCATCTCCACTCAGTCACTGACTCCCATCTCTTGTCATCTCCTCTCAGTCACTGACTCCCATCTCTTGTCATCTCCTCTCAGTCACTGACTCCCATCTCTTGTCATCTCCTCTCAGTCACTGACTCCCATCTCTTGTCATCTCCACTCAGTCACTGACTCCCATCTCTTGTCATCTCCTCTCAGTCACTGACTCCCATCTCTTGTCATCTCCTCTCAGTCACTCACTCCCATCTCTTGTCATCTCCTCTCAGTCACTCACTCCCATCTCTTGTCATCTCCTCTCAGTCACTGACTCCCATCTCTTGTCATCTCCACTCAGTCACTGACTCCCATCTCTTGTCATCTCCTCTCAGTCACTGACTCCCATCTCTTGTCATCTCCTCTCAGTCACTGACTCCCATCTCTTGTCATCTCCTCTCAGTCACTGACTCCCACCTCTTGTCATCTCCTCTCAGTCACTCACTCCCATCTCTTGTCATCTCCTCTCAGTCACTGACTCCCATCTCTTGTCATCTCCTCTCAGTCACTGACTCCCACCTCTTGTCATCTCCTCTCAGTCACTGACTCCCATCTCTTGTCATCTCCTCTCAGTCACTCACTCCCATCTCTTGTCATCTCCTCTCAGTCACTCACTCCCATCTCTTGTCATCTCCTCTCAGTCACTCACTCCCACCTCTTGTCATCTCCTCTCAGTCACTGACTCCCATCTCTTGTCATCTCCTCTCAGTCACTGACTCCCATCTCTTGTCATCTCCACTCAGTCACTGACTCCCATCTCTTGTCATCTCCTCTCAGTCACTGACTCCCATCTCTTGTCATCTCCTCTCAGTCACTCACTCCCATCTCTTGTCATCTCCTCTCAGTCACTCACTCCCATCTCTTGTCATCTCCTCTCAGTCACTCACTCCCATCTCTTGTCATCTCCACTCAGTCACTGACTCCCATCTCTTGTCATCTCCTCTCAGTCACTCACTCCCATCTCTTGTCATCTCCTCTCAGTCACTCACTCCCATCTCTTGTCATCTCCACTCAGTCACTGACTCCCATCTCTTGTCATCTCCTCTCAGTCACTGACTCCCATCTCTTGTCATCTCCTCTCAGTCACTGACTCCCATCTCTTGTCATCTCCTCTCAGTCACTGACTCCCATCTCTTGTCATCTCCTCTCAGTCACTGACTCCCATCTCTTGTCATCTCCACTCAGTCACTCACTCCCACCTCTTGTCATCTCCTCTCAGTCACCGACTCCCATCTCTTGTCATCTCCTCTCAGTCACTCACTCCCATCTCTTGTCATCTCCTCTCAGTCACTGACTCCCATCTCTTGTCATCTCCACTCAGTCACTCACTCCCATCTCTTGTCATCTCCTCTCAGTCACTCACTCCCACCTCTTGTCATCTCCTCTCAGTCACTGACTCCCACCTCTTGTCATCTCCTCTCAGTCACTCACTCCCATCTCTTGTCATCTCCTCTCAGTCACTGACTCCCATCTCTTGTCATCTCCTCTCAGTCACTCACTCCCACCTCTTGTCATCTCCTCTCAGTCACTGACTCCCATCTCTTGTCATCTCCTCTCAGTCACTCACTCCCACCTCTTGTCATCTCCTCTCAGTCACTGACTCCCATCTCTTGTCATCTCCTCTCAGTCACTCAGTCCCACCTCTTGTCATCTCCTCTCAGTCACTGACTCCCACCTCTTGTCATCTCCTCTCAGTCACTGACTCCCATCTCTTGTCATCTCCTCTCAGTCACTGACTCCCATCTCTTGTCATCTCCTCTCAGTCACTCACTCCCACCTCTTGTCATCTCCTCTCAGTCACTGACTCCCATCTCTTGTCATCTCCTCTCAGTCACTGACTCCCATCTCTTGTCATCTCCTCTCAGTCACTGACTCCCACCTCTTGTCATCTCCTCTCAGTCACTCACTCCCATCTCTTGTCATCTCCTCTCAGTCACTGACTCCCATCTCTTGTCATCTCCTCTCAGTCACTGACTCCCACCTCTTGTCATCTCCTCTCAGTCACTGACTCCCATCTCTTGTCATCTCCTCTCAGTCACTCACTCCCATCTCTTGTCATCTCCTCTCAGTCACTGACTCCCATCTCTTGTCATCTCCTCTCAGTCACTCACTCCCACCTCTTGTCATCTCCTCTCAGTCACTGACTCCCATCTCTTGTCATCTCCTCTCAGTCACTGACTCCCATCTCTTGTCATCTCCACTCAGTCACTGACTCCCATCTCTTGTCATCTCCTCTCAGTCACTGACTCCCATCTCTTGTCATCTCCTCTCAGTCACTCACTCCCATCTCTTGTCATCTCCTCTCAGTCACTCACTCCCATCTCTTGTCATCTCCTCTCAGTCACTGACTCCCACCTCTTGTCATCTCCACTCAGTCACTGACTCCCATCTCTTGTCATCTCCTCTCAGTCACTGACTCCCATCTCTTGTCATCTCCTCTCAGTCACTGACTCCCATCTCTTGTCATCTCCTCTCAGTCACTGACTCCCACCTCTTGTCATCTCCTCTCAGTCACTCACTCCCATCTCTTGTCATCTCCTCTCAGTCACTGACTCCCATCTCTTGTCATCTCCTCTCAGTCACTGACTCCCACCTCTTGTCATCTCCTCTCAGTCACTGACTCCCATCTCTTGTCATCTCCTCTCAGTCACTCACTCCCATCTCTTGTCATCTCCTCTCAGTCACTCACTCCCATCTCTTGTCATCTCCTCTCAGTCACTCACTCCCACCTCTTGTCATCTCCTCTCAGTCACTGACTCCCATCTCTTGTCATCTCCTCTCAGTCACTGACTCCCATCTCTTGTCATCTCCACTCAGTCACTGACTCCCATCTCTTGTCATCTCCTCTCAGTCACTGACTCCCATCTCTTGTCATCTCCTCTCAGTCACTCACTCCCATCTCTTGTCATCTCCTCTCAGTCACTCACTCCCATCTCTTGTCATCTCCTCTCAGTCACTCACTCCCATCTCTTGTCATCTCCACTCAGTCACTGACTCCCATCTCTTGTCATCTCCTCTCAGTCACTCACTCCCATCTCTTGTCATCTCCTCTCAGTCACTCACTCCCATCTCTTGTCATCTCCACTCAGTCACTGACTCCCATCTCTTGTCATCTCCTCTCAGTCACTGACTCCCATCTCTTGTCATCTCCTCTCAGTCACTGACTCCCATCTCTTGTCATCTCCTCTCAGTCACTGACTCCCATCTCTTGTCATCTCCTCTCAGTCACTGACTCCCATCTCTTGTCATCTCCACTCAGTCACTCACTCCCACCTCTTGTCATCTCCTCTCAGTCACCGACTCCCATCTCTTGTCATCTCCTCTCAGTCACTCACTCCCATCTCTTGTCATCTCCTCTCAGTCACTGACTCCCATCTCTTGTCATCTCCACTCAGTCACTCACTCCCATCTCTTGTCATCTCCTCTCAGTCACTCACTCCCATCTCTTGTCATCTCCACTCAGTCACTCACTCCCATCTCTTGTCATCTCCTCTCAGTCACTCACTCTCATCTCTTGTCATCTCCTCTCAGTCACTGACTCCCACCTCTTGTCATCTCCTCTCAGTCACTCACTCCCATCTCTTGTCATCTCCTCTCAGTCACTGACTCCCATCTCTTGTCATCTCCACTCAGTCACTGACTCCCACCTCTTGTCATCTCCTCTCAGTCACTGACTCCCACCTCTTGTCATCTCCACTCAGTCACTGACTCCCACCTCTTGTCATCTCCTCTCAGTCACTCACTCCCATCTCTTGTCATCTCCTCTCAGTCACTGACTCCCATCTCTTGTCATCTCCACTCAGTCACTGACTCCCACCTCTTGTCATCTCCTCTCAGTCACTGACTCCCACCTCTTGTCATCTCCTCTCAGTCACTGACTCCCACCTGTTGTCATCTCCTCTCAGTCACTCACTCCCATCTCTTGTCATCTCCTCTCAGTCACTGACTCCCATCTCTTGTCATCTCCTCTCAGTCACTCACTCCCATCTCTTGTCATCTCCTCTCAGTCACTGACTCCCATCTCTTGTCATCTCCTCTCAGTCACTGACTCCCACCTCTTGTCATCTCCTCTCAGTCACTGACTCCCACCTCTTGTCATCTCCTCTCAGTCACTGACTCCCACCTCTTGTCATCTCCTCTCAGTCACTGACTCCCACCTCTTGTCATCTCCTCTCAGTCACTCACTCCCATCTCTTGTCATCTCCTCTCAGTCACTGACTCCCATCTCTTGTCATCTCCTCTCAGTCACTGACTCCCATCTCTTGTCATCTCCTCTCAGTCACTGACTCCCACCTCTTGTCATCTCCTCTCAGTCACTCACTCCCATCTCTTGTCATCTCCTCTCAGTCACTGACTCCCATCTCTTGTCATCTCCTCTCAGTCACTCACTCCCATCTCTTGTCATCTCCTCTCAGTCACTCACTCCCATCTCTTGTCATCTCCACTCAGTCACTGACTCCCATCTCTTGTCATCTCCTCTCAGTCACTGACTCCCATCTCTTGTCATCTCCTCTCAGTCACTGACTCCCACCTCTTGTCATCTCCTCTCAGTCACTCACTCCCATCTCTTGTCATCTCCTCTCAGTCACTCACTCCCATCTCTTGTCATCTCCTCTCAGTCACTCACTCCCATCTCTTGTCATCTCCACTCAGTCACTGACTCCCATCTCTTGTCATCTCCACTCAGTCACTCACTCCCACCTCTTGTCATCTCCTCTCAGTCACTCACTCCCATCTCTTGTCATCTCCTCTCAGTCACTGACTCCCACCTCTTGTCATCTCCTCTCAGTCACTGACTCCCACCTCTTGTCATCTCCTCTCAGTCACTGACTCCCACCTCTTGTCATCTCCTCTCAGTCACTGACTCCCACCTCTTGTCATCTCCTCTCAGTCACTAACTCCCACCTCTTGTCATCTCCTCTCAGTCACTGACTCCCATCTCTTGTCATCTCCTCTCAGTCACTGACTCCCATCTCTTGTCATCTCCTCTCAGTCACTGACTCCCATCTCTTGTCATCTCCTCTCAGTCACTGACTCCCATCTCTTGTCATCTCCTCTCAGTCACTCACTCCCATCTCTTGTCATCTCCTCTCAGTCACTCACTCCCATCTCTTGTCATCTCCTCTCAGTCACTAACTCCCATCTCTTGTCATCTCCTCTCAGTCACTGACTCCCATCTCTTGTCATCTCCTCTCAGTCACTGACTCCCATCTCTTGTCATCTCCTCTCAGTCACTGACTCCCATCTCTTGTCATCTCCTCTCAGTCACTCACTCCCATCTCTTGTCATCTCCTCTCAGTCACTGACTCCCATCTCTTGTCATCTCCTCTCAGTCACTGACTCCCATCTCTTGTCATCTCCTCTCAGTCACTGACTCCCATCTCTTGTCATCTCCTCTCAGTCACTGACTCCCACCTCTTGTCATCTCCTCTCAGTCACTCACTCCCATCTCTTGTCATCTCCTCTCAGTCACTGACTCCCATCTCTTGTCATCTCCTCTCAGTCACTGACTCCCATCTCTTGTCATCTCCTCTCAGTCACTGACTCCCACCTCTTGTCATCTCCTCTCAGTCACTCACTCCCATCTCTTGTCATCTCCTCTCAGTCACTCACTCCCATCTCTTGTCATCTCCTCTCAGTCACTGACTCCCATCTCTTGTCATCTCCTCTCAGTCACTGACTCCCACCTCTTGTCATCTCCTCTCAGTCACTGACTCCCACCTCTTGTCATCTCCTCTCAGTCACTCACTCCCACCTCTTGTCATCTCTTCTCAGTCACTCACTCCCATCTCTTGTCATCTCCTCTCAGTCACTCACTCCCATCTCTTGTCATCTCCTCTCAGTCACTCACTCCCATCTCTTGTCATCTCCTCTCAGTCACTCACTCCCACCTCTTGTCATCTCCTCTCAGTCACTCACTCCCATCTCTTGTCATCTCCTCTCAGTCACTCACTCCCATCTCTTGTCATCTCCTCTCAGTCACTGACCTTCATACATTGTGTAGGGTATCTGCCAGGGGTAGTGTCCGTAGTCACAACCCACCAGTCACAGCTCATGAGGACACATAGAGCCTCATTCATCACATGTACCCTCTTGTCAAAGTTCTGTCAGGTATAATGTTACAGGTAATTTTGTTAGTTAACTGGATATTTTCCTGACTTTGAGACAGTTTCATTTATAAATTTACTGTGTATTATTTTTGATAACTGTTGCAGGTCAAATTTAATCTAACAATCAGGCTGTTAGAATCTGGCGGGACTCAGGCATTACTAACCAGCACTGTGTGATATAAGTTGTAGCCAACTAAGTAGAATAAAAAACGGGTGATATTTTTCTTTAGCGATTTCGTAGCACATTCCCAAGATGAGAGTTTGTTTGCAGCGGACAAGCAGGCGACCGACCGCGTGAAGACGGTGACAGACACCATCATGAAGCTGCAGGAGTTTGCCAACATGATGCAGCGGCTGGAAGTGGACTCTGTGGAGTACGCCTACCTCAAGACGCTGTCTCTCTTCAGTATAGGTCAGTCACATCTCCTACCTCAAGACTCTGTCTCTCTTCAGTATAGGTCAGTCATATCTCCTACTTCAAGACTCTGTCTCTCTTCAGTATAGGTCAGTCATATCTCCTACCTCAAGACTCTGTCTCTCTTCAGTATAGGTCAGTCACATCTCCTACCTCAAGACGCTGTCTCTCTTCAGTATAGGTCAGTCACATCTCCTACCTCAAGACGCTGTCTCTCTTCAGTATAGGTCAGTCATATCTCCTACTTCAAGACTCTGTCTCTCTTCAGTATAGGTCAGTCATATCTCCTACCTCAAGACTCTGTCTCTCTTCAGTATAGGTCAGTCACACCTCCTACCTCAAGACGCTGTCTCTCTTCAGTATAGGTCAGTCATATCTCCTACTTCAAGACTCTGTCTCTCTTCAGTATAGGTCAGTCATATCTCCTACTTCAAGACTCTGTCTCTCTTCAGTATAGGTCAGTCATATCTCCTACTTCAAGACTCTGTCTCTCTTCAGTATAGGTCAGTCATATCTCCTACCTCAAGACTCTGTCTCTCTTCAGTATAGGTCAGTCACACCTCCTACCTCAAGACGCTGTCTCTCTTCAGTATAGGTCAGTCATATCTCCTACTTCAAGACTCTGTCTCTCTTCAGTATAGGTCAGTCATATCTCCTACTTCAAGACTCTGTCTCTCTTCAGTATAGGTCAGTCATATCTCCTACTTCAAGACTCTGTCTCTCTTCAGTATAGGTCAGTCATATCTCCTACCTCAAGACTCTGTCTCTCTTCAGTATAGGTCAGTCACATCTCCTACCTCAAGACGCTGTCTCTCTTCAGTATAGGTCAGTCACATCTCCTACCTCAAGACTCTGTCTCTCTTCAGTATAGGTCAGTCACATCTCCTACTTCAAGACTCTGTCTCTCTTCAGTATAGGTCAGTCATATCTCCTACCTCAAGACTCTGTCTCTCTTCAGTATAGGTCAGGCACACCTCCTACCTCAAGACGCTGTCTCTCTTCAGTATAGGTCAGTCATATCTCCTACCTCAAGACTCTGTCTCTCTTCAGTATAGGTCAGTCATATCTCCTACTTCAAGACTCTGTCTCTCTTCAGTATAGGTCAGTCATATCTCCTACCTCAAGACTCTGTCTCTCTTCAGTATAGGTCAGTCACATCTCCTACCTCAAGACTCTGTCTCTCTTCAGTATAGGTCAGTCACATCTCCTACCTCAAGACGCTGTCTCTCTTCAGTATAGGTCAGTCACATCTCCTACCTCAAGACTCTGTCTCTCTTCAGTATAGGTCAGTCACATCTCCTACCTCAAGACTCTGTCTCTCTTCAGTATAGGTCAGTCATATCTCCTACTTCAAGACTCTGTCTCTCTTCAGTATAGGTCAGTCACATCTCCTACCTCAAGACTCTGTCTCTCTTCAGTATAGGTCAGTCACATCTCCTACCTCAAGACACTGTCTCTCTTCAGTATAGGTCAGTCATATCTCCTACTTCAAGACTCTGTCTCTCTTCAGTATAGGTCAGTCATATCTCCTACCTCAAGACTCTGTCTCTCTTCAGTATAGGTCAGTCACATCTCGTACCTCAAGACACTGTCTCTCTTCAGTATAGGTCAGTCATATCTCCTACCTCAAGACACTGTCTCTCTTCAGTATAGGTCAGTCACATCTCGTACCTCAAGACACTGTCTCTCTTCAGTATAGGTCAGTGATATCTCCTACCTCAAGACACTGTCTCTCTTCAGTATAGGTCAGTGATATCTCCTACCTCAAGACTCTGTCTCTCTTCAGTATAGGTCAGTCACATCTCCTACCTCAAGACTCTGTCTCTCTTCAGTATAGGTCAGTCACATCACCTACCTCAAGACGCTGTCTCTCTTCAGTATAGGTCAGTCATATCTACCTCAAGACTCTGTCTCTCTTCAGTATAGGTCAGTCACATCTCCTACCTCAAGACTCTGTCTCTCTTCAGTATAGGTCAGTCATATCTCCTACCTCAAGACGCTGTATCTCTTCAGTATAGATCAGTCACATCTCCAACCTCAAGACACTGTCTCTCTTCAGTATAGATCAGTCATATCTCCTACCTCAAGACTCTGTCTCTCTTCAGTATAGGTCAGTCATATCTCCTACTTCAAGACTCTGTCTCTCTTCAGTATAGGTCAGTCATATCTCCTACTTCAAGACTCTGTCTCTCTTCAGTATAGGTCAGTCATATCTCCTACTTCAAGACTCTGTCTCTCTTCAGTATAGGTCAGTCACATCACCTACCTCAAGACTCTGTCTCTCTTCAGTATAGGTCAGTCATATCTCCTACTTCAAGACTCTGTCTCTATTCAGTATAGGTCAGTCATATCTCCTACTTCAAGACTCTGTCTCTCTTCAGTATAGGTCAGTCACATCACCTACATCAAGACTCTGTCTCTCTTCAGTATAGGTCAGTCATATCTCCTACTTCAAGACTCTGTCTCTCTTCAGTATAGGTCAGTCATATCTCCTACTTCAAGACTCTGTCTCTCTTCAGTATAGGTCAGTCACACCTCCTACCTCAAGACTCTGTCTCTCTTCAGTATAGGTCAGTCACATCACCTACATCAAGACTCTGTCTCTCTTCAGTATAGGTCAGTCATATCTCCTACTTCAAGACTCTGTCTCTCTTCAGTATAGGTCAGTCACATCTCCTACTTCAAGACTCTGTCTCTCTTCAGTATAGGTCAGTCACATCTCCTACCTCAAGACTCTGTCTCTCTTCAGTATAGGTCAGTCATATCTCCTACTTCAAGACTCTGTCTCTCTTCAGTATAGGTCAGTCATATCTCCTACCTCAAGACTCTGTCTCTCTTCAGTATAGGTCAGTCACATCTCCTACCTCAAGACTCTGTCTCTCTTCAGTATAGGTCAGTCATATCTCCTACTTCAAGACTCTGTCTCTCTTCAGTATAGGTCAGTCATATCTCCTACCTCAAGACTCTGTCTCTCTTCAGTATAGGTCAGTCACATCTCCTACCTCAAGACTCTGTCTCTCTTCAGTATAGGTCAGTCATATCTCCTACTTCAAGACTCTGTCTCTCTTCAGTATAGGTCAGTGATATCTCCTACCTCAAGACTCTGTCTCTCTTCAGTATAGGTCAGTCACATCTACCTCAAGACTCTGTCTCTCTTCAGTATAGGTCAGTCACATCTCCTACCTCAAGACTCTGTCTCTCTTCAGTATAGGTCAGTCACATCTACCTCAAGACTCTGTCTCTCTTCAGTATAGGTCAGTCACATCTCCCCACCGCAATATTCCTGTCTGGAGTACTTACCACATCTACATAGTTGATGTTTGTAATTTTGAGTAGAAATGCTATACAAGTGCACCTACTATTTTGCATTAACGGGAAACAATACAGTTAAAACGATGACGATGCTATGCCAATCAAGTGTCAACATCTTTGTGGCTGTTGATCGTACACACACGAAAACACAACGGTTTAGGTGAAATGATCCAGTGCCTGTCACGTAACACATGACATGTTGGTTGGAAACCTTTATAAAGTTCCATGTATGCGGACTAAAAACCTGCTCGAAGCCTACACCAAAGCCAAGTCGGGCAGTCTTTTCTAGATTTTGTTTTATTTACTCATCATTCGTCGGTGTGTCATGTTTCCAGACCACGGCCACATCATAAACAAGCGTCAGATTGAGAAGTTCCAGGAGAAGGCGATGCACGAGCTGCAGGACTACGCCATCAGCACCTACCCCAACCAGACAGACCGCCTCAGCAAGCTGCTGCTGCGGCTGCCGGCCCTCCGCCTCCTACAGCCCTCCGTCATGGAGGAGCTCTTCTTTGCCGGCCTCATCGGCAACGTCCAGATCGACAGCATCATTCCCTACATCCTGCGGATGGAGAGCGCCGAGTATGCGGCGCAGATGAGTGGTGGCGCGGCGCAGGTGCTCACGCACGGCGACATGCAGATGCTGCCTGGCGCCGGACAAACGGTGCAGCTGCACGACTACATGAATGTCGCCGGTGGACAGGTCGACATGGCGCACGTCGTGCCCGTTGCCGCGTCAACACCACACACGGAGCTGCGGTTGCCGACGACGACGGCGCACATGCAGGAGCTGACGGCGCAGCAGCTGCAGGGCATTGACGGCGTGCGGGCAACGACAGCAGCATCAATGACCATGTCGTCATCGGAATGATTTGGCGACGTTTGGTAAACATTTTGGCCAGAAACCGTTTTTCCCAACCATTACATTTCAGTCGGATATTTTAAGTAGCAGGCATTTCTGACACAAAACTGCTTACTGGCGGTAGTGGGCGGTTTATGGCTTACTGATGGTAACAAGCGGTTTGTGCTTCATTGGAACCAGTTAGTTTGTGACTGAATACACATCTGTTTTATCCATTGGTGAGTACCATGTGGTTTCTGATGGTTGATAGATGTCTATGTTATCGGCTGGCATGGTACCAGGCAGATTATATACATATGTATTGCATTGTTGCTCGGTGTCTGAATGGACTAATACAGTGCTGATAAACAGTGCAGTATCAGGACATGTTCCATGTCAAAATGACCAGTCTGTTTCAAACACGTAGTTGGTTTCATGATCTAACATTGTACTGAATGACCGCGATATCCTTATGCATGATTGCATGGTTAGCTATACTGCTGTGTCGTTTCAAAATGTGCCATTCCCGGATAAACAACCCAGAGATACAGTTTCTTGTAGAAGGACCTACATAAATCAGTTTACAGTTAAATATAACTAGCATGATTATGAAACAACTTATGTTGATCTTAATTTTGTTTCAGACCTGGATAATTTTGACCATTCTGAAGTAACCAATGATTGTTTGGAAGGGTTTCCAAGCATGAGTAGGCCACGTTTTAGGTGCAAATGCCAACTGTAGCTGCACTGTAGAAGACAGATTGGCCTGCCTTGGCATCCCATGGCAGCTGTGTTGCGTGTGTTATATATATTATATAATATTTTTGTACATATAGTAAGTACACTGTGTCGATATAATGTAAGTTTCTCTCATATCATAAATGTTACGAATTGGCAGGCATTTAAATGTGTTGGCGAGAAGCCTCGTTGCCAAGGACTGGTGCTTTTGTGTATGTCCGAATGAGCTAGCATTCTTCACATCTGTCAGTGCGTTAAATACATACATCCGTGTCACTATGCATTAGCCATATGATGCCCTGACCAATTTATTCTGTTATGGAATATAATTTAATAGCAGAACACACAGATAAAAGCTTAGTGTATTGAAAGCGATCCACTAAGTCAGTTAAATGAGGTCGGAAGACATGACTCATATATTAAAGTAGTATTACTACTACTACTAATGTGTGGATTTATAAGCCTGGTGTGCGTGCCATTTGGAAGAGTACTTTAAATTACATTCTTATTCAGTCTAAGGCTCTACACCCATTGCTTCTACTCACTATACAAATCTGAAATGCACATTCAGTACACTATAATCAGCAATTTACGTTTTAAGTTGTGTGTATATTTTTTTAACAATATAATAAATATGCTGAGAAAAGGTTTTTCGCATGACAAACTTAACTTGAACAAGCTTGTACACATACGCCCAGGACCGGTACATGCGTGCAGACTGTCTTCACATTATTAATTATATTGACTATGTATATAAAGCCATACATACTTGTCAGTTGGCTTTGTGTGGAGCGCCTACTTTTTCCATGGCTCATTTTAATTGATTTATGTATGCTGATTACTGCAGAGTAGGTTTACCGTATGCCTTTAGTTCTTGTTCTGTATATATTTGATCGCAGTGTTTTATTTATCTCAATATGCCGGCATTCATAGATTCTGCATTTACTTTCTGCGTCGCCAGAAGAAATGTCAGCTTGTAATGATGTCATGGTGTATGTTGTGCACTGGTGAACATGTTCCGTCATGGGGAGGGAAACGAGTTATCATATTATCAAGTGTGACCATCACTATGTGACTATCCAAGAGTGAAGTTCAGACGAAGCATGCTGTAATACATTGTGTTATATACTACTGTGGCCTTATGACAGGATTGATGACAAATCGACAGATCATTACCAACCTTATCAACGATGTTTACGTATTTAAATTACTAGGTTGGTTCTTATGCTAAAACAACCTTCTACACACTGTCCCTGTTTAAAACAAAATACACCGCGGTAGTCCATGGTGTTTGTTGTAACAAAATGGAATATCCTAAAACTATGATGAACAGTGTGACACCTTCACATCGGTTTAGTGAGCATCTCTAATCTGGAATTGTGTAAGTCCCAATTCCTGTAGTCCTACAGCCCTTGTTACCAGGTGCACACTAACAAACGCATTACTGCTGAGCAGTGGTATATTTACATATGTACAGTACTGTGTACATTGTCTTGTACATCTACATAATGATCTGTATGTTAATTGTGTGGTGTCAGTGTTCATGTGTATCAGTGTATCAGGCTTCCGTTGCTCAACATTGATGTGCTACGACATACTGCGTCGATTGCAGTAATCAAGAACTCTTATAATAATTTATTATCTTAATCGGGTTCTCATAATATCTGAAAGCATGACTTATGTGCATTATATTTTGGACACCATCCTGTCAAACATTCATTGTTGGAAATATGGTTTTATAATTTATTCGTGGTAGAATACAATATGTTGATTGTGTATTTAAATTTTATTAATGCAAGATGGTGATATAGTGTTAAAGACTATGTGAAATAAATTTCTTTGAAACTTCAACTACATAAACTTAAAGCTCTTACCATCAATGCTTCAGTTGACGTCACCAACCATCATTAAGTGTTGCAACAAACTCGAGTATGTACAGAAATTTGAGGAGAAAAAATGTCAGTCCACTTAGTGTTTAAGGATTTGTAAAATGTGTTACCTATTTTCTCTGTGTTATGTTTATTACCAGTTTTGGTAAATTAAACGTTTTCCTACCAGATAATTAAATACAAACAAAGATTCTTACGTCATATGTAATTGCTTAACTTCCTTTGGATACCTTTTCAGCATTTATTTCCTAGGAAAAGGTCCATGTAGTAAACAGCTTTGTGTTTGTTGCTGTAATATCTTTGTGCCTTATGCAGATTTCTTCCAGACTGTGAAATTAACTTTTTAATCCCAAATCCGAGTAAAAGCCATGCCCTTTTGGTTGTGCTTTTCTATGCATTTTCTGCAGTTTATGTACACATGAGTTCGCAATGAATATACATCATATTTGGGACATTACATAATTCATTTAACATAGCCTTTAACCAAACCATCAAATCATGTTGTAATAACATCGCTATTATGGACACTAATAACAATCCGTTTCAATTTGAGTTGTGCATTTCACTTTCTGAACAATTGATTTTAAGTGGATTACTGCAGTGCAGCTTGTGCGTGCCATTTGATGTTACCTTCAGGATGATACTGCTCTGGTGATCATTTTAAGTGTATGACTGATGACATCACGTGGATATTATTTTTAAGTTGTAAACTGTCACTGCATCTTCGTAGAGTTAAGTTGTATTTCCATGCATTGTATCGTTTGAAAATACAGACACCCACTGCACATTGTGTTCTGGAATAGAGGTGGAGATTTCATACTACTGACCGACTTGTCTTCTGTGTTTCTGCATTGGAACATGGACATTTCATTTTCAATGATACGTATAGATTTCCCCAATCAGCGGACTGCACAGCTGATTCTACTTGGTTGTCCTGCTATGACTAGCATGCTGCTTTTAAGTACTGTATCCTCGTTTTCTTCCATAGCACGTCCGAATATGGAAATGCTTGTGTCCAATCCCAATCTACTGCCCAAGTGAGAGGTGTTTGTCTGTGGACTGCTGACAGTATGTTATAGTAATGACAAACTCCGATTCTCATACACTGGTGCATTGGTTGTTGTACAGTGTATGTGCTGCTTTTGTGTTCTGTGCTGCTTGCCATGTGTCGCGTCAGTGTTGCAGTGTGTGCTGCATAGTTGTCTTATGTAGCTGTAACCCATATAGCCAACTCATTGATGCTCATTCGATGTTGTGTCAAGTGCATTAAGCCAGTCTATGCTCCAGTTGTACGGATTGTTACTTGAAATTTAAATGCGTTTAAATGTTAATTGGTTAAACAGCCAACATCAGTCAGATTCTGACTTAGTATTGCTATAGACTACAAGGTTGCGAAAATTAGATCAGCCTGATTTTTACCCATAAGCTTGACAAACATGTGTATTACTTTAAACACAGAATACTCTTTAATCGTTCCAGATAAAAACTATTTGATGTAGTTTACCTGGTAACCTCAATATTAATGTCATCCTTGGACCACAGTGACCAGAATAGCTAGATGACCAAATTCGCAGAACCACTATTGATGGCAAGGTCGTATTAATGAGGTAAGCTTAGAGGTGAGGTTTGACAGTACATGTAATTCCCATAAAACAGCAAGTCTGACAAGACAAATGTTGCTAGTTTCGAGGCCCCTAATCACAGGCACACACATTGGTAAGCACATTTATGAGATGGCATTATTGGCTACATGGGCAAAACATCTTTGAGCATTTGTCCATTTCCACCGATAGGATGTGGCTAATGCCATTATGTGAAATAGTTTATAACAAATGTATCATGGTAATCAAGGAATGTTTGTGCTGCCTGTATCTTGCTAGAGAGTGGCTAAATAGCGTCACTCTGACAGTGTTTTGTTGTTGTATATACAGTGTATGATGGTGGTATACGTGCCAGTCCCAGTCTGAAAGACCACGTCCGTGTGTATAGCGTGCTATTTAAAATGGCAGCAGTTGTGAGCTGCACGTTCTGTATAAAATGCTTCATGATTATTGTTGTGTTTGTGAATGGATTTGTTGAGAAATAAACTGAACAATGTACCAGTATACTGTCTGTTTGTCTGGAAGTTTACTGTGTGGCTGTGTCTGAGGCACAAACACCCTATCGGAGTTTAAGATTTGAGAGAATATAACTCAGTTTTGCTTTCTCCTGTCAGGTCCACTCAATACTTAGAAAAATGCAACCGAGAAAATGCAAAAATTGGAGCAAGTCGTAAATATATATAACAACCATACTAAACATTATCAGTAGAGTATGGTGCATGGTAAACTATCTGGCATGTCCTGTATTGTCTGATTAATGGTATATTACTTTACTAACTTTGGATTGTTACAAGTGCATCACCAATGTGTGGGCTGTAAATGAGATGGAGTGTTTGTTGCCTGTGGGTGTGTGCAAGACCAAGTTAGGGCAGGTTATATACATGCAGAAAGAGCAGGCATCAGCAAACAATTTGCTTGTTTGTTTTACATTTCTAGCTAAGGTGAGTTAAATGTATATAGGAAATGTAAGACCTTTTCCATGATTTATTTATTTATTAACCAGTGATAAAACTGTTCTATTTGAATAACATATCACAGTGATACACACGACCGGTATATACATTATTAGTTATGTGAAATAAATTTTTTTTTTTTTTAAAGACTACAAACTCTTATTTTCAAAATGTCCAATTAAACACTTCAAAACTGTGCACACCAGTAGCTGATGTCTACAACTGTTTGACAAAAGCATATTTTGTTCAGAAGTTTATTTGTTCCACCATTACAATATATAAGAACTTGCTTTTTTTTTTACAATATCTGAACACCAGGCCACATGCTTCATGGTTTCTCGAATACCAATGTATGCCCCATAAGTCTCTGACAGACCAATGTCACCAATAAAGCCTCTCTAAGAAAAGATACCATCACTGAAATGATATTCCGTGTTGTTGGGGAGGACCTGTGGGATTTCAGCGTACTCCGCAGCCCACTGGTAGTTGTGTACCTTGCCGTGCACCATGATCACCTTGTAACACTCACTGTAGGCCAACACAGAGCCAAACACATATGGCTGAAAACATACGCAGATTGGCACAGCTGAGTTGATCAGCACGCCAGTACTCATGCGCAGTGTTGACTGCACTGCTTTTATTTTCTACTCGAGTACAAGTGCAAGTAACCCACCTGAAAACTACTTAAGTAAAAGTACGCTGACAAATTCACTTACATACAAAGTAAAAGTAATTTCAACATTACACCTGGACATAAAATGCATGACTACATTACCCTACATAACCAAATAACAGTCACTAAAATATTTACTACTTTGTATGCAAATACGATTGTGATCTGATCAGTGAATCGTTATGACAGCATACTATTAATAGATTTTTCTGGCAACTAGACACGGAAATATTGTAGCTAACATATATTGCAAAGTATATGAAAGTAAAAAAGTAAACATATTGTTACTTTATATACAAACTACTCTGTTATAAGTGTTTTATTAAAATTCTCTGTTACAATGCAATTACTTGAGAGAAAATTACTTAGCTATTGTAACAAAGTAACTGTACATCATTAATGGCATTATATGCCAAAACTGCTCATACAATTGCACTAGCAGAATATAAGAAATTATGTGAAATATTTTGAAGATCATAAATATTATTATTAAAGAATTATAACACTCCATAAAAACAGATGACAGCTAGAAGCTTGCAAAGAATAAAATACATCAATAGCCTAAAGAAGCTCCTTTATTTGTTTTTTGCTCCTCTTATTTTAACTTTAAAAAAAATTAAATACATTTCAGACATAATTTTATGCTAGCTCATTTGTGTAAATTTTGTAAGTCATTGTGCTTCAGTGAAATCATATAAACTCTTACCTTATTTGCTATTGGATACAACACTATTTCAAGTGATTCTCAAAATGAGAAAATTATGATTTATTTTATTTTATCCATCATCATAATATGCAAATAGCACTGAGCCATACCTTTTTGACATCTTCAACTGTCACATGAATGTGTTCAGACCTGTTTTTACCTGGTGCCCACATCGCTTTCTTTGCCTGACAAATCACAGACAGAATGATGTCTCCATATCTGCCTTGTCATTTCACTACCACAACATCCTGGGCTTTCTCAACTCAATACAATTGCTGTACAAGCTTATTTGTGTATGTTTTGTTTTATTTACAATCAGTGGCTCTTTGAACATATTTATAATAATTATTATACAGCATTTGCCTGTGTCATAAATTTGGGTAATGTAACTGGAGCCATTGTTCATATTTCTAAACACATCTGGCACTGTTTGTCATAAATGCACTTAAATATGATCTAGTTTTATTTTTCAAAATTCTGTTTTGTACGTGAAAGTAGTGCATTTAAGATTGAGTGAACCCATAATTGGGCAGACTTAGAATATTACCAATGGCATGGCGGTGCAGCCCCCATTTAAGGCTCACCAAAACTACCTTCCAAATGCACCCCATTGAGCATCCTCCAACTTAACGCACCTTTTGACAGTGACGGTTCAGGTAAACCGGGGAGACACATGAGATAACATCTTCACAAGCCATACCTTAGCAAATTTAGTGATCTTGCATAAGTTGATGTTTAGCAGGGAAGAAGATGTGATATCTGTTGGCTTGAAACACAAGAAGCTGCAAAAAAAAGTGCCTTAATCAATCAAAAATGTATACTTGGTGTTTTTATAGCTGCATGCATACCTACTACAATGGGCTAGCTTAGTTGCACATCATCTATCATTCATAACCTCTTGCTATTTAGTATCGGTGAAATTATCAGAAATTATTGAATTACTTTTACATAAACTGATAAACAGGTAAACAAGTGTGAAAAATGCAAAAGGTATCTATTTATGAATACTATTAACAAATCTACTCCCATTTTCACACCTCAGTTTGGCTGGCTAGCAGCAGTCCACTAGTGTAAAATGTACAAACGCTAGGTATCTACCATGACCAATGTGCACAAGTAAGTTGTGTCAACATACGTGAGTGACAAGTATAGTGTGCCAGGATGGAACTTGGTGTGAAACACACTGGTGCTCTCTTCCAGGACACACGTCCAGCCATATGGAGCCTCTGTGTCAACATACCAGCAGTGAAGGTACAGGTCAGTGTGAGAGAGTGTCAACTGATGGGTCCAGGACATCACAGTTCACTTACGTTACAAACAGAATTGTGTGTGTGACCACCATCAAGCCTTGCCTTTGGCATTAATGTTGATGATGGTATATATATATATATATATATATATATATATATATATATATATATATTATAATATATATATGGGTGAGATATTTGTGTTACAGTTATGTACAGACATTCTGTAATGACAGCATGACTCAGACAATGTATGTTTTCAGACACCTTAACATTTTACAAAAATAATATGTTATGTACTGTACATTTTGGACACCTTGGCCAACTTGGAGATTAAGTAAAAGTATATTTTTCAGCAAGATTCATAAAAATTATAATACAAAACCATATGCCAAATATACCTAATGCACAGGAGACATATCAAACCATCCAGTGACACAAGTTACAAAAGAATCCAAAAGAGGGCGACACCTCCATGCATTGCCAAAGTTAGAAAAAGGTATGCAGCAATTTGCTGCTGCTCACGAAAATGGGTGTTACATAATTATGTTGGGGATTAATTAATGGACTAAAGCATGTGCATACTAAATGATAGGGTACATGTGTGTACAAATGTGCACTTTTATATATGACAATGTATAATTAATACCTAAACTACACACTAGAGATGTGACTGATGAACCTGATCCATGATAGCTATGGTAAATGACGTCTTCAACCACCTTTAACTATGTCATACCATCTGACCACAACATCCCTACCTTTAACAGGTTGCTCCCCATTTGGAAGTGTTGTCAGCCCACCGTGTCTGTTCGTCTTGACGAGCGTGGCTGGACGTGTGAAGAAGGTGCCAGTGAGACTGTTGAAGCTTTCAGCTAACACTTCGCCCTGTCCTGGTAAGGGGAGCGTGATTCTCCTGTTATGCAGCGTATCGGTACTTCCCTCATTCAATGTTCCAGTTGAACATAACTCAAGTGGTGCGGAGAAATAACTAGTTTCATGTCCTCCTGATACACAACCTGTACTTCCACTTCTGTTGTTGGATAATTTGTAATAGCTAAATCCCTGTGATATGGAAGATTTGACACAGGCCGAAACTGATGAGGTAGACTGCAAGTCGCTAGTGGTGTCTCCTTGATCAAGGAACTCTGCTTCACTTGAGGGAAACGTCACTGATGCGTTGCCAGATGGACTGGATGACACCTCAGCAGCTTTTCCAGACACCACTGGAACTTCTTCAATTGATGATTTGGACCCTGTGGCTTTTCCAGAGCTTGATTTTGACACCGCGGTGGCTTTTCCAGAGGGTAATTTGGACACCTCTGTGTCTGTTCTAGAGGGCGATTTGGACACCTCTGTGGCTTTTCCTGAGGGCAGTTTGGATACCTCTGTGTCTTTTCCAAAGGACGATTTTGACACCACTGAGGATTTTTTAGAGGGTGATTTGGACACCACTGAGGCTTTTCTAGAGGGCGATTTGGACACCACTGAGGATTGTTTAGAGGGTGATTTTGACACCACTGAGGATTGTTTAGAGGGCGATTTGGACACCACTGAGGATTGTTTAGAGGGCGATTTGGACACCACTGAGGATTGTTTAGAGGGCGATTTGGACACCACTGAGGATTGTTTAGAGGGTGATTTTGACACCACTGAGGCTTTTCTAGAGGGCGATTTTGACACCTCTGTGTCTTTTCCAGAGGGCAATTTGGACACCTCTGTGTCTTTTCTAGGGGGCGATTTGATCACTTCTGTGGTTTTTCCAGAGGGCGATTTTGACACCTCTGTGTCTTTTCCAGAGGGCAATTTGGACACCTCTGTGTCTTTTCTAGGGGGCGATTTGATCACTTCTGTGGTTTTTCCAGAGGGCGTTTTGGACACCTCTGTGTCTTTTCCAGGGGGCGATTTGATCACTTCTGTGGTTTTTCCAGCGGGTGATTTAGAATCCTCTGTGGCTTTTCCAGATGATGCTTTGGACACCTCTACGACTTTTTCAGGGGGTGAATTAGACACCACGTCTGCATTGCTATTCGCTGTAATAGCAATATCCTTTTCAGGTTTGCCTTGGTGGTTACGACTTAATATAGACAAAAAGGAACCATATGATCCTACGCTCTGCCTTTCCTCAGGGGCTTTGGATTCCAATGACACGGGTGACACGGGTACTACTGGAGACGTCTTGGAGTCTTCACCTCTGCTTCTCCTTATGGATAAGGTGGTTTTGAATTTCTTGAACTGGTTTGATAGAATCTGTCTGGCACGGTGTTTCTTCTTCACCACTACACGCTTCTCCTGGACATGCAACATACATTCAGGGTTAAGTCTTATGACTATACCAAATTCAATCTCACTAAGTCACTCACTCACTCACTCACTCACTCACTCACTCACTCACTCACTCACTCACTCACTCACTCACCCAGTCACTCACCCAGTCACTCACCCAGTCACTCACCCAGTCACTCACCCAGTCACTCACCCAGTCACTCACCCAGTCACTCACCCAGTCACTCACCCAGTCACTCACCCAGTCACTCACCCAGTCACTCACCCACTCAGTCACACACCCACTCAGTCACACACCCACTCAGTCACCCACCCACTCAGTCACCCACCCACCCAGTCACCCACCCACCCACCCACTCACCCACCCACTCAGTCACCCACCCACTCAGTCACCCACCCACCCACTCAGTCACCCACCCACCCACTCAGTCACCCACCCACTCAGTCACCCACCCACTCACTCAGTCACCCACTCACTCAGTCACCCACTCACTCAGTCACCCACTCACTCAGTCACCCACTCACCCACTCACTCAGTCACCCACTCACTCAGTCACCCACTCACTCAGTCACCCACTCACTCAGTCACCCACTCACTCAGTCACCCACTCACTCAGTCACTCACTCAGACACTCAGTCACTCACTCAGTCACTCACTCAGTCACTCACTCAGTCACTCACTCAGTCAGTCACTCGCCAAGTCACTCACTCAGTCACTCACCAAGTCACTCACCAAGTCACTCACTCACTCAGTCACTCAGTCACTCAGTCACTCAGTCACTCACGCACTCAGTCACGCACTCAGTCAGTCACTCACTCAGTCACTCACTCAGTCACTCACTCAGTCACTCACTCAGTCACTCACTCAGTCACTCACCCAGTCACTCACCCAGTCACTCACCCAGTCACTCACCCAGTCACTCACCCAGTCACTCACCCAGTCACTCACCCAGTCACTCACCCAGTCACTCACCCACTCAGTCACACACCCACTCAGTCACCCACCCACTCAGTCACCCACCCACTCAGTCACCCACCCACTCAGTCACCCACCCACCCACTCACCCACCCACCCACTCAGTCACCCACCCACTCAGTCACCCACCCACTCAGTCACCCACCCACTCAGTCACCCACTCACTCAGTCACCCACTCACTCAGTCACCCACTCACTCAGTCACCCACTCACTCAGTCACCCACTCACTCAGTCACCCACTCACTCAGTCAGTCACTCACTCAGTCAGTCACTCAGTCAGTCACTCAGTCAGTCACTCAGTCAGTCAGTCACTCAGTCAGTCACTCAGTCAGTCACTCAGTCAGTCAGTCACTCAGTCAGTCACTCAGTCAGTCACTCAGTCAGTCACTCAGTCAGTCACTCAGTCAGTCAGTCACTCAGTCAGTCACTCAGTCAGTCACTCAGTCAGTCACTCACTCAGTCAGTCACTCGGTCGGTCGGTCGGTCGGTCGGTCGGTCGGTCGGTCGGTCGGTCGGTCGGTCGGTCGGTCGGTCGGTCAGTCGGTCAGTCGGTCAGTCGGTCAGTCACTGGGTCAGTCACTGGGTCAGTCACTGGGTCAGTCACTGGGTCAGTCACTGGGTCAGTCACTGGGTCAGTCACTCGGTCAGTCACTCGGTCAGTCACTCGGTCAGTCACTCGGTCAGTCACTCGGTCAGTCACTCGGTCAGTCACTCGGTCAGTCACTCGGTCAGTCACTCGGTCAGTCACTCGGTCAGTCACTCGGTCAGTCACTCGGTCAGTCACTCGGTCAGTCACTCGGTCAGTCACTCGGTCAGTCACTCGGTCAGTCACTCGGTCAGTCACTCGGTCAGTCACTCGGTCAGTCACTCGGTCAGTCACTCGGTCAGTCACTCGGTCAGTCGGTCGGTCAGTCGGTCGGTCGGTCGGTCGGTCCATCCCTCACTCACTCACTCACCCACTCACTCACTCACTCACCCACCCACTCACTCACTCACTCACTCACATATGGCGGCACATAACAGTACACCCTAAAGACAAAACACCTAAAGAACACCAATGTGGAACCATCTATAAGATCACGCGTGACATCGACAGCAGCCACACATAGGTGAAACTAAGAGAACACTCAGCCAGAGATTCAAAGAACACGCAAACCTGGATAAACCAACAGGAGTAGGAGACCATTGTCGGGCCACAGGACACCCAGTGTCATTGAAGAACACCAAAATACTGACCCATGAATCCAACTGGCACAAGAGAAAAGTGAAGGAGGCCATATATATCAGACAGAGAGCCCCTACCATGAACAGAGATCAGGGATACCATCTGCCTGCCATCTACAACCAAATTATCCCGCCGAAATCTGAGGCAACATACGTGACACCAGTACGTGAACAAGGTCCGTAGCTGACGGACCGAAACGTCGTACTCGCTTCGACAAAATGCTCTAAAGTAAGTAAATCATACTAGAATAAACCATTATTGGAGCCATGAACAATATATTTACTAACATAACAGTAGTCTACAACTACTACAAACTCGGATGGAGTACAACTGATTAAGCAAACTTCATTCTAGTAACTGCCAACCGGAGACCAATGGCGGTTTTGGGGCAACTGGACAAAAGTCACTTAGAAATGAACAAATCCCAAACTTGTTTCTAGCAATCTGCTAACACTTACACCACTGAATTCAGCATCCGTTGGTAATGCGTTCCACACTTTGTTGACGGTGTCTGTGGCATACTTGAAATTTGGGTACAGTTTGTACATCCTTCGCAGGAGGAAAACCTTTATTCCAATAGCTATACCTACAAATAATAAGTTTCCCTAAATCGTAAGAAAATACAAGGAGTATAACTTTACATCTGGGACGCATATTGCTAAGATAGGGGGAGGGGGAGGGGGGGAGGGAGGGGGAGGGGGGAGGGAGGGGGGAGGGGGAGGGGGAGGGGGGAGGGGGAGGGGGAGGGGGGAGGGGGGAGGGGGGAGGGGGAGGGGGGAGGGGGAGGGGGGAGGGGGGAGGGGGGAGGGAGGGAGGGAGGGAGGGAGGGAGGGAGGGAGGGAGGGAGGGAGGGAGGGAGGGAGGGAGGGAGGGAGGGAGGGAGGGAGGGAGGGAGGGAGGGAGGGAGGGAGGGAGGGAGGGAGGGAGGGAGGGAGGGAGGGAGGGAGGGAGGGAGGGAGGGAGGGAGGGAGGGAGGGAGGGAGGGAGGGAGCACTTAGCTGGCCCGAGAGAACTCTGCATTTGGCCCCTGGTCAAGAGTTAAGTGTCACTGACTTACCAATGAGCTTCATGAACTGAATGCCAGGCATGATGAGAGAGAGAATGAAGAGAATCACCATTATTCTGATGAGATACATTGTCAGTTGAGGCACTTTCCACGTGAACAAGCTGCACAGAAACCATTACAAACAACATATAATATTTACATATAATCTCTCTCTCTATATATACATATATATATATGTATATATATATATAAATATATATATTATATATGCTGAATTGTTCATCTTCCAGCTCTTATTTACACAGTACTGAGAACAGTAGTCCAAATTATAATTATAGCAATAACGATACTTTCCATTAGATACCCTAATTACAGGAACATTGCTATCCAACGGTAAAACCAGTAAAGTAATCTTAGTCTAGTAGTTTCTGCTGATCTATACACATACTATTTTATTTGAGGGACACTTACTTGTTCAGTTTCTCCATGCTGTTTGCTATATTTCCTAGTTGAATCTAGGATAAGCACAAAAATGTGTTTTTAATGGACAAACAAACTGATCGAGAATATTTCTTGATTTAAATATAATTCAAGATTACACAAATAAAGTTTTCTTTTTGATTTAAATATAATTCAAGATTACACAAATTAAGTTTTCTTTAAGTTGTGACATACCATGTGAGAAAGTGTTGGTTGGTGTGTGCTTGTGTGGCATATGGGTGTACAATTATGAGAGAGGGAGAGAGAGAGAGAGAGAGAGAGAGGAGAGGGAGAGAAAGGGAGAGAGAAGAGAGACAGGGAGAAAGAAGAGAGAGAGAGAGAGAGAGAGAGTGAGTGAGTGAGTGAGTGAGTGAGGGAGGGAGGGAGGGAGGGAGGGAGGGAGGGAGGGAGGGAGGGAAGCAGAGGGAGGGTGAGAGATAGAGGAAAGGGGGAAAGAGAGATAGTGAGGGGTGACAAAGAGAGAGTGAGAGAGATAGGGGGAGAGAGAGCAAGAAATGGGGAAAGGGCAAAAGATGGAGAGCGAAAGGGAGAGGGAGGGGGAGAGGGAGGATGAGAGAGACAAGCAAGGAAAACTGGGGAAGTGAGAAAATGATTGAGGGATGAAGAAAAACGAGAATTAACCATTGATGTGAAGAATGAAAGAATAAAAGGAATGCATGTTCAAGAGAAAAAGCGCATAACAGAAAGCAAAACAGAAAAAGCTTACAATTATAACATGGGATCAATGGCAATACCTTTGATGAAGTTCATGAAATGTATTATTATTAAGACACCATATTGTGGCCAAATAACACCTGGTCTCACCTGGGCTTGCTTTGCTACTTGCAACAGTAAACCAAGTTTCTTCTTCTTTTTAATCTTGCCAAATGGTAGTTCACCCAACTGCAAGCACATATTGACAGGATTCTTGTTGTACTAAGAACAGTGCTGTAACAAGTACTGCAGAAAAGTAACTAAGTAAAAGTAACCTGCAAAAAACTACTCAAGTAAAAGTAGAAGTACCCCAAAAAAATATTTAAGTAAAAGTACCTTTCCACAAAAACTACTTACGGCCAGGTGAGGCCGCTAAATAGGGTATTTTGTTAATTTAACAATTTTGAAAAACTTATCTATCCAGTTAGAACGGGTATGTCATTGGTAATAAAAAATATGTGGAACTTTTTTCACTCGGACCCACCGTTTCCATGGTAACAAAAAAAATGGCCGTCATAATGGTTAAATATTTTGTGCACCGTACCCAGCCATTACTGTAGAACATACAATGATAATTCTTTCACTATCCTATTTAGACTACCTTATATTACACAACTACAACGAGACATTTTGAATATTACAGAATTTTTTATTTTATTTTGATTTTTTTAATATATATTGTTTTCGAAGTGATTTTTTTTTAATATATAAGTATACATTTTACAAAATATCTAAGCATATTTTTACAAATATCTCGTTGTAGTTGCATGAAGAAAGTAATGCAGAATGCAATAATATAAACATCATTAGCATAGCTTGTACACTTCCAGAGATGCATGGAGTCTAAGTTCGGAAAAATGCATTTTCTGCAAATGGCCGTCAAAGTTTGAGTAACAATTTGGCAATGGTTTCAGAAAATATTTTGTTACTATTAATATTGTAAAGTTTAAAATGTTCTGTTATACATCTGGTATCATCAGTGAGGATTAATAGAGCAAGTAGAACGTTGTTTAAAAATAATTAACTTGCTATCAAGTCATATGCAGTTTGTACCTAGTCACGTCGTATTATGTATGGTATTTCAGCAACCTGACTTTGTTCACAAATGTATTATCTATGTTTGTTATAGTCTCAGGAACAGTTAAAACATTACCAAACAGGAACAAAGTCAATAGCACTAACAACAGCATGATGAGGGAAATGACATGGCTGTTAGGACCGGACACTGAGCTGACAGGAGCAAGTTTCGACTGAAGAACAGCTCCAGAGTGTCCTTGATTGCGAGAAGTCATGGCAGTCTCAAGTGTTGGTGATGAGTTTGTGTCACTAATGTCTGCATAATATTTTTAGGACATCAACTGTAGTAACAAAGCAAAACCTCTGCAATCATCCCTGCAAGAATTCAAATGCAGCACTTTACCAACTTGGCAAATCCACCGTCTGAAGAAGGATCAAGCACCACTGAGGAGATGAAGCCGAAGTGAAATATATCATGTATAAATAAAAAATAATTTGTTTAATGGAATGTAAAATTGTACGATGCATGCATGTGTTTGTATGTGTGTATGTAAAAAAAAACACAGTCAAACAATATAGTTAGCATATGACCATGAGGTACCATTTAGTAATAAATAATTGTATTTATTACTAACTCAATTATATTGAAACATTCGTACACCATAACTGTGAGGCTGAAGTCTAACAGCTAAGTAATATCACATAAACACATAGTCATGTAGCTGAATTTTCTAACTTGTTTAATCCAAAAGATAAAACCCAAAGATATATACATTGACTGAAAACACACCAGCCAAATTGATCAACAACTGCAACTGACAATTCTGCAAATGCTCTGATCCATTCCAGTAAGTAAAAATAACACCCAAGGCCAAGTTGTGACAGAGTTTGGCCATGCTGCAAACGCCACCCGGCTTCCCGTTCGGCCGTCGGCCCTAAGCTGTCACCGGCAACGAATACTCTAATGCACGGTGCGTGCTACAGGCAATAATCTCTAACACCGTTCGATATCCGTCTTCCCCGCCACCCTCGGGCACCGCAGCCGCCGTCGGCATCATCGCCGTCGACGCCAAGCTGTCATCTACGATGATTACGTACGGCTGCATTTCCCGTTTCGCACACAGATCCCACACTTGTACAGCTTTCCATTTCTTTCTCTGACTAAATTCACGCTTTGCGGCAAATTTATAACGTTTGGCAGCGACAGGATCCACACAAACGTCGTCGAAACTCTAGCTAGGCGCCATCTTGTTTATATTCAGAAATGGCAACATGGTGAATTCTGGGTTACGCGCCATGCCTTATATGGAATTATCCAGGTCACCGCAGGTCACGCACACAGCAGAACTTGCCGATGCTGAGTTTTGCTGACGTGTCACAACGGCGAACGCCAAATAAGGAGATAGTCGGTCGAATTGAGCTTGCGTTTATTAGGATACCCCGTAAATACAGGTCAAAGTGCGGGGATGCCGTCTACGCAAACAGTTAGAGGACAGTTTGGCGGTTCTATTCGTAGCAAACAACATGGCGAACATTGAATGTACAGTGGCGTTACTAAGGACTAAACATCGCATATTTTTCAACAGATCCTGCGTCTTCAAAAATAAAACGTATTTAATAATTGATAGGGGCTCATTATATTATCGCAAAAAGATCATTTAGAGGTATGTAATTGTTATAAAAGTGAACTTTATTGATAGAAAACATACACAAGTATTAGAAAACGGCAAAAACATGTTTTTTTTCGAAAAACATTTGAGCTGCCGTGTGTGTCCTGCCTTAGATATAGTATGGTCCGCGCCTGTGTGGCTGCACCTATTGACGCTCTCCATAACTACAGCTGATTCTGCTACTTTTACCCAGTGAACAGCGCTCAAGTTTGTATATGTGTTTTATGAATATACAAAGAGAACGCTGATGTGAGTGATTTTATCAAGTGTTTATGCCTTTCTACTATTTTATCTGATTTACATTTGTGATTGCACCTGTGTGACATTGACAATTTGGCGATCAGTCATGTGTTACCGTCCAGTGGACATTGTTGACACACCCACCTTGACCAGAGACTACCTGTATCGGTTACGGCCCAGCGGTCACAGACACTCTAGACTTAACAATGCTGCCTGGAGAGCTGCTTGTGACGCGGGGGTGGCACTCCAGCGGCCCACCCATCGAGGTTGTCGTGGGGGTGCACGCAAACAACGACCGATACGTGTAATTGCTTCTGCACGACCAACAGCACCTGCTAAGCCCGTACCTCGAGTACGTCACCTAACGAGTATCGGCACAAGGTCAAAAACACTATCACTGAAAGTTGTTTTGCTAAACACCAGATCTCTCTGCAACAAAGTATCTGTTGTTAGTGAAATGTTATTAGATGCTGCTGCTGACATCACCTTCTTCACAGAGACTTTGTTGCGAGATGAGCACCAAGACATCGTAAACGATCTAACCCAGCCGGGATTCGAGTTTAAGAAACTCAACCGATCGCAGAAGCGTGGCGGTGGTCTGGGTGTTCTGCATAGAAGTTCACTGAATTTGGTTGTGCGCAGACCTGCAGTGACACCGACACATTTCGAGCTTTTACAACTGTCCTGTGACAAGCCATCGTACTACTTTGTGTTGATATATAGGCCACCATCTTCCAATACATCCGACTTTCTGAACGAGTTCGAAGATCTCGTAACATCACTTGCGATCATTCCCGGATGACTACTGATATTGGGCGATTTCAATATTCACTTCGACAATGCGCTATCGCCGGGAGTAAGCCGAATAACGAACATTCTGGCATCGACAGGACTCGTCCAGCATGTGACTGGTTCCACGCACCGTTCCAGCCACACACTGGATGTCGTTATCTCTCAAAAAGAAGACACCATCCTCACATCCCCTGCTGTTATCCTACCGAACACATTCTCAGATCATCACACAATAATATTCTCTATTTAAGGAGACGCGCCGCGCCTACCAACAACAAGTGGCGAGGGCGTGACTACCGTCACGTGAACCTGGATTTGTTCGAATCTGACCTTCATGCTGCAATAACTTCACATGACGACAACATCAGCGATGACGTTGACGACCTCCTACAACAATTTAAACATTCGGTGTCCGCCACACTCGATATCCATGCCCCGGTTGTGTCGCGAACTAGAAAATGCAAGAAAAGCCAGCCATGGTTCAACGATGAAACCTTGTGCATGAGGCGAAAGCGGCGTGCACTCGAAAGAAAATGGCGCCTATCCGGTCTCGAAATCGACAAACAGATCTACACGTCGCAAGTAAACAACGTCAAACAACACATCAGAAACGCAAAAGTTGCTTACTACGATGTAGCACTGAACAACGCTGACGCAAAAACAACATTCCGGGTGTTACATTCACTAACCGAAAGCAGTGACCGGAAATTGCCTGATTGCAAGAATGATGAAATCTTGTGTAATGGCTTCGCTGAATTCTTTGAAGAAAAGATCAAGAAAGTCGTTGGTTTTACATGCTCGAAAGTAACAATAGAAGCTATCGTGATGCCAGCCCTGCCTGCTGCTCCACCTGTGTCGCAAAGTCTGCACAGTCTCTGTTCAACTGACGCTGAAGAACTGCAAGCGATCATCAAATTAAGACCAACAAAATGCTGTCCACTTGATGTGCTACCTACATGGCTACTAAAAACTACTTTAACCGCTACGCTATTCACACTCGTCAAGATTATAAATGCGTCACTAAACACGGGAACATTTCCTAAACAATTTAAGACCGCCCTAGTGACACCATTACTGAAGCCTCGCTTGACCAGAACAAACTAGGGAACTATCGCCCCATTTCCAACCTCGCTTTCATCGGAAAGTTGATCGAGCACGTTGTCCTCAAACGCCTGAATCAGCACATGACGACGAATAACTTGCATGATAAGATGCAATCTGCTTACAGACAACACCATTCCACCGAAACAGCTCTAATGAGAGTACAGCATGACATAGTGCGAAACCTCGATTTAGGACGGTGTGTCATGCTGATTCTCCTGGACACGAGTGCAGCATTCGACACGATCAACATTGACATATTGTTGAACACTCTGGGTTCACGTTTCAACATCAGCGGCACGGCATTGGACTGGTTTAGGTCATACTTGACCGGCAGATCACAGTGTGTCATGGTTGGTTCGTCTTCTTCGAATACAACTCTGATTTACCATGGAGTTCCGCAAGGCTCAGTTCTAGGACCAGTGATGTTCAATATGTACACGACATCCATTGCGGATATATGTACGAAGCATCATGTGCTGTACCATCGATTTGCTGATGACATCCAGCTATATGTCAGTTATAACCCTGTGATGTCTGCTGAGCTGGAACATGCGAAACAGCTGCTCGTCCAGTGCATAGCAGAAATATGAGCTTGGATGCTGTTACATCAATTGAAACTGAACAACGAGAAAACCGATTTTATCGTGCTGCAGTCACCGCACAATCTGCGAGTCTATGGCAGCCCCAGCTTGGAGCTACCTGGCCTAACATTAACATCGACAGACGCAGTGAGAAATCTGGGCTGCTACTTCGATAGGCATATGCAATTTGACCGCCTCGTGTCTAGCTACTGCTCTTCGGCATATTACCATCTACGCCTGATCAGCAGAATTCGACACCTGCTGACCCGAGACGCGTGCCATGCCGCAATACGTTGTCTTGTGCTGAGTCGCCTCGACTACTGCAATTGTCTACTCGGTGGACTGAACACTGGACTGACAAACCGACTCCAACGAGCACAAAACTCGGCCGCTCGCGTTATCAACCGTGTCAGACGGCGAGATCACATCACACCGATTCTGCGATCGCTGCATTGGCTGCCGATCAAGATGAGAGTAACATTCAAGATCTGTACTTGCATGTATAAGATCCTGCATGGCTTGGCCCCGGACTACCTCAATTGTGCGATAGCTCGCCACGTGCCTACTCGTGCATTGCGATCAGCGAGTGACGTAACATTGCTCGCAGTGACGGTGCCGAGGAGAACGGTCGGAAAGTGCAACTTTGCAGTGGCAGGTCCAACCATGTGGAACAGCTTGCCTAAGAGTGTGAGAACAATTGAGACATTGGCAGCTTTCAGAAAACATCTAAAAACTCACTTATTTCGTTTACACTACCTGCCTTGATGACACTGATTTGTATTCTATGACGCTGCTTGGTTTTAAATTGTTCGGTTTGGAATTGTATTTTTACACACTAATTTATTGTTTTATAATTATTTATCTTAGCTTATTTATTTTTACTTACTTATTGCTCTTATATTACTTATTTATTTAAATTAGATTAATAATTTGATCTTACCTTATGTATTTAATTAGTCTATATTTTAAATTTGGTCAACACGTCATAGTAATGCGTTTTTATTGATCTTAACTTATTTATCTTAGCTTATTTATTGTTATCTTACCTTATGTATTTAGTTAATTTATATTTTAGATTTAGTGAACACATCGTATTAATGTGAAGCGCTTTGATTGATATTTAGTTAGCTAAAAAGCGCTATATTAAGCAACGGAATTATTATTATTATTATTATAAGTAAAAAGCACAAAAGTAGTCGGCCAGTGTCAACATTATATATTAATATTATATATATATATATGTGTAATATTTTCATCATATATATATTATATATATGTACATTTTCATCATCGTCACATATATATATATACATTTATATATACTGTTTATATACATATATTACATAAAATTATATATATACAGTGTATATATATATATATTACATATTACTACTTATGAAAGTAATAAAGCTATTACATTGATAGTAAATATATTGTTCATGGCTCCAAGAATGGTTTATTTTAGTATGATTTACTTACTTTGGAGCATTTTTGTCGAAGCGAGTACGACGTTTTGACCCGTCGTCTACGGGCCTTGATCACGTACTGGTGTCACGTGGTGCCTCAGATTTCGGCAGGATGATTTGATTGTAGACACTAGTACGTGATCAAGGCCCGTAGACGACGGGTCGAAACGGCGTACTCGCTTCGACAAAAATGCTTCAAAGTAAGTAAATCATACTAAAATATTACATTGATCATTACAGCTTTTCTGCACAGCATTTAATTGGGATTTATTATGTTTTCGTATAAATTTCATAGCATCTTAGCTCAAATAGTTCAAAGTTTAAATAAGCATTCCGTGCTACATGTAGTCTTGGAAACATTTAAAAAATGTATTTATCAGGTTTTGTTGTGGAACTGTTCAAATACGACGTAGTAGTCAAGATATCAGTGATACAGTAACTATGTGGTATTGACCAAGATGAACACAGTTAACAGATGTCAATCACCAGTGTCCAAGTGTCAGATTTTAGCACATAAAAAGCTCGTACACATAATGATGCATGACCGTCTATCATATCGATATTGTTTTGTAAGAAATTATCATACTTTGGAGCATAGTATCTGAAATTTGCGATGTTTCGGCCCATTAGCTATGAGTCTTGGTCACATTTGTACGGGTGTCAAGTGATTTGGCTCAGGTTTCGGCAGCACAGTTTGGCTGTAGGAGGGCAGGTACAGTGTACATGGTATCCCTGGTCTCTGTAGAGGCTCTTTGGTTCATGTAAATGCCTTCACTTTTCACGTATGCCAGATTAGTTGTTGGGTCAGCACTTTGATGTTATCCATGGCCACCGAGTGACCTGGGGCCCAACAGTGGTCTCCTCCTGTCAGTGTGTCTAGATTTGTGTGCCTACCGTATAAAACCACATCATCCTGCTAAAACCTGAGCCATATCACGACATGGGATTTACACCAGTACGTGACCAAGACACATAGCTAATGGGTTGAAACGCTGTACTTTTAAAATAAATACTGTGCTCCAAAGCGTATTAATTTCTTACAAAAAACCAGACCTTGGAAACATGAACAATATCGATATTGTAATAATTTAATGTGCAGTTACCATATTACATAATGAACTATAACTGGTCTTACCATATCACTGCAGTTTTTCAAGGCTGGCAAGAAATGCATGGGAACTGGATGTCGACTGCAAAACAAATGGTGGTATTTTTATTTCCAGATCATAAAATATATCTGGATGCATGGTCAAGATACTGGATGCCGAGGATCCAGTCAATGTTGGGAATTTGCCACAATGTTTGTTATTTTGTTATATCCGATGTTCCTTACATTTTCAAACGTAAGCTCAAATAAGTGTGTATGATGTATTACAAGTATCTCGTACCAGAACAGGGCTGTGCTTGCTGTAAATGCAGTCAACAATCTGAGATAACCTCCCTCACCATCAAATGAGTTGCCTTGCAAAAAGTATCGTGGCAGATAGATTTTGATTTCTCTGTTTTTTCTTATTAAACTTGTTTCTACAAATGAACTGCACAAATTGTTACATTTATGTTTGCTATGTACTATAACAAATTTCCAGTACAAAGTTAAGCATGAATACATTATTAAAGTAAACTCCATTAAAAGCACTGCCTACACCTGGCATGGTCACTATATGTGACGTGTTCTAACGAAATGAGTCGTTTGTCGTTGTTTACACTAGCTGTTTACACGAGCGCACTGCGCCTGCGCGGGCAGCTCTAAGCCAATCAGCGGCGTCTAGTGACGTTTATTCACAGACAGGACTCTCGCATTAAGCGCTATTATTGGCTTACACTGACGTCATTGGGAATTTATACTACAAGAAACCGAAAGAGGGCACCATGGGCTTTCTTGTAGTACCAAATAAGTCCGCCCTGCATTGAGGGAAATCCCGAAGAATGCGACTTGAAATTGTGCGATTTATCGGTTCTGTTTTAAAACATTCATGCGTGAAATGTTACGTAGTGTGTCTAAAAAGGCTATAAAATGTACTAAATAATAATATAAACGAGAAATAAGTATTGCCAATTGACCAAACAGATACTAAAGTATACTTTGGTGACAAAAAGTAGAAATCGTCGAAAATCATCATTGCATGTTTATGCGGTGTTTTCTCGAAATCAAGTTCCCCGACATACGACTCATTTTGTTAGAACACGTCACATATAGGCACCTATATAACTATTTATAGCCCATAAATATTCTTGGCGTTTTACACTCTCCGAATTGGGAATTTAAGATTCCTTTTAAGAGATGTAGTTTTTTAACTGCACAATTAACATATTTCTTAAATGTGCCTAAGCTTTAGAAAATCTTACTAAGTAAAAATCAAATACAGCATTTGTCCTGCCTGAGCATTGTTCCTATGAAAACAAACAACAGCCACATCTGATCCAAGAATATAATGATTGATACATAGATATATATATATACACTGGGATATATATATATATATATATATATATACAGGTGTGTATATATATAATTGTTTTAAAACGTACGGATAGATTGGTATATATATATATATATATATATATATATATATATATATATGCAGTATATATGCATACACACTGGGATAAATATACACACATACATATATATATATATATAGATTGATAAACATGCACAATTATTGGAACATGGAAGAAACAGTTTATGCATTTCTATCCAAAAACAACATTCCTTCTGCCATACTTAAACCGATATCCCTGGCACCAGGAATGATTATGTATATATATATATGCTATTTTGTACTTTTAAAGTTGCATTCTGACATAATTTCTCCTTTTTAACGCATTTTAGAAAAGTCAATGTACACCATGACCTATATTTGCTTATTAGTATACTTCCTACCACATGTCTCACTTTGTGGATTTATACGTTATTTGATCAAATATAAGTTTGCAACAAACAACGGCTCTGGAGTTTCCCAAAAGTCGATCTATTTTTACCATCGGAACTCTCCGGTCAACGTAAGTAAACGATGGGGCAAACTAAAAGGCGGTTCCACATATCCACGTTAGTCGCTAGAGGCGCCACTAGGCAACAATACCCTAGTTATTTAAATCATGCTCAATTAGCCATTGACCGTACAGGCGCGTAGCCAGCGATAGTTTGTATGTGGGCAACTGGGCATGCCGTAAATATGGAGCGTATCGAGCGGTGGCATCTTTGTGAATGTGGTATGCCATTTCCGTGCGGTCTGCCAATTGTGGTCCGCCTTTTAGTGTGGTCCCCTCCTGACAGCGCTTTTCACTGGAATTCCCTTCATCGGGTCTAAACCAATCAGAGAATTCTAACTGGTGGGGCCCACCAGGACATTTTTTCGTCTTTTGCTACTTTTTATCTGAACTCTTTACTGGGTAGACCGCCTCCTTATTTTACACCCTGCTGTGGGCAGACAATTTTAAGATGGCAACTATCTGTGAATTATGCTGCATGTTGCTTGCATTAAAATTTGAATAACTCGACAACCGATGCACGAAAATATATGAAATTAATTGCACTGTACATGGAATGATTGTGTGAATAAAATGTGTTATTAAAATTTATATGTTGCAATCAATTACATTTCAGATCTTGAAGCAAACTTCAACAATTATAATGAACAAATAAATAAGCAACCTCATCATGTAAATAAAAAAAATTGAACACATAACAGTGATCCTGTGGAACTAATGTAGCCATGTATGTTAGTTTTATCCTAGTAAAACATTTATCAATTTTTGACGGTTAGTTTTCAAATTATAATTGCTTTTGTAAACAACGCCAACGCGACAGAAGACAAAAGTCATGCCATCATTTACAAAATGGCTATCGTTTACCGATCATGTTGCCGAATGGAATGTTCTTTTCGTATATAAAATCAACACTCGAATAACGAAAGATAGCACACTCCTTTCACAAGTAGATGCTCCCTTATCAAAAGCAATGTGAGCATAGTGCATATTAATGAAATACTATAAATTAAATAAACCAAACGAAGTGCGGACAGTGATCCGATCAACAAAATGGCTGCATATCGGCTAAATGAACATGCCGCCGACGGGTCATCTTCTTCGTATCTCAACAACGAAAAGTCACACAGACAACGTAGATGGACGATAACAGGGTCTCCGTGATCGCTGTCGACATTATTCACGTTGCAAACATCGAAATCCGACTCGAAATCGTCGAGAAATGATCTCAGTAATATCTGCCAAATGCTGCACGATGTCGGAGGTCAACTAGACGAACGCACTTCAACATCCTTCCAAATAAACTCACTTAATTTGTAAACAAATTTTTTTTTTCACAAGATGGCGACAGCACATGTTTCCGTGACCTACATAGAGCTTAGGACAGCAGTTTCAGCTGGCTGGTTAACGTAAAAGAGGGATCTGATCGCGGTAAACGAAAGGCCCACAAACTGTGATTTTACTGGGCGGTTTTGGACGGTTTGCGCATACGAGGGGTTGGGCGGTTTTGGACGGTCTGCGCAGTAAAGAGTTAAAATGGCATATTATGTGAAAATAAGTTGATAGGTAGTTGAGGAAAACAATATATAGTGTATGGGGAATGCTGGTTTACTGGAAAATTTTATTTTAAACATGGCGGAAGTCAGAATGCAACTTTAAGAATGACTATTATTGAACGTTTGTATATATGTAATAAAAGAAAGACAAAACGTACTATGCGATGACGTAGTTGACATACAGCTTGAGTATACAAATGAGCAGGATCAGTTGAACAAACCATCCAGTGATAACAGACAGCATATACACCTACAACAGGGTCAGCTTGCTGTTGTAAAGGTAAAGTAAAGGTAAGTTCTTACACAGCACAGTATTCAATCCTCAGGACTGCTCAAAGCTTTTTTACACTTTATTTCTCTGGCAGACCTAGTCAATCAAACATCATTTCAACTTCTCTGTGAAGCATCCAGCCATGGTGCAATTAATGCACGACGGTTGCTCATACAAATATCCACCAATGTCTGTAGCCAGGTATTCATTAACACAGCTGATTGAACTGCAGCTATGTAGATTGAATGAAAATTCTTGTCCGAGGTTTTAACACAGGATTCGAACATGGGTTCTCTTAGTCGAGAGTCCGAACGTCTACCTCTGAGCCATTGTACTGCTCAAGATCATAACGTTGTAGCCACAATATATACAGATACAGTTGAAAGTTTCTGTACACATTACAGCACATAATTTAACACACACACACACACACACACACACACACACACACACACCCACACACACCCATACATACCCACACACACCACACACACACACCATCCACACATACCCACACACCCACACACATACATATACAAACAGACACGCACGCACGCACGCACGCACGCACGCACGCACGCACGCACGCACGCACACACACACACACACACAATTGCCATCAATATATTTAAAATCACTGTCATTACATAAAATAATAAAAACAGTTTGTGTACATGTTCTCAGTAATGTAAACAACATGACATTGCTAACGACTGTTTAAAGCCACATAACCTTTGGTATGAACATTTCATCACACTGTTTCCGACGTTTGTGTGTATGTAGATTGTAGTGAGAAATATCAAAACATTGGTTGCGTAAATCACTTACAGTTAGTTGTAAAGCTACCATGTTATCCATTCTTGAGAATGGATGTATTGTTAAAGATAAAAACAAATTTGGGGCATTTGGGGTTGAGCTGGGCACTAGGGCGTCCACAGGTTTCTGCCATTTGAGGTTTATTCTTCCCCTGTCATTGACATCATACAGAAGGGACCATTAATGGCTCATAATGTCTTTTCCGAAAGACAACGTCAACAAATTTGCCCAAGTTACGACATACAGGCTGCACCAGTACCGAACCACTGTCTGGCAGCACCAAGGTTTAAAAGCTGGTTCCTCTGAATGACAGCCCATCATTCTAACCACTCAACCACAGCACCCATATTTCCCAATATGTGACCGATCATGCAGCAACATCACATTTTAAAAGACTGCTTCAAATTAAGGAATAAATAAATAACTACTGATTGTATTTCAACAGGTGAAGTGTCAATTTAAAGTTCATTTTCTGTGGAACACAAAATGTTAAAACACTAAAAAATGTTGCTTTAATTCCCTTCGTATCTGTTGTGTGAAAGTTATGTGATCGTTGTTTGTGGGACGTCACATAATACTCACCAAGAACGTTATCATCGTAAACTCCTTGTCTTTCCAATCCATCACTGCTTTCATGTACGATCCAAAGAACATCACTGGTTTTGCCTTCCTCTCTGAAAATGTAGCAAGATTTAATGTGACTGCCACTCAACATAGCAAGTGAAAAAGGCAGTCTTTCGTTAGTTGAATCCAACTTTTTGTATCTAAATACAAACTACATGACATATATCCATAGGTATTAGCACGGCCTACATGCATAGGAACATGGCAGTAGTCATAGTGCCTAGACCCGCCCTTGGCCTTAATGTTAATTAGAACAGTAGAGTGTGTCTGCGCAGTCGATGCAGCAAGCTACAAGTAGCAATGTACCATTAAATATTAATAAAGCTTTTGTAACTGTAAACTGAGTTCAAAATGTTGTAATACGCAACATTAAATGGCGACGAGGATCTAGAACCACAGAAGAGCACACAGGACAAACAGCAAGACCGGTAACGCCATGAATTTGTGCTTTAATTCTCATACATTATATCCCTGTCTGGTGGTTGTAAAGTGTCACTTTTCACAGTGCTTCTTTTTCATACTATTTTCTATATATCTAATGATGCTGATGTTCAATTTAAGACATAGTCAGGTGAGTTCAGATTAACTTATTTATATAATGTGGCAGTTTTGTGCCTCTATTTGTACGAAGAACAAGTCAGCACAGGATAGCATGTACAGAATTCAAACCCATGATGTCAAACAGCTGCACCAATAATCTGAAGCACTGACCATCTTAGATTTCTTACAAAATACTTACGGAATCGTGTAATATTTTTCCTCATACTGAAACAGAGAACACAATTAGATAACTTATGGCATCCAGTATCCTGCACCATGTGTTTGGAGGATATTAATTACAACAATTCATTGAGAATGTTTTTCTCCATATAATGTATGGGTGGTTATTCATTAATCAAGTTAATGTGACTAATTTATGTATGTCTATGTATTTTTATTATAATTATATTTATGAATCACTAATGACCATAACAACATATCTATGAGTTAGGATATGCAGAGTTTCATTAATTCACAATCTATATTGTAAGGTATATGCTCACAAATGTTTGGCTAGATCCAGTTACCTTGCTGAGCTTCATGGGGCCAGAGAAACCTGGAGCTGCTGCTTATGTCAAGGGTTAAACCAAGAAAAAAGGAAATGGGAATGGGATAATATATGTAATAAATCAAGAGTAAACATAGCAACAGCCCCTTTAGAATAATCAAAGTTTGATTCGCCAAGTATGTGTGCACATTTATATTGGGTCTGTAGTTAATAATCCACATGGAAACAAGCCCAAACTCATTTGGATAGACGCAATAATTTAATGGCTTTTTTGCAGACAGTTATGCTTAAAATGCAAGCAATATAAAATAGCACAGAATCTACTTATGGGAATTCATTAAATTATCAGATTTCGATATAGTGTACATCAAATGTGTAGACACAGGGTAGACACTCATCAGTTTATAACTTCATTTCTACTCCTTTTCAAGGCAGATTTATTCATTATTTTCTATCTTAACACATGACTTATTATTAAGTAGTTATTTAGTTTACTTAATTATTTAGTTTACTTATTTTGTTTCTCATGTTGTATTTTGAAATAAATCGATTGATTGATGACAGAACTGCTTAATTCACATGTTCTCTAGCTCCTAGAAACAAGTAGTGTTTACAGCCCCCCACTTAAATTTGGATGTAGAATCAACACAAAATGGGGATCGAGAAGGTTACTGAGATTGGGGTACTTGCAAACACCCTCTACTGCCCACAGTGTGTAGCACAGATTGCAGTGAGATGACGTGTTCCACTTACTCGTTAACAGAGAATTTTGCAACAGGTTCGGCAGGTTTATGAATTTCACGTTTGAACATTTCTTCAAGGGTGAAGCCAGTGAGATTGACAATACCAACGGACACTACATCTCTAACACTTGAAAAGTTGTACTGAATGCTCCTCAACATACTCTCTGTATATGATGTAGCTGGCTGATCATCTGTTGATTGACTAACCGGTACTGGAAGATCAAGCTCATGTACAATCTGTGGAAAATGCAGTAATTTACCAACAGTCCATGACAGATACATTAAAAACAAATTGTTCTAATTCCTTTTGAAAGTGACCAAGTAAGCAAATGGCCACACGAACATCATCTATGCTATTCTTTATTATGTTTTAAATGTGTGTGTTAACATACATAATTTGTGACGGACAAACATTACACACAAATATTTATTAAGAAATACTTAACCACAATTTGTTAATGCTTACACACATATTATTAGGTAATGTATCTAACCATGTAACAGTCCTCATGACATTACTTCCCAGATATCCAGACTATATACTACAGTGAGAATAGTTGTGGTAATCAGTCAAACACATAAAAATTCAAATGCCTTTAAATGCAATAAACTACTTACTAATTTAGCACTTGAAATGTGAAATATGTTAATTAATCCAAGTATATGAATAGTACATTATATTCAACAAACAATCTATACACAAGAAAGAAAACAAACAAAATGCATAACACTGTGCATAAATTGTATCTTAACATTAACAGTTACCAAATTTCTTTTGTCTAAAATGACCCCTGCTAACATACCACAAAATAGTCATGCATTTTCCACCACATTTCATAAGTTAAACATGAAAACAGAAAAATGAAACATAATGACACTAACTTTTCCTATTATAGTCAGGTCACCAGACACGTATACCCTGCACCAGCTGATATATTTTTTTCTCACTAGATTTTACGTCCTTAGGACCTCTGTAGTGAACATCAAGCAGATATCTATTGGATATCCTTGAGCAATTTGAGATATCCAAGATGGCGGCCAAGATGGCCAACGCCATTTACGCTAATAGAAAAATAACTTTTGAACCAGTCAACTTAGAATCGCAAGTGATATCACGTTTTTAGATAAATTTGTTATGAGTAATCCATTTTTGGGGTTAATTTTGCAATTTGAGGTTAACAAAAGGTCAAAGGTCATGTTAAAGGTCACATCACAGAGACACTGCAACGGAAAACATGTTGCATGTAATTAACAGATTTATGTAATATTATTATTCAAAATTGAAATGTGTAATTGCATTTAAATCAGTTCTGGATGTTACAGTTCAAAACACGTGTTAGATCAATCATGCAACGATAAAAACCAAGGCCATGTAATGTCTGATAATCAATTATCTGAACAAGTGCCAGGATGAGGGTAGGTACATATATATCTATTAAATAAACTCATTATTAATGGTTAACACTGACATGCACAATCATTCACGATTCCAGCTGTCTGTTCAGTTAGATGGTCTATATGTTGTTGCAACTTTCCTCCCCTCTGTAGTGGGAGAAAATTGTGCAACTGATTTCATTTGTCTGGCAGCTACACCTCTTGGTGTAACATGGTGGCACATGGCTTTTCACAACTGCAGCTAAATTTTTAGAGTTTTAGCAGTTCAACAGGAGGAGTTAGATGAATGTCTGAAGGTGTGATTGTCGGGAAAAGAGTGGGGCTGCCCTTGGGATGATACCACCTAAGCTCCATTGGATCAAGAGCAGGAAGGTCTGTCTTGAAGCAATCTCACCTGATGGCCACAGCAAGATAACCACGTAGGGCATTCTCTCTGAACACTGTCTCAATCGGTGGAATTGAGCTGAGCTTGTGTGGTGGCTCAAGAAAGTTCCATCTCATCTTGTTCTGTCATGTTTTAATCGTGCATCATTGACATTCTCAATAACTCATATTGTAGCATGCCAATATGAAGACCTTGTCGCCAGCCCTCTCGTAGGGTATGCGTTAAGCCTCGATATACTCATCAGGCAGATCAATCTGGCGCAGAGTTGGAGGGAGTGGCTTCTTTCTACCACTGCAGTAGATTATCTGATATCCCTCATCAGAACAAATGGGATTGGATATGTCAGCTGTACTGATACGGAGTATCATGTTTGGGAGTGAATACCAACCCATTGGGGCTGCTCAGCTCAGTGTCAAAATGGTTGACTATGACTGGAACAAGTGACGGGTTGTCATTGGTCATTGTAGTTGCCACTGCAGAGGATTGCTTGAAGAGCAGCAACTCATCATACGAACAACAGATGAGATAGTTGTGCATATACTTGAGCGGTTTCTGTTTGTTGTAGTACACTCCAGTGGCAATTTTAATTAAGAAGGGTAGGGTGTTTCTTGATGGTGCTGGTGATAACGTTTCCAATGAGCCTGAGAGAGGGAAGAGATTGTTCATGAATGGACAGTTTCCTAAGTAATTTTTGGAATGGTATCCGTTGCAGATTATTCTGTGATTTTTGTTGAGTAAGTCCAATTCTTGTACTTCATCACCGAACATTCCTTCTTGTTGTGGGTTGTCACCACATCCAGCGCAGCCTCCAGACTGTCTACAGTGTAGTCATCCTGGATTATCTTCAAGGAGACAATATTACTGTTACGGAAGAAGACTACCGACTGGTTCTGATAGCAAAACTAGATTTTCCACATTCTTGCAAATCAGTTGATTATTGTGGATGGCCTCATCTGATTCCCACCGAGTTCAACATACCGCTCCATCAGCCTGACAGAGTGAACTTTCTGAGATCGTTGACATTACAACTCTTTCATAAGTGACTCTAGAGGACTGCGAGCGATGTCATTTGATGTTTCTGATAATATGGGTCAGCGGCGTGAAGGTCAGTTTTGAGATAAGCTAATCATTCAAGTACATTATCAGTCCACTCATCTGCCTTTTCGTCACACTTACCCTTGATTCTTTTATCTATATCATAAGTCTTCTGGGGTCCATCTTCATTGTTACATCTCTTCAGTTCTCCCCAGGATATAGGCTGGAATCCACCGATTTGGGTTCTTTGCATGGCAACTTGGTCAACATTGCACGGACCATGACAATTGAAGCACTGGGGAAGCCAATCAACAGGAGGCTCCACACTCGATCGCTTTCTCTTCTCGGCAGACGGGATGGATTTGAAGCAGCTCGTTTTGGGGGTTTCTGCTTAGCCTTTGTTAGAAATTTTGTCACACAAAATATATTATATTCTCTTGATATGTAGCAGCATTTTTTCTTTTCTTTTTTCAATTTTGTCTGTAGATCTGATGCAAATGATCCCCTTGCATTTCACTGTCTTTCATAATATTTTGCAGTCTCTCACAGTTCTGGCTAACCTGGGGTCTTTCATTGTGTGAGCAACTGTAGCAAACTTTGAAAACATATTTGTCATCCATTACATCATTTGACTAGCCAATCCACCACCACTATTAATAGCTATGCTATGCTTTATTGGTAGTTTATTATCGCATCATTACCACAGTAAACTATCTCGAATTCTATGTCGAATTGCGATAAACATCATGACATCTGTGTGAGGTAAAGAATGTTAGACAAGTTTGTCGATTCATTGCAAATATCATACATCAGTTTCTATTCAGCATGCATAATATAATTGACTAACTTACGTTGATCACTATGATATACATAGCGATAATAATTAAAAGAACACTAGTGAAATGTTACTTTATAATTATATATATATGTATGTATATGTATATATATATATATATATATACATATGTATATATATATATATATACATATGTATATATATATATATTAGCTATTTCAACCATGGTGTATTCAGGCGGGACGCAATACACACAGCCGAGCATACGTACGCTGTTGGACTGATTAAAAAATAACCGTTTTCTCCACATGTAGGATTTTACTTATTTATTTTGGTATTTCATTCGCTAGGTTTGCTGATCGTTTTATTTATGTTCATGCTTTTGAGATTTTATGTAGGCTGCTTACTTATTTAATATAGAATGAACGCTACTTGCCCTCGACCATTATATGGTCAAATTACATGCATTTCCACAATTCAGTTCACAATAATTGTAAATCTCACCTTTGAATCTAATGTCAATAATGTCTTCATTACATTAAGCATGACTTTTGACCTTTTGTTGACCTCAAATTGTAAAAATAACCCAAACAATGGATTACTCATAAGCTTAGCTAAAACGTGGTATCATGTGCTATTCTAAGTCTACTGGTTCAGAAGTGATTTTTCTCTTGGCGCCAGGGGCCATCTTGGCCGCCATTTTGGATATCTCAAATTGCTCAAGGATATCCACTTGCATATTCATTATAGAGGTCCTACGGATATAGAATCCAGCGATAAAAAACTATATCAGTCGGTGCAGGGTTAGGCCCAAAAATCAGCTTTGGCAACCTGACTATTACCACTAAGCACTGTAGCTTATGACATTACAAAAATGTTTTGGTAATTGTTTAAGGTGTAAATTTAACCGCGTCCACAGACATTATACATTACCGTGGTCGTGCTCTGTGTTGATTCGTCACTGTCATCATCATCTCCTTCATCCATGTCACCAGTCTCTTCCAAATCCTCCATCTCAGTGTCCGAGTCTGGGGGGGTCTCGTTTGGTTGGGTTTGCAGTGGCTCCACTGCAACAAACCCACCAGTGTCACAGCACACAGCTCCCTTAATGCTATTAACAAATAGCAGAAGATCCCCCACTTGTAGCACAAGATCTCCCACTGATAGCAGGAGATCCTTCACTCATAGCAAGAGATCCCTCACTTATAACTGGAGATCCCCCCACTTACAGTGGGTGATCCCCACTTAGACTCGGAGATCCCCCTCTCATAGCATGAGATCCCATCCATACACTAAGAGATTGTTTTATTTTTCAAAATAACAAAATGCTTTCTTGAGCAGTAATGTCAAATAGTATTCTGCAACTGTACTAACTGTCTGTTTTATAATTACTATTACTTATTTATGAAAATATTTAACACTACCCTACATGAGCATGAGCTTGGAACTTCAACCAACCATGCACTGGAAATATGCCACTCTCTGTTGAGACGTCCCAACCAAATTCATTGTGTTGGTTACCGCCGCTTGCAGACAAGACCACTACATCAGGTCTACAAGTCAAAACAATTCCACTGAAGCGAGGTTGTCCATAAATTTGTTCATCATAAAGCATGTTAAGCAGTGAGGTGATGGTTTAAACAAAAGGAACATATCCTGTGATGACCATGCCATTGCTAGGTTAGGGCAAGCCCTATTAATTCATTACAATATTTGTAAACACAAGATTATTAAAGGGGGGTGGAAATGCTTAAACAATCATTGCCCAATCATAAGAAACTATTATTTCCAGGATATATGACCATGATTTGATGGGCATGGAGTATATTTAAAAAAGCTTGGATATCTTTGACCAATGGGTGCTGCCAAACTACGCTCAAGCTACATTTGGTTTGACTAGGGCCTATTTACTCAATGTATTTTTATTCTGATTTACTTCGTCAAAACACATCTCATTGTGGAAACAAGAATATGGTGTCATATATTATATACAGTAAGCATTATACAGACCAACAAATCAGTTGTGTACATGTTTGAAATAAAATGTTAAAATTAAATGATGAAAATTTATGTAATAAACAAAAGCCTTTAAATGGTGTGGTGTGGTATTTGTGAGATGGAGAAGTACCAACTTCAGGAATAACTTAGCCAATTCCTGTGCAGTTATGTTTCAAATCACTACACGCATGAGAAAACTCATTCAAAATGACTGTATGTACGTGTAACTTTGTTTATTTGAGTTTGGTAAGAAATAATAGCCATTTCACAGACAGAGTGCATAAAAATTCTGCAAGTGTCCCATTTAAAAGGATTTCATTTATTACAAATTGTTGTAATTTAACTTTTTATTTCAAACACAACTGATGTATTGATCTATATAACACTTTCCATATATAATATGGCACCATATTCTTGTTTTTGTGCAATAATGTCCATTGTTGAAACAAAACGGAACAAATCAAAAACATAAATTGAGTTGATAGGAGCTAGTCAAACCAAATGCAGCTTGAACTCCCATTGAGTTCAAGCGGCCGTCTTCGGCTCGTTTCATGAGTAATATTGTATTGATTGTAGCCCATGGAATACAATCCACGCAAGGACACATACATTACAAACGTTTAACTTCAGACAGAAATGTTATACAGCACATTAATATAAGTAGTATGCTTATGTATGAAGGAGATGTTGTAAATTTAATGTAACATGTTAAATCCGAGACCCGAATCCCGCTGGTCTACTTAGGTCAGTTGGTAAAAGCATTCAGTTATTTTCGTTTGCTTTTACAATCTGAAGGACACTGTTTTTTACATTCTTGTTTATGCTTTCACTAAATAAAAAAATAAAAATAAAAATAGGCCTCAATTCTTCTACAAAATTGTATTCATAAGGAATCTTAAGATAAATGTGTGTTCTCTATGCGTGATGACCAGTGTTTGTAGTACATCGGAATATCGCACAATAATATAATCCATTTTGATGGTCATTTTGACACAAAAGTTTTTCTTGTAAATATGCTCTGAATGCAAAGAAACAGTGCACCTGATGCCAATGTGTCCTGTCTGACGTCATAACTGGGCACCCAGAAAGCACAGCAAAAATATGCATATTCGAAAAGTCCACTGGCATTGCATAAAGTGTAGAATTTCTCATTCGTAAATTGTTTTGCCTGGTGGCTATCGAAATATATAAAGGCATGTAATGTAATACAAATTCAAACATTAGGTGTTGTTATTCCCTTTAAAGGACCAAAAAAGTTAACTGTTTCATGGCATACACCTAATAGAGTTAACATAAAGTAACAATTTCCACATATACTCAATTTTTTAACGCCAGCGGTTTACCAGAAAAATATTTTTTTTTAACACCCAGCCATCCAAATACTATGCGCTACCCCATCTTAGACGAAGAATGACGTCATGACGGTGAGACCCTCTCCACGTAGATTCCCTGCATGGGGTTTGGCTGATGTCATGAAATGGCTGCAACTCGGCAATGCGCGTAACATGCTGATGACGGTAAATATAAAGTTGTCTATTATTGTTATCGCTGAAATCATCCCATCAACTGATGTCTACTTCAAAGCATTTCTCCTCAAAATGGACCAAGCAAAGTGAACTGTACTTGGATTGGAGGGATTCCAAACAGTACGCCCGCAAATCACCAATGTGAATCCATTGCTTCAATACTACCGGTTGTTTCAACTATTATTGCAACCGTATGCCGAACAGTAAGGCATAATTACTAAAGTTTACCATAGATTGAACCACAGATTTCGATATACGTCTATAAGCAGCTGATAGATGTCACGCCAACTGAACGAACTGTCGAAGACTCGAAGTTGTTGACCCTTAACAACATCGCAGGAAGCTGACCGGCTTCAGCAGAGACTTAGAATGCCGCGTGCTGAATGGCCAAGCCAAGTTAACCCTTCACCTATGGCGGCGTCTAGACCATCGTGGATTTCGTTAGAATTTTAGACTTTAAAGTCACATTCTGAGTAAACCGCTGACGTTAAAAATTTGAGTATATGTGGAAATTGTTACTTTGTATAAACTCTATTAGGTGTATGACGCGAAACCGTTGCCTTTTTCTGTCCTTTAATATAGCAGTGTGTGTCTAGTGGTCAAAGATATCCAAGTTTGAAAAAATTATTTAAAATATGCTGTGGCTCCATGCTGATTAAATCACGGTCATAATATATGCTCCAAACTGTATATTCTTATGTTATGGCATAGCATTTCAGCTCCTCTTTCTTAAATAAACAAAGACTCAATAAATGTACCATCAGCAACAATGGGAACTTATTATAAAATCACTATTGGGTGTACCAGAAAATAGAATAGTTGCGCAATACATTTTAACATTAAATGATAGTTAATATTAATTCACGTACAAGATATTACATAGAATTAGTTACCCAAGGTTGACAGGTGAAGGCTCGTCTGGCAGGTTCTCCATATTTTGCGATTTTACGATTTCACCTGCAAACCAATTTTGCTAATTGAAATGGTACTTCCTGCATTGTTACTTAACTCTTTACTGGGTAGACAGCCTTCTTATTTTACACCCTGCTGTGGGCAAACAATTTTAAGATGGCAGCCATCTGTGAATTATCCTGCATGTTGCTTGCATTAAAACTCGAATAACTCGACAACCGATGCATGAAAATATATGAAATTAATTGCACTGTATGTGGAATGATTGTGTGAATAAAATGTGTTATTAAAATTTATGTGTTGCAATCAATTACATTTCAGATCATGAAGCTAACTTCAACAATTATGATGACAAAATAAATAAGCAACTTCATCATGCTACATGTTAAAAAATCTTAGAACACACAACAGTGATCCTGTTTAACTAATGTAGCCATGTATGCAAGTTTTATCCTAGTAAAACATTTATCCAGTTTTGACGGTTAGTTTTCAAATTATAATTGCATTAGTAAACAACGCAAACGCGACTGAAGACACCACCCTCCCCTCCTACCAGTTACTGTTGTGTTTAGCTGTTATTATCGTGACATGTATTATGTTGACTTGTATTGTGTATGATATGATGACGTTAGTTCTATGACGCTTTTCCCTGTACAGTTTGTACACGAGGTTTTGGTCTACAGACCTTTTTCCTCCTTAACTATTCAGTTGAGTGTGTACACAGGGTTTTTAGGGCAGTAAATAAAGCAGGATTCAGTACATAAAGGCGGAATGGTCCCCACCTCTCTCTAGTATGGTGTAATAAATTAGTAGTTTTAGTAGTATAAATGTTTGCGAGACATCTTGTTAAGTAGGTTGTTATGTAGTTATGTTGTCAGTATTGACATTTAGGATGTGGGTCTCTTTTAGGATGTATAGGCTAAGAAAAGGAGGCAATGTTTAAGACCTCAAATGGCTCACACTTGTTTGTAAATAATTGCATTTCATGACTCGTCCAATAATATGATGAGTTAATAAGTAACTGTCAGAAGGTTATTCTGCCCAGATTCTTCCATATATGTTGTTGACTTGGTGCATTGCATAAATGTATGTTTATTAACACCAGTCAAATTATGTTCGTTCGCAAATGTAGACCATTACGAATTTACTGGTTTACTACAAGTTGTGTAAAACATATCTAAGCTTTAAAAATGTGTACGGGATATTGCGTTTACCAAATAATAAGGTCTGGCTAATTTTAAGCATAAATAAACGTATGGTATGACAGAAACCCATTTTAGGGGATAATATTGACAAAACTACATACACAAACAACATCTTTGAGTTCAACTGTTCACATGACACTTTCTGTATAAAAGTGGTTTTCTGATAAACAGATCCTATCATTAATAACGGTTGGTTTCCTGCGATGTCTTAATACAATCTCAATCCCATTGTACTCACGTAGACTGTTATTCTCAAGCGAGACTCTTTTGAGGCGTTTCCGTAACTGTTGTACCTGGTTCTTGAGACAATGCTGCCGGGACTGGTACATGTCCAGCAACTCTGTTGGGCAGTAAATGTCCGACCCGGAAGAAAATTCTGGCTAACAGATCAGGTCAGCACTTCATGCAAGGCACTTTCTAATGATCACACCCTGATTCATCATGTCAGTCAGAATACACATTTGACAGAATCCTGATCAATACAACCACCTACATGACAGTTACAAAATGGTCTGTTTAATGGGGTGACCTGATTAGGACGAGTGTGATGTGCAGTTCTGTCAAACTGTTACACATATGGAAAATTATTCAGTTATTATCATTTTAGTTTTATACACTTTATTTCACAATATTAAAATACTAATTTGTTTTAATTTGATAGGAAACAAATGGCCACAAAGGTTTGTAATACCGGATGATTTTGTAAAAGATAACAGTTGCCACAGCTGAGGGAGTTTGTTGGCAATGTTAGGCTATTATCAAACTGGTTGAATTTAAGAGGAATGCATAGCAACATTTACCTATTGATAACATTTCAGTTAGAAAATTACAGACAATGGTGTAAAAAGTAATAGCCTTTTTTAGAGCTGACTTATACTGCACTTATTTTTGTATTTGGATGTACTTATAATCAATGTTTTTCTACCAAAATTTGAATGCAATAATATACAAATATACCAATACTGCTGTAATATGTATAATATTATGCACCTGAAAGCACACAAAAGTGCATATGCATCGCAAGTACATATGCATGCTCACACATCGATAATTATATATTTTTGTATACGCAAAACAAAGAGAATAGGCACCATTATTCATATTTATCTTTCCAGAACTAAACATATTCCAAGATTTCCCCATATATTCACTGTCAATTTATGAAACAAATTTCATAATGAAAAGGTAATGAGTGGTTCTACATATGCCTCATAGAACAATAATCTTGCACGCAAGTCATAGTTGTAATGTAAATTGTACTAATATAATGGACTTGTGAAACTGAATACATGCAATGATGTGTAACTTTCTCTGATGTGTAACTCTCTGTCATCAAGTCTCTGTCATCAAGTCTCTGTCATCAAGTCTCCATGAATCTGACCTACTGGTATATTGTATAATCCTGACAACTTCATTAGAGTTGTCAATCTCCTTTGAATCCAACTTACGTGTATAATTCTCATAAACTCCTCGGATTCATCAGGGCTGCCAGAATCATCTGAATCTCTGTATGGGGGAGTTGTATACCATTCCCATTCAGCGTTGTCCTTTCCCATGTCATTCATGATGACTACTGCAGGTGAAGCGACTACAATGTCAGTGACCATAAGACATAAGTGCTGACCATTTACATTGATCATCATGTAAACAATACTTTGACAAAGAATTGTGCTTGCAGTGTCCGACATACAAGAGATGAATGAATAATTTGTCAGTTACTTGTAAATTGGTCTACAATTAGTTTACCAAAGTAATCATAGTCATAACTACAATTGTGGATGCAAACTTTATGTTGTCCATGGCCTATTTACAAAGCAAGCAGTTTTTAAAAACATGTTCATCATATCCCCTTTTAATGAGAGCTGATCGATCTCACTGAGAGCTTTTCAAGACAAACTAGTTTTATGTTTGGCTGAAACCAATTTAAAGCTCTTTTACAAACTTATACCTGCTTTATTACATACAGCAAACGAGTCATGATTCCTTCCATACAAGGAGCCTTGTCATAGAGTTGTATTGTATTTCAAGTAAGTGCACGATATGCTAGGAACACACCTACCGATTTTTAGCATACACCTACCGACTAGTTAAACTAAGCGTAACTAGCGTAAACTCAGTCGGCTGATTTGTGAATATGTCCCCAAAACTAAGGCTATGTCTGGGTTACATCATTAATTTTTATTCTGTATAATGCAGATTTATTTGTTTTTAACTTAAATTTATAGAAACATTGCTAATTAACAGCAAAAAAACTTACCAGCTGGTGAAAGACCCGACCAGCACAAAACAAGGGCGAACCACCACCATACAGGACAAGGATGGAAAATGTCTGACTGAAGAACAGGACATCTTAAAGAGGTGGTCCGAGCATAGAGGAAAGAAGTATAGAGGCGGCACTCCTATTAATCATTGCGTGACATTCTAAACGCAGCGCCGCCTTGCGGGCACGAAGTTGGCAACATGGAAAATGCAGAAATGGCTATGCGCCAGTAATGTGAAAGAACATTTTGGTATTTGCAACAGTGCTTAAAATAAATATTTTTTGTGTGAAAATAAGATAAAGATAAATTTATTATGTGGCAACTTTACAGTTGGATTGTACATTCATACTAAAATCAACAATTCCATACAATATCATATCAATGTACAATGTTAGCATATCTTGTTAAAAATTTAAATCATCATATGAATCCTACATAATAAATTTAAGACATATACATTAAAATATACTTTCCATCAACATTGTTATAAAATAAATAAATTAATTAAGTAATTAAATCAAATTAAAATACATGTGCATTACTAGCTGATCTGAAAATGCTCTAAACACCACGGAATTAAGGAATTTTTTTAGCGATTAGTTTTTACCCTTGGGATAGGTAACTTGTTACACAACCTCAAGGCATATGGCACACTTCGACAATTTGGTAATAACGCATTCAATTTGTGATCACTACTCTTCATTTTAGCGAAATACACTCTACACAATTCATCGCGTCTGCGGTGCAACGTCGGCAGACCTGTTTACAATCTGCAGGATATTTTCGTACGGATAACCTGGAAATATAGTTTTTAGACACCTTTTTAAATTATTTCTATGTTATCCTATAAATATTTAGGTAAGTTCGTATGCCGTACAGGGCACGCATATTATGTAGTTTGATAAGATTCAATCAAATGTACTTGGTATGACCAGTATTGACCACCAGCATGACCACCTGTTGTATAAAATAGTATACCTTGTAACTGTGATTCAGTACAGATTCATGTACGTACATGTAGTATTTGATGTAAACTGCATTGAGATTAACGGATTTAAAAGTTTTTAAAAATGTGTTGCTTCCCTCTGTTTTTATTTACACATGAATACACATCCAAGATATGACAATATTTTATTGAGTGTGAATCTCTCAACTGAAACATGACACTAAAACTTTAATTTGTAATGATCATAACAAAGATGTATCATATTTTCAAATAACTTTGTACAGGACCCTCAAAAAGTCTAGCACACAAAATAGAGAAAAGATATATCACTGAACAAATTGACACAAACTGCATATGATGATTGATTCGTATCTTTCCGTCATTTTATGGACGCTGTTTTTTGCTGAAACATGTCATTACCGAGCACATCATACCTTATGAGGTTTACCATCATTATTTATTTGTTGATATTTTTTGTTTGCCCAAGCTGCACTAGAACCCGTGGTCCACATTTGCATGGTGTAATTTTTTTTATTCATGACGATGGCTCAAAGTAGACAGGTTTTATGTAGCACAACGGGGCCGCTCGTAGTTAGATTTTGTGTCAATTTCCCCTAAAAGGTAAACATGATGTGCTCTATTCTTATTATTTAAAAACTTTACTTTATACGATCGGTAAATGCACTGTTGGCAGATACATATTTATTATGATATTTAACTGCCTCAGAATATTGACACGTGCGTTTGTTTACATTTCTTACTTCGACGCCGCTAGATGGCGCGCGGATACGGAAATAACGCCAAAGAGCTCGAGTGCCGCCTCTATACTTCTTTCCTCTATGGTCCGAGTACTGCTCCGCGCTATACAACAACAGAGCCACAGGAGACCCAGAAGTACTGGACGTCCCTGCAGCAACCGACAACGACAACTACCCCATCCTTCGCGAAGAAATGGAAGCAGCGGTGAAATCGCTCAAGAAGGGGAAGTCAGCAGGAGCAGACAACGTCCCAATGGAGCTGGTGCAGGCAGGGGGAGAAGCCATGATAAGCGCCCTACTGACTATCTGTAAAAAGATCTGGCAGACAGGGGAGTGGCCCACACCGTGGACTCAATCTCTCATCATCACCCTACCCAAGAAAGGCAACCTACAGCTATGCCAGAACTATCGTACCATCAGTCTCATCAGTCACCCGAGCAAAGTTATGCTAAAAATCTTGCTGAACCGACTGAAGCCGCAAGCGGAAAAGATCATCGCTGAGGAACAAGCAGGCTTCAGAACAGGACGCAGCACAACAGAGCAGATCTTCAACCTTAGGATACTGTGCGCGAAGTACTTCCAATACCAGCAAGACCTCTACCACATCTTCATTGACTTCAAGAAGGCATTCGACAGGGTATGGCATGCAGCACTATGGGCCACCATGAGACACTACAACATCAACGCCAACCTGATCAGAATGATACAGAACCTCTATGACAAGGCCACCAGCCCAGTCTACCTTAATAACAGCATAGGGGACTGGTTCAGAACCACAGTCGGAGTAAGGCAAGGCTGTGTGCTCTCCCCCACCCTGTTCAACATCTTCTTGGAGAGAATTATGACTGACGCACTCAATGATAATGAAGGGACAGTCAGCATTGGTGGCAGGAATATTACAAACTTGCGTCTTGCCGACGACATAGACGGCCTGGCAGGAAGGGAAGAGGAGCTAGCTGACTTGGTGGAGCACCTTGACAAAACTTCTACAGCCTTCAGCATGCAGATCAATGCAGAGAAGACCAAACTGATGACCAACAACACCAATGGGTTCAGCACTGACATCAGGGTCAACGGCGAGAAACTAGATTGCGTCAACAGTTTCAAATATCTGGGAGCAATCATCGCAGATGAAAGGTCCAAACCTGAAATTCTCTCCAGGAACACCCTGGCCACAGCAGCACTCGCCAAACTCAAGACCATCTGGAATGACAGGAATATAGTGCTCACTCAGCTCAAAGACCAGACTGATGCGCTCCCTGGTCATGTCCATATTCCTATATGCCTGTGAGTCTTGGACACTAACAGCAGACACAGAGAGAAGGATACAGGCCATGGAGATGAGATGACTCAGAAAGCTCCTCGGCATCACCTACAGAGACCACATCTCCAACGAACAGGTGCGAAACAGAACTCGGCAAGCCACAGGGCCCCACGAAGACTTCTTGACCACAGTAAAGAGACGCAAACTAAAATGGTACGGGCATGTAACAAGATCTGCAGGACTTGCCAAGACAATCCTGCAGGGCACAGTGTAAGGAGGGAGAAGAAGAGGCAGACAGAAGAGATGGGAGGACGCCGCCATGGGAAAAGCTGAGAGGCGAGAGGAATGGAGGGAGCTGGTTGCCAGATCATCTGTGTCGCCCCAACGGTCCACCAGACTACGAGATAGGTGAAGGTGAATTATGTTTTATTTCGACTTCGCCATACACACGCAAGACATCGCGTTTCCGGCTCTGATGCGTCGTCTGTCATCCATAATGCTCGACTGGTGGGTCATTGACTGTATAATTCAAATACTGTCGCATTGGTCTTGGTAATTATACAATTGTATCGTGACAATAATTTGAATAAACGAATATGATTGCTAACACTAACAGTAACAGTAACAGTAACAGTAACAGGCACTGCCACCGCCACCGCGGCGCCACCGGTTAATGTTAATCGACGCTGTGCCACACAAACAACACAATATGGGCTCTTGTACATTATCAGAGCTGATTCAGACTAACAAATACTGACCAACGGTCTGCGCGTCGGAATCGTAGACGCTTCCAGAAATGGCAACAGATTTTAAGATCGAGTTTTGCAGCTTGCCATTTCCGAGCAGACGACGCTGGTGTTCTTATTGCATTGTGGGAAATCTGCACCATTTAAATGTTGTGTTCCCTAGGTGCCGCCACATATACGAACGCTACTAGTCCATGCTGTGGCGCCACTGTCATGTGCTCCATGAAAACGTCGATTGGGTGGCGCATCCGCGCACGCAAGGGGTCGCTGAAAAACAGCACCTTCCACCATACGTTGGGAGAAGCAGGGGTGCGTTATCGCACCGAATCTTTTAACTATTTACCTATGTGCTCTTTCGTGACCGTGGCCGTCTTCCGCGTGGATTGAATCTGACTACCGGCTCGATGGGAGACTTTTCAACCCGAGTCGTCTCAAGAACAAGACAAAAGTGGTGACGGCTGCCGTTATAGACCTTCAAGTTCAGGGTGCTGATGACTGTATTAGTCTTGCCCACACAACAGAAGAGCTACATTCAAGCCTAGACCTCCTTACGGACGCATATCAAAGTCTAGGACTTTCCTTCAACGTAATAAATACCAAGATGATCTACGAACCCACTGCAACTAGGCAACAACGAAGGACCTACCGACATAAAAAATATCTGGAACAACCCTAGAAGTTGTTGAACATTTCCCGTACTTAGGGAGTCATCTATTCCGGAAAGCATGCTATATGATTATTCGTTGCCAGCACTTTCTTCCAGAAAACTGTGCAACCAATCGAGTCTTTGATAACCACAACATCAGGAAAGAGACTAAGGTGATGGTCTATAAAGCCGTGTGTATTACTACTCTACGGGACGAGGCGTGGTTACATATCAATGTCATCTGAAGACCCTGGAGAAAATCCACCAACGATGCCTCAGAAATATTCTGTGTATCTGATAGGAAAATCGCCGCACTAACGTCACTATCCTGTTGGAGGCCAACACAACTAGTATTGAGGCAATGACAGTGCAGAAGCAATTCTGCAGGGCTGGTCCTGCATTGGACTGTCGGACAACCGCTTCTCCTTCTACTGGTTTCACAGCTAACCCATGGTTTGCGAACACGTGGTGGTCATAGAAAACGATTCAGATAACAGTGGTAAACAAGACACGAAGGAAGGCCAAATTGACGTCAATACCGGGGAGGATCTGGCAGCGGACCGTCCGTCCACTTGGACGCCGTAGCATATACCGGGCATTTGAGGCAAATCGTCTACTTCACGAGGCGGAGAAACGGCAGAGAAGAAAGGAGACGGAGATGTATCAACATCTTCACGACTCCTTTCCACCTGGCACGTCCTGCCCACACAGCAATCAGATCTGCAGATCAAGAATCGGACTACCGAGTCACCTCAGGACACACGACAGACGTTTGGAATAGATCCTCCTCGTTTCGAGGGACTGATGACGGTGATGGTGTGCTTGCAGTAAAACGTCGATGGGATGGCGCATCTTCGCATGCCATGGTCGCAGCAGCTGCATACGTCTGTACCAGCCTCAGTTAGGTCTCGCTTAAATGGCGCCTCATCCAAGAGGTAGCGTAACTTCGCCGGGAAAATACTCTGGTGAAATATGTTAACCCTTACGTAATCTCACTGCTCGAAGTCGTCAGATGGCATCTGTTTTAGATTAATTCACAGGTTTACGGGTGTTATAATAAATAATGTTTATTTAGTGTGTATGTTTTGATAACGAAACTAAGTTATAAATTATCTGTACACAAAATAAAAAGCATAAAATAAAAATTACATGAAAAACTAACGTTTCTTAGTTTTTGTATATGTTATGTGTATCAGTACAAGTTATTTATGTTTATTTCAAATTCACCTGAGAGCAATCAGCGTCTCTATCGTATACTGGTGTAAGGCTGCCATGGCGGTTACAAACGCAAAGCATAACTTGCCCCAGTCGGATATGAAGGATTTAAAAGTGCTGTAACCTCAACGAACCTGGGTAATCGAGTCCGGCCTCATGGTTCCCCCAATCTCAGAAAATTAGGAGGGTAAGGAACTGAGGACCAATGACTCGCTTCCTGATTCATAGAGTGACAAAGTACAGAGGACATAGGATGCCTGTGTAAGAGTTCCCTTCCCTGTCCTAGCCATGGCAAAAACAATTGTCATCATTCAAATAGGTTTACGTTACGCAAACTGGAGGAATCCTCCACTTCTATATACAGCCAGAGAGGTGACAGGGCAACGAAAACGTCACCATGTTCAATGCGTGTGATGGCTAATGGCTATTAATATATCAACACAAACATGCAAAATAACAGTTGCCCGGTTACTAGACTAAGCTATGTCAAATTGCACGTTTTAACCAAAGCAATTTATCCAGTCGATTAGCAATTTATCCAGTCGGTTTTCGACTGGTCGATTTTCGACTGGGTAGTCGGAACTTCCTATCGTGAATTTGAAAATTTTAACAACCAGCAACGCTACACGTTGTGAAATGCTAGCGCGTCATCACCCAAGAGTAGCCCTACGGGTGTTTAATTACTGACCCATCAGAGTATATGGCTACGTAACCCTATTTAAATTCCTTGGGTGAAAACTTATCCAGCCTAGCACCGGTCATCGCTGATATTGTGAACATGTCGACTGCGACAGGAGTATTCACCTCCGCCTTTAAAAAGGCTCTCGTAACTCCGCTTGATGCAAACGACGTCACGAACTACCGTCCAGTGTCAAACCTGTGTTTTGTGTCAAAAATCGTAGAGAAGGTCGTTGCTGTCCGTTTCTCTAAACATTTGTCAGACAACGATCTAGATATGAGCAAATGCAATCTGCTTATCGTCCTAACCACAGCACAGAGACAGCACTGCTGAGAGTACGCAATGACTTGCTCTGTATACTTGATGAGCACAAGGCTACCATACTAGTGCTGCTAGATCTATCAGCAGCATTCGATACGATCGATCACACAATCATGTTAACCCGCCTCAGAGATCGGTTTGGTATTACTGCAACATGTCTTGAGTGGTTTGAGTCGTATTTGGTGAACCGAAGTCAACGTATACAAATGCACGTCAGAGTATCAACGGAACGTCCAGTGGTGTTCGGTGTTCCGCAAGGTTCCGTTCTCGGCCCTCTCATGTTTATTTGCTACACTGCTCCACTCGGTGATATCGCACGTCGACACGGGATAAACGTTCACCTGTATGCTGATGACACCCAACTGTATCTCGCATTCAGTCCGCACTCAGACGAAGACACAATCCAGGCAGTCACGCGCATCCAAGATTGTGTCGCAGAATTACAAGATTGGATGAATATAAATAAACTGAAATTCAATGCTACGAAGACAGAAATTATTGTGATGTGCGCGCCTCATATAAAGACCAAACTTTCTATGCCACAGATAAAACTTTGTGACACCGTTGTGCCAGTGTGCACTGTGGCCAAGAACATTGGCGTTCTCTTCGAGAATAGTCTAAGCATGGACAACCAGGTACAGCACATTTGCCGTGTAGCGTATTTCCATATCCATTGTATTGGAAAAATCCGAAACCTTCTCGATCGGAAAACAACATAAATTATGATTCATTCTTATGTAACGTCTCGCCTTGACAACGGAAATTGCCTGTTGTACGGCATTTCCGACCACCTTCTTACCAAACTCCAAAGAGTACAAAACGCTGCTGCCCGGCTCATAACCAAAACGAGGAAACACGACCACATCACTGCTGTTTTAATCAATCTTCACTGGCTTCCGATCAAACAGCGGATCGAGTATAAACTGTTACTGTTGACGTTTCGAAGCCTTCACGGACTAGCTGCGTCATACCTAAGCGACCTACTAATTCGTTACGAACCGACCCGTGCGCTACGCTCCGCTGACGCCCACCTGCTGGAGGTTCCTCGAAGCAGACTGCGTACGCAGGGAGAAAAGGCATTTTCAAGTGCTGCTCCACGCCTCTGGAACAATCTGCCGCTTGCCATGCGTGCCACAGACTCCCTCAGTGGTTTCAAGAAACAACTGAAGACACTTCTGTTTAAGAGAGCTTTTTCACTTTAAAAGAACAATATTTTAATATCCGAACATTTTTAATATGTACTATTTATCAACTATTTTATTATTTTTATTTTTTTGTATTGTAATATAATTAACAATTATTTAGTTTTAATATCTACTATTTTTAATATCTATTATTTATCAACTATTTTAATATTAATTTTTTACATTGTAATATAATTAACTATTATCTATCAGTATGAGTATTTTAGTTTTATTAAGATTAAGATAATTTATTTATACTGGATTTTTGTTATTTTACAACTACGTCTCTATTTTTTATTTTTAGGAAATCTGTATATTCATGTAAAGTGTAATGCGCCTCTGAATGGTTTTATTGCTAGATATATGGCGTAGAGAAATACTGTATTTATTATTATTATTATATATAAAACGAAAGCTGTAACCCGAACTCCCTCTGTTGCCGTACCAACTTTGTGATATTCGCTTCCTGCCAGTGTTTAAAAACCTCTCTTTAAAGCTGCCTATCGTCCTTAGTTTCCTAGCACCTTCATCCATCTGTCGACGACTCGCGCATTGTTTACGATTACAAGATTGCTTACTCTCTTTGTTTTGTCCCGCCACTGGGCTCGATCTTCGAGGATATTGACGCATAAGAAGTCATTATTATTATTATTATTATTTTCATTATTATTATTATTAAGTGTTGGTACTTGCCATGTTCTTTGCGTGTGGGTTTGGGAAATGCAGCGTGAGGAATATGTTGGCAAGCTTTAGGCAGATAGGTCAAATAAACGTCTAGCAATAAACACACGTACTCTGATCTGATCTGGTGAACAATACTAACTGCTATGATGTTACCGCTGTTGTCTATGCATCGGCTATTTCATCTAGACATGCAAGTATAAACATTAGAAAGCAAACTCGTATGAGAACTATCCAAAAGCTACCAGATGGAAGAAAGATTCCGGATATGCATGTACGCATGACAGGAAGTGCCTGTGTATCGTATATGGGGGGAAACGGTACGAAAAGACCAAGACAAGAATCAGCCGTTATAATCGGTTTTAGAATCAATCGGCTTCAGGTTCAAGAGCGGCAGAATGGGCCACCATTGATCATGGACGATCTTTCGCTGGTCCGGTGTGTCTTCTTGGGGTGGCTGTATGACAATATCCGGTCTCCTCGCGTCTCGTCCATCGACGTGAACTCGACGCGCACACATCAGTTCCGCTGCCGTCGCCTTAAAGCATCGCTCCGAGCCGCACGCCCGGTCCGACTGGCTGTCGTAGACGTCGCCGCCGTCGCCGCCGTCGATGCCGCGGTCGCCAGCGGCAGGAGTCTCGGCGTCGGCTGGCCGGTCGAGGAACGGAGAGTTGGGTGGCGGCGGCGGGCAGTCGGGTGTCTTCCGGAAGATGCCGAATCTGCCGTCCATCATCTGCGGACGACAAGAGAACTGGTTGTCGCGATTGTTGGTGAAGTCACTGAAGTGTAGTTGTAGGTGTTGTTGTTGCTGTAGTATTGTTTGTTGTATGTATGCTGTTGTTGTTGTTGCATTGTACGCCTATTGCATGTTTGTTGTATTAATGGGATTGTTGTTATTATTGTTGTAGTAGTAGTGGTAGTGGTAGTGGTAGTGGTAGTGGTAGGTAGTGGTAGTGGTAGTGGTAGTGGTAGTGGTAGTGGTAGCGGTAGCGGTAGCTGTGGTTGTAGCGGCAGCAGCAGTAGCAGAACTAGTACATTTAGTAGTTGTAGAAGTATGTGTAGACGTAGTAATAGTAGCAGCAGCAGCAGCAGCAGCATTTGAAGAGAGCGTCAAGATGGCTTGAGATGCAGTGTGCTGTTGGTCAGCTACATGCGGTGTTCAGTAAACATGTGGGGGTTGAATGTTTTGAAGTCTGTTTGAGGATCAGTTTGAGGTTTTGGTGAGCCTGAAGGGAGGGTGCAAGTTGAATTTGTGTGTGTGTGTGTGTGTGTGTGTGTGTGTGTGTGTGTGTGTGTGTGTGTGTGTGTGTTTGTGTGTGTGTGTGTGTGTGTGTGTGTGTGTGTGTGTGTGTGTGTGTGTGTGTGTGTGTGTGTGTGTGAGAGAGAGAGAGAGAGAGAGTGTGTGTGTACGCGCGTTCGTGCGTTCGTGCGTGCGTGCGTGCGTGCGTGCGTGCGTGCGTGCGTGCGTGCGTGCGTGCGTGCGTGCAGATAGACTGCATGTAGCTGACGCGCTCTATTGGAGATGTAAATGCGCACCTCATAATGCTGCTGGGTGGTGTTGTCTTAATGATTTGTTTACTGTTTTTGTTGTTGTGGTGGTGATTAAGGTGATTATGATGTGGAAATATGCTAAGTGTGTTGTAGTAACTGCACTAAATGTAAAGATAGACATCTACCGCTAGTAATCACACAATTTTGAAACCAGAGTGACGGAATCAGCAACATAACTTACAATTAACAGTCATAGCAATGTCAGTTGCTATTGTGCAGGTTATACTTTACATTACCGGACCCGCAATAGTTGTCTCAGTAGCCTACTTGAAGTACAAATACGCGTAATAAACAGATAATAAACACATTATTATTCTAAAATCAGCGGACCACGCAATCTGTCACGGCATTCGCCAGGGGTCGCTGTGGATGATTACGTCAGTACCAGTTTTCTCTAACTCTGGCATACCCCTTTAAAAATCTCCTCTTTTAACGACATGAAAACACCCACGAGGAGTGTCGTTGGCCTCCAATCAAGTGGTAATTTTAGGTGATTTCAGCCACACCCTGCTCGTGTTACGTGCAATGTTTAGGAAGCGAATGGGTCGTTCCAACGGCTGACGCAGTAGCGACTGGTGAAGTCAATTGCATATTTCGACTCCGCTCTATCCCCGGCTCTACGGAGACGATCAACCAGGGGTAGCGACGTAGCTCAACGACCTCTGGCGGCGATGATTGTCTACGGTAATCCGCTTGGAGAGACTGACACTGACCAGCTGCAACTTGCCAGCGGCTCCTCGCCGACACTTCACGTATCTAGGCTATATAACCACACCCGAGCAGACATTGCGCTACTGACGGCCATTGTTGCATTCCTTCCCACGCGTCAGTCGTATGACTATTGCATCATCATTGTAAAAAGATTTTTCTGCACCAATCCTCGAAAAGATTTTTAACCAATTAAACGTATGTTTACATACTTGCACGGGAGCAGACACGCGATCAGATGACGTGAGCGCCCGTCTCTCCGGCACCAGCTGCGGCACTGGTAGATACGACCCTCGATCTTCGCCAGGCGCCGGTTTCCCCGCGGACCGTTTCTTCGACCGCTTAGATTTCTGTTTCCGCGACATCGTCATTGGTGTCCTTGGCGTCCTTGGGAAATGCTGAAAGTGCGCCAAAAACAACTGCGCATTCAGGATAGAACGGCAACCGATCTCTGTTTCGGAATAGTAGGTCAAATCAACAAAACATATATTTCTTTACGTGTAAGTATGTAAATCTGAAATCAACTTGTTTTAACGCAGTAAGCTACCCATCACGTGACCGGTTGGTAGGCAAAACTCCCGTCTAGCTATCATAATTATGCGATGTGTAAGTTCTATAGACATTTCATGGCTTCATGGACATGTTGCCAGCCAACAAGTCACGTGATTGCTGCATCAATTGGCACTGATCATTGTTACCCACCCATGATATGTCGTCTGCATAACGTAACCACAAAACAGATAAATACTCAAAACAATCGCGAGTACCAAACATGTTGACAAATCGTGTTTTTCGTTCGTTCGTTCGTTCGTCCGTCCGTCCGTCCGTCCGTCCGTCCGTCCGTCCGTCCGTCCGTCCGTCCGTCCGTCCGTCCGTCCGTCCGTCCGTCCGTCCGTCCGTCCGTCCGTCCGTCCGTCCGTCCGTCCGTCCGTCCGTCCGTCCGTCCGTCCGTCCGTCCGTCCGTCCGTCCGTCCGTCCGTCCGTCCGTCCGTCCGTCCGTCCGTCCGTCCGTCCGTCCGTCCGTCCGTCCGTCCGTCCGTCCGTCCGTCCGTCCGTCCGTCCGTCCGTCCGTCCGTCCGTCCGTCCGTCCGTCCGTCCGTCCGTCCGTCCGTCCGTCCGTCCGTCCGTCCGTCCGTCCGTCCGTCCGTCCGTCCGTCCGTCCGTCCGTCCGTCCGTCCGTCCGTCCGTCCGTCCGTCCGTCCGTCCGTCCGTCCGTCCACACAGTACCTGTGTACGTTTCTGTTTCTCTCCTATGGAAGGCCGATACCGTAACCGACACTGTGGCTTCGATATGTCGTCGTCACCTTCCACTGTCTCCGTCGCCGCCAGGTGTTTCTGTATCGGCACAAATATCGAGTTCTGCCGCGCGTTCGTTTGCGCCTGCCGCCTCGTGAACGTCAGTTCAGACTCCACCGTTGACAGTCGCGTCTCGTCCGCTGGAGAGCGTCGTGGCCTCGCCGTCGTCTCGGGCGCCGAACAGTTCATGTGCGGCGGCCTGCAGACGCCGAGTTTGGGGAAGCCGTCCTGCTTCTTGAGACACATGAGGAGATGTTGCACCGTGTCGGGCGTACACACCAGTGGCTTCGGCGACAGTTGCCGCAGCGACCTGAAGACGACGTCGCCGGTATACGACACCGACTTCTTAGCCCTGGTGGGTCGGGACGGTGGCGGCACCGTCACGTCGTGACACACGTCGGGCGGCTGAGGCGAGATCGGGGTCGCTCGCATCTGTCGCACGGCTAGGGTTACAACACACAGGGGCAGCGTAATACAAGTTGTCGTTGACTAGTTTTGTTTGGTTGAACAGTCGCTTTGTTGCGTTGAGTGACTGTTCCGAAAAATATATAAAATATACAAATGACAACAGACAATCAACAATAAGCAAGACAAGAAGCAAATGGCGCATAGTTCCCTTTCGTGTACGCACGAAACATTTGTATCACATTGCTGATAGGTGCAATTATTCTGATGCGTACGAACCATATTTATTCAGTTAATAATTTCGCTAACAATATGACAACAGTCATTTCACTAACTGTAGGCATGGGGGCCTACTGTTATGCTAAATATACTACAGTATCCGAATTATGGGGAGTTTCTTGTTAATCTATTCCCCAGATATAATATTTTAAATATAAGCATAATTGATAGACGTACAATCTTCAATATCATTGATAGACATACATTCTTCAATATCATTCTTCACAGTAATAGTATTCCACAGTTTTGAAGCAGTAACAGCAACATTAAATGTGGTAATAATCATAACAAATTCCTGCATTCCTTTTATGCAAGGATCTGTGCGTGCCGGTGTTGTGTGTGTCTGTGTGTGTTCCGTATACAATCCCAATCACAGCCGAGATGACATACGAGAAACGACCAATCATTGCCGAGCTGACATACCAGGAGGCTCTGTGGTGGGCCGCGCGAGTCTGAGGGGTGTTTCGGTGAGAATCTTCTCCCGGCGTGACTCGAGGTACGTGGCCAACTTGTGGGTGTCGGGTGAACATTCGTCGACCCTCGCCAACGGGTAGATGAACGCCGAGATAGGCCTAGCCATGAGCGCGCCCGACGCCGACGGAGGATTGGGAGTCGTGGTTGGGGCCTGCGACGTGTCTGTTTGCGAGACGCCGGTTTGACTGTCGCACGGCTGTTTCCTGCTCGGACTTCGGTTTCTGGTCTCATCTGGTGGTGACAATGTTTAGTAATGGCTATGGGATATGTGTTAGCCCAGTTCACCATGTATTATAACGTTGTATTTACACGGCGTCGTATTGGAGTTATGCAAACAATTTGTTCGTGCCATCTATAGCTATATGTCAACATAACCGTCACACATACGCGCGCACGCATGCACAACACGTTGGAATATTGCAAATCAAATGCATTGCATGTTGTTTTACCTAGTTCCAAAAGTTAAGAATGCGATATTAAAACGGTATAACATAAGTCATGTGTTCATTCGTTAACATTGCCTCTTGGCATTAGCCGGATATTCGTGGATTGATTTGTTTTGGGCGTTGTATAACGGGAATGCAATGAACATAATTAGGCAGTGAACATAAATCGGCCGGCAAAGTCAACTTAGAGTCTTTAGAGTCTGAATGTTTTGTTTTTATTTACCACTTACTTGAACATTCGCACTTAAAATACGAACACTGTTTAGGTGCTATTAACGGGGGAGAGTGTGAAATACTTCAAGAATCATTGCCCAAACACAAGAACGTAGGTTTCTGTCACCATCGGTGTCTACTTAGATAGTAAACGTTGCAATATACAACGGCTGCGTTTCACTTTACCTTGAAAGGAAATCTTATCAGCACTGTGCCTTTGACATGTGTAATGTGCTAGTAAGGAGATCATGGCAGTAAACGAGACACAACTAGCGGTTAGAAATGTAACGAAAACACATGATTATTATTACCAGACATGTCGACGTAAATATCTTGCGTGGAGCTTGGGTCGGCTACAGTCTCGGACTGGTTTGCTCTGTCGTTCGCCATCAGGTGTTTGGTTGTGTGTCCTGTTTCCCAGCATTCTGTGGTGCTGTCAGACAGTCTAGATTAGGTCTTATATAACGCGAAATCTACAGTACTTAGCAGAGCTGGGTTTAGTTAACTTTCATCGGTTCCAAATCAAGTCCAGGTCATTTATATTTACCAAGGATCAATTCCTATTCAGTTAAGCAAATAAGCTGCGATATTCACAACGTCATCTGATGGTTGTACTTAATGAAATGTATCTAAGAGAATGTGGTTTAACAACACTACAAACCAGGAGATTGAGAGGCGGTCAGGTAGAATTAAAAACAATATTGACTGGTTATAAAAATATTGATATAAATATTGTGTTTTCTCTGGTTCATGCATTCTAGTCCTAGAAGGACTAGAGGACATGAAATTACATTAGCAAAGTAGCAGGGTAGACTATATATATATTATGCATTTCTCATTTTCACAAAGAACAATAAATACTTTATGGAACGTATTGTCATCTGATTGTATGAATGCTATAGTAGAGTCAATACGTTTACAAATAAAATTGCACATATTGCTCAGGAAGGCAGGATACACTTAAATAGATTGATTGAACCCTCGAAAACCCAAAGGGTGTCCTTGTCCTCTTGCCATCTAGAGTTAATTCTTTAGGTTGCAATATTGTTAAATATTGTCATGTCTTGTAAATATATCAGTAAAGCCCAAGAGAAATCCATAGAAGCAAACGACAACTCATTAGACATTTGCTTAACGACAGTAAATATAAGCCGGGTAGTCCCTGGCAGAATGACTGCTGTACTCTTACACTGGCCAATGCAAGACCTTGTGCAGGCAGACAACAGACATGACTGGTGACAGAATGGCCTGAGTCAAAGACGGGCGGAATGGAGTTGGTTGTCCCTCGGAGGCTTCTACCTAACTACTCTAATTTTGCCACTGGTTCGACTTATCCCATTTTAACATTAGGTATATTCACCCTACAGGGTATTGTCCCATACCCCCATATATCAAACTGAACTATTTGAGGATTAGGCAATGCCACGACCGCGTTTTAAATAGAAAAATGCAAACAACTTGAGGGGGAACACGCCCGTATCCAACCGCGCAGCCGCTTATGCCAACTGGTGTTACATTACAGCGGGTATCCCTTGTAAAGATGAAGGAGACTGCATCACCGGAACAGTTTCAACACCAACCCGATGTTGTCTTGGGGCGGCGCTGTTGGCTTGGTGGTGGGTGACGTCATGGGCTTGCTCCGTGGCTTAGCGTGGGCGAGCCCGTTCTTACCGGGACTCGGTCTTCCGGTCGTCCTGGACTCCGACGCCGTGGGCGCGCAACCGTCAGGCTCATGGCGGGGCTCGTCGTGGGTTGAACTCGCCGACCGCACTTGCCGGATCGGACCAGACCTCTCTGGCGTATGTCCGGGGTCTCTCTTTCGTGGCGGTTTTGCTTTGCTTCTTGGACCTTGAAAAGGAGCATAGAAAACTGGTCACCATTGTTGGTCAGTCATATGAAAAGGTCATCCATTGTTTTATCAGCATTTTTTACCTATGTAGTAAAACATTAAACTATTGCAAAATTATTGAAAATATCCCAGCAGACTTTATGTATTTAACAGTACGATATACGGGCCTGTTCTCTTATGGCTCTACGTAGAATGAATGGCTTAACACCGTGACATTCGCATCCACACCATAGTCAGGGTAACAACGTAAAAGGAAAACGTCAACGCTTTGATGACAGGCACCAAATACAGTTAATACAAGGTAACAATTTCAAACTACAGTAACATTTTAACGTCAGCGGTTTACCAGAAAATATTGTTGAACACATAGCTATCTAAATTTTAAAGGCCGCGCCAATGTTAAAAAAGAACGACGTTGTGAAGCTTCCGTCAGTTCTACTCATCATCTAAGCGTACTACTTGATTACAACTCCGTCAGGTGGCACTGCGACATAGCATTTCTTTTATCCAGCGACATAGTTGTAGATGGCATACTTATCTTTACTATGATTATAGAAAAACATGCAATTCGCGGTTGAACTTCCACATACAGCCTTCTGAACTACCGAGCCTCCCAAGTTCTCAAACACATCGGAAATAATTTCTGAAGTCTGAATTGTCGAGCCTTCCCTGTGAACCCGCTTAATTATTGCACGCAGCATTTCTGCCCGATACATGCAACAACAGGCGTAGGTGTGGGTCCAAAAACAGAGAAAGAACGATTTGTTTGTAATACGTTATAGATGAAGCACCGGGGACGAAATACAATGGTTGTGCACTTTGTGAAGCGACCAGGCGCCCTCTTACCATACAACACGCCATCATTAACAGCGTACCTAGCGGACTGTACAGCTTCACTCGTGGCACCGTCCCAGTGTGCAGCGTGTCCGTGCCGAGGCTATACTCTTCCGATGTGTTCGATTCGCTCTCTGTCAGCACGTCCGGCGTGTCTAAGTCGGCGTATGCCTCTTGCAAAAGACGTTCCTGATCAGCGGGCCAGCCGCGATAAGGACGATACTTCCGGTGACACAATCTGACCGGCTGCGCACACGAACTGCTGTATGGCGACGATGACGTCAACGTCCTGTCTGACCGCTCTACCTCCGTGTCGACCTCCGCGTCTAGTCTGTCATGCGACGCCGCGACCGCTGGTCTTTTCGCCACCGGGATTGTTTTTATCGCCAACATGGACACCGATGACGTTCCGTCCGAGGCAATTCTCACGTTGTCCGTGTCGAAAACGTTAATGGTGACAGTCCGAGGTCCTCCCGGTGTCGATGCGGTCTTGCTTCTCGGCGGTTTGGACGCGTCGATGCTGGTTGATTCAGTAAACCTGACAGTCATGGGTTCGTCGCTTCTGGTCTTGCCGTCTTTCGCCGGGAGCAGACGCGGCCGCTGGGCGAGGTGTTGCTCCAGTTCGACGAGGCAGTTCTGCAGACGCAGCATGCCGCAGAGGGCGCCGTCTGGCGGACACATCTCGTTGGCGATCTCGCGCTCCACCTTGTAGCGGCACGACGTCACTTCTTGGTAGCCTTCCATCGCCGAGTCCTTGCTCGTGCTGAGGTTCGAGCTGCGGCTGGGGCTGCGGGTGCCGGCGTTGGTTGGCTCAGCCAGCAACAGCCGCGCTGCTGACAACAGGAAACTCAAGTGTTATTGTCGTTTTGAAATGCTTTCCTCCTTCGGATTACTTAGGATATTTGTAAATATATAAACATTCCAATAATAAAAAGTTGGATAGGGTCGATGACTCGTTCAAATAATAATAATAATATTGGAAAGGCAAATAAATTGCAAATGAAACATTGACATTTATGTGTTCAGTTAGCATAGTTGCTAAAGTACTCACACAGGGTACAATTAACAAAGAGGCCCCAGTTCTTTCACACAGGGTACAATTAACAAAGAGGCCCCAGTTCTTTCTGTTGTATTGAAAGGAATTGTTAAGTCATATTACATGACAGTGAATTGTAATTGGTTTAATATCTCAAAAATAGATCTTTCACCCACCCATCCACCCACCCACCCAACATGCAGTGCCACTCTTACAAAGCAGTGTCAACATTGCCAAAAACGACCCTAAAATGTACCTTTGCTCTGCTTTCGCGCTTTTGCCCCCTTCGCATCGCGACTAGAAGATTTGTCCGTCTCTATCTGGGCACTCATTCAAGCCTCTGTCGTCAATGCAACCAGAAGACACTTCATCTATGACATCGTCTGTTACCAAAACGATCACCCAGAAGTGAACGTCCATTGTGAGCGTTTTTGACCACGTAATCTACGTCAACTGTGACGTGTAACGTACGACGCCATTAAGACGCGATGCGGAAGTTCCCACACCGACCTTTGACCGTGGTAATGACATATTTCTGACTGCCTATGCGGTGTTTTTTTCAGTCGCATTTTGTTCAGTTGCAGACAAAACAAATCTGCCATTTTCCGAATAGCTCTGTTTGCATATGGAGATACAATACGTACTTATATACATGGATGGTGGTTGTCGTACCCTGTTCTTTTGGCTATAACGTCAATTTAACACATCGCAACGCTGGGCGTGGTTTATATTTCTAAATGGAGTTTGCAAGTTACGTTAAACGTCCGCGATTGACTAGTGCGTGCTAACGGAGCCGGGCACAAACGTCGAAAACCCGCGTAATCTCGATCATGTCTAATATTCGACGAGAACACCAGTTTGGTCAGATCACTCAATCAACATCGAAGAGGATACTTCTGAAATGCAAAACTAGTCCACCCACCATCATGCAAGCGTCGCGGTCTTGACCAGCAGATCAATGTGACCATGTGCAAGACCCAGGTCAGAGCCTCGTCATTCCTACCCGGAACCAGGAAGCTAAGATTCCATATGTACGAATACGAATAAGTCAGGAAATTCCAAGAGTGACGTTGTCGCGCTTACGTTTTCCCGGTCGTTATAAACTTTCCGATTGACGTTTCTGCGCATGCGTGATAAATGTAAAATCATTAATGTGCAGCGAAACCACAAAGTATTTTGGGTATAAATGCCACGGGCTGTTCGTTAACTCTCTTGTGATTATTACTGTGAAGAGTTGCTTAATATGTCGTTCAATATATTTAAACCTTACGTTTGTTTAAATCATTGTCACGGATTATGCCATTATGGCGCATTGCAGTCACTACATGTCTCAAAACTTGTTTGCCTCGTGTTAATTTTCGATAAATAACTTTGCCAAGAGGTTATATACATCTTAACGAACAGCCCGTGATATTTATACCATAAATGCTTTACGTTTCACTGCACATTGATGATTTTACATTTATCGCGCATGCGCAGAAACGTAAACCGGAACGTTTATAACACCGGAAAATGTAATCGCTACAACGTCATTACAGATGTGTTTTCCCAACTTTCTCAATGGCGGAAAGATATTAGCGGGAAGGCAGTAGTATTCTGTATTTGCATCGACATTTGAAACGTGCCGTCGCGGGAACTACCAACAGTTCAAGTACGCCTAGCAGTTGTCGTCGAAGAACTTCTCATCCTGCTCTAATTCACGGACTATATTATTATGAGTCGGGCAACACTGACTCCGTTTTTAATGATGCCGTGAACCCACCAACGGTACCTTCGCCTTCGACTTTGCGTCATTTAGACTTATTATAATAAATTGTAATCTTTTAAATATAATATCACACGTTCATGTACCAATTGTGTGTGTGTGTGTGTGTGTGTGTGTGTGTGTGTGTGCGTGCGTGCGTGCATGCGCGCGCGCGTGTATGTATGTTTGTATACATACATACATACATACATACATATACACACATATATATATATATATATATATATATATATATATATATATATATATATATTTGTGCCTGAAGGCTGGGGTTGGTTCCTGATATGGAATCTTAGCTGAACACAATGTACCGCAGTAACCAAGGATGCGGTCAATGCCAAGACTGTTGACATTCTGAGTTTTTCTTTCCATTGATGTTCGTTGTTTCTCTTTTTACTTGTTTTCTTTGACCGCGCAATGCGAGTCATTCGTAAAATGCCAATGCATAATCAACAAATTGATTGTGGGCAAGAACGGAAAGAAGACGAACAAGAAGAGACACACACGAGTTCGCCTTGATTGGAGTACAGCATTTTACTGCCATAACGTTGCGTGACGTCACAGTAGCACGCATTACGCACCAGTTCCTTGCGTGCACCGAGCCGCCCCCGTCCCCGCTGACCGACGCCTTGACGGTGCACTCGAGTATCGACCCCGTCGGGCGGTCAATTTTTGAATTCGGTTCCGCAACACAGCGGACTCACCCAGCGGTCGAGCTCCTGGGCGATCCATGGCCGCGGCGAAGTTGAAACTGTACTCTCGTCTCATCGGTTACAGTCGGCACCTTCACAACGTCACACGCCGAGCAAAGCACCGCGTCTCGCGAGCGTCTTGTGCTGATCACATGACCCGCTACGAGTGGGACGAGTTCAACTCCGTCGTCGGTGGCGCTGCGCAGAAGCTTCTCTCGCGCGAGGAGCTCGCGGCTCAACAGTACCGCTTCGACGACGACTACGGCGGCGACAGGGACCAGCCGTGCGAGGCGACACTGCACACGTCGTCGTTACGCTACAAGAGCAGCCAACACGACACTACGGATGCGACGTCTCCAAATGGATGGATCTCATCGCTGTCGTGCAGCGGCTTTTTGCCAGACGGCGTAGCGATGCCGTATGTTGCCGCCTGCATGCCGGCCACTGCCTGGTCCAGTCCGCCGCCGTCGCCAGTGGAATCGGCGAAAAATCAACAGGACCCGGGAATCGGTCAACTAATGCGCTATCTCTCGTGCCAGGCGGAAAACAGTGGGAACAGCACGACGAGGCTTCCGGTCCTGCGCAGTCGCGCTAATGCGTGTTATTCTCTCGCGAAAGACGAAGCCCCGACCCGCAGTCGTCGCTTCCGCCCCGGTGACAGCGAGAGGTAATCGGCATGGGATTATGCGTCGATTTTGTTACTTGCTCTTAGGAGGTATAATATATTTGTAGTCATTAAAACAAATTGTAATAGACTTCCGATCATCCCAACCCTGTCAACATCAATGGGCAACATATAGAAACTGTGGATTCTTATAAATATCTAGATCTAGGTACAACAATCGATGACAAATTAAGGTGGGGTGATAGCACAATGAATTTATATAAGAAAGACCAACAAAGATTGAACTTCATGAGAAAATGCAATGCAATGCCATGCATAAACAGACAAAAACATTTGGTTTGTGTTCCATGAGTGTGTGAAAAGTGTTATGACTTTCGGTCTTATTTGCTGGTGTGGAAACTTCTCAGTCAAAAACAGAGAGAGAAATTAAACGGCATATACAGAATTTCTTGCAAGATCGCTGGATGCTATACACCCGATATCAGTCTGGAGCAATTATGTAAATCATGAATATTGGCAAAGAAAATCTTATCTGACTTCACCCACTTCTTACATGACCAGTGCGACCTTCTCCCCTCTGGAAGGAGGTACAGAATGCCAACTGTTAGAACCCAGCGTGCCTTTTAATCATTCATTCCATCCTCCATCAAGTGTATGAACCCCAATCCAGCAAAAAGTAAGGATGGTGGGGAATGAAGGACCATTAACTGGCTGCCTGATTCATGGAGTCGCAAAGTACAGTGGGTTTCAGGATGCTTGTGTAAGATTTTCTTTCCTAGCCCTTTTCGCAAAATTTGTCATCCTTCAAATAGGATTAAATGAGGAAATATCCACTTCTTTCGCTGGCTGTAGCATAAGAGTAGCAGAGCAATGAAAAATTCATTATTCTCAATGTGCATGATGGCTAATGGTTATTGTGGATTCAAGGCAGTAGTTGCCCGGTTACTAAACTAGGATCAAATGGCCTTTTTTTAATTATTATTGTCTTGAATATGAATGATGTTTTTTCTGTGTTATTATTATCACCCTGTCGCCCATATGGCCTTCAATCTATGGCACATGGATAGATAGTTATATGTCTGTGTTACCGTCCCCGTATGTCTTATTTACTAATAAGATATACGGCGGCTGTTCACCACAGACGCCTGCCCTACGGCTACCAGCCGGGGCAGCTGCGGACACTGTCTGACGCGTCCTTGCCAAGTGCCATCAACCTCGGTCTTCGAGGCATCAGCTGCGGTCGCCGCCCACTGTTCGACCTGCCCTTCATCGAGACACGTCAGTTGTGCTCGCTGGAGCAAGAGAAGACATCCCCGACGGAGGACTCGTTCGCCATACAGGTGCGTATGGTGTAGAGTAATGTGTAGCAGGTGCGTCATTCCATAGCGTTGTAGCGCTTACATTTTTCCGGCGTTAAAAACGTTCCGATTGACATTTCTGCGCATGCGCGATATATGTAAAAATTAATCATCAATGTGCTGCGAAAAGACAAAACATTTATGGTATAAATACTACAGGTTGTTCGTTAAGATGTATATAACGTCTCAGCAAAGCTATTTGTCGCAAATTAACATGAGTCAAACACGTTTTGAGGCATATTTTGATAGCAAGCGTAACAGTAGTGACGTGACAGCAGTGCGCCATAATCCGTGACAGTGATTGATAAAAAACGCAATATTTTATTGCATTGAACGACATTTTAAGACTCTTCACAATAATCATCACAGGAGAGTTAACGAACAGCTCGTGGCATTTTTACCGAAAATGCTTTGTTGTTTCGCTGGACATTGATGATTTTATATTTATTGCGCATGCGCAGAAACGTCAATCGGAACGTTTTTAACGACCCGAAAAATGTAATCGCATCCAGTCCTTGGGACTATTTTACTTACGTAATGCTCTTCGCGCCCACTGGCACATAGGGCAGAAACAACCCAGATAGCCAAACGATATTGGCCCGATATCGGCCCGATCTCGGCCATCTCGGCACCGACATCGGCCCGATCTCGGCATACGACATCGGCCCGATCTCGGGCATCTCGGCCCTATGTCGAACCGAGATAGCCGACATCGGCCCGATCTAGGTTTTGCACATGGGATCGATCTCGGTCCGATCTCGGCAATCTCGGCTGCATCTATAGTATGCCTAGATGAAACCGATATAGCCTATATGCAGCTGAGATCCCCGAGATCGGACCGAGATCGGACCGAGATCGGTGAGATCCCCGAGATCGGACCGAGATTGGACCGATCTCGGCAATCTTGGTTGCATCTAGGCTATATCGGTTTCATCTAGGCATACTGCCTAGATGAAACCGATATAGCCTATATTACTTGGATACACTATAGGCTAGCTGTGTGTGACTTAATTAGTAGGTAACAAAGAATGCAATGACAGATTCATCCCACAGTGGCATAGTTTCCGAGGTTCTTCTCTTAACCCTGTCTCGATTCCTGTCTTCGGACCCCATGAACCATTTGGACAGACACTTCTGGATCGCTTTGTCTATAGGGCCTACGTGGTGTCTTCATTTCTCACGATGTCTTCTGCAATTAAAATGAAAGAGACATTAAGCTAGATACCATCTATATTTAACTAATATCACAGACTGAACAACAAAATAATTGTTTACAAAACTATATATATATATATATATATATATATATATATATATATATATATATATATATATATATATATATATATAGTTTTGTAAACAATTATATAAAAAACAAATGTATATAGGTTTCCACAGAATCAAGCGTGCGCATATAAATTCATGCCACAAACGATTTGTTAAATCTAGAAATGTACAAAGGTTTACAACAAAATAAATGATTGTATAAACGTACCTTCTCCATTGTAGCTGTGCTTCTGTCTAAATCCTCTCTGTCAGTGCAGTCAAGAAGCAGGGAACCTAGTCTCAAAGGTCACTATACTTTATGGGCAATACTATATTAGGCACAAGTGTAAAAGAAAAGGACTTGGGAGTTACAGTTAGTGCCGACATGACAGTTTCAGAGCAATGTGGACTTGCTGCTGCAAAAGGAAATCAAATTTTAGGATTAATTAGAAGAAACATCACATATATGGATAAGACTTTAATAATACCACTGTACAAGGCAATAGTTAGGCCACACTTAGAATATTGCATTCAGGCATGGAGGCCATATTAAAAGAAAGACATTGATAAACTTGAAAGAATTCAAAGGAGGGCAACTAAACTAATTCAAGAACTTAAACATTTATTCTATGAAAGACGCCTGTTAGAATGTAGATTGACAACATTAGAAACTAGAAGATTAAGAGGAGACCTAATAGAAGTTTTTTAAATATTGAATGGATATGAAGATATTGATAGCAACATTTTTTTCAAACTAAAAGAAGATAGTGTGACAAGGGGGCATAAGGCAGCGTTAGTCAAGCCATACTCTAGATTAGATAAAATAAAATTCTCCTTCTCCCAGAGAACAATAACTGATTGGAATAATTTAAGTCATGATTGTGTAAATGCCAGCAGTGTAAATATGTTTAAAAATAAAATTGACAATTATCTGGCAAGGGCGGGCTATACCTAGGTTGAACACTTAAATGTTTTAGAAATTATTTTAATACTGATTAAATTATTTATTCATATAATTATTTTAATTAATTTATTATTATAAAAAATGGTGTTATTGTAGGATATGTTATGTATTTATTTATTTTACTTGTATATTTTTTTTAGAGACAACGTATACATTTTATTTTACTTATGTATTTTTAGAGACAACGCATTTTAATTAGCAGCATTTTAGTGCATTTTATAATATTGTATATTTAATTTTTTTTAGGTGAACACTCGATAAGCCATAGGCTTCCTTGTTCACGTGCCGTCTGGAGCTTGGTTCTGGACGGCAACTTGTTAAACCTTGTTAAACCTTGTTACCTCCAGTGTTCCAGGCCTGTCAGGCTCTGGACTCCCCAGCTGGACTGCTGTTACATCACTAGCGTTGGTGTCACTGGGGCTGTAGTCCCTGAAGTCTCTCCATGGGGTATCATCAGGCTAGGCTAAATTTAAGGACTTTGGAGTTCACTGACAGTTCAAGCTACTTTCAACTATGAGAAGACATGCTTTGGAATAGTTTTGTTACAAAATAAACTAATATTGTTTTGAATATATTTTCACAGACTGGAATTTATTTGGATGTTCAAACTGTTTCTTCTAAAGATTATTTTCTGAGAAGAGTTTTTTTTTATAAAAAAAATAGTTTTTAAAAACACTTACGTGCAGGGAATATTATGTAGGTACACCCTTGATTGTATTTTAGTAGGCCCTGTGGCGGACAGCGGGACAATCTGATTACAGTGGCGCACTAAATATTGGAAACAGTGAATAAAAAATAAACACATCTAAACTCGCCCAAATTCTCTACAAATTACTACATTCACCACAATTAATACGATATGTATTAAATTAGTTTTGCATACGTTCATATTTGTAAAGGATATACAACATTTTATTTACTGCCATACCCTTGCTGCATAATGACATGGCCTATCTTGGTCTGATCTCGGTCCGATGTCGGCTGCATAGGTGCCTACATACTGCCAGTATCGCCAACATCGGATCGATATTGGCCCGATGTCGGCTGCATATGTGCGTACAGCCAGTATAGCCAACATCGGACCGATAGCGGCCCGACATAGGAGAGATAGGCCCGACATAGGAGAGATAGGCCCGAGATTGCCGAGATGCAGCCGATATCTGGCCGATATAGGTGGCTCTCTGGGAAGGGTCCTCCAGTTCCTCCTGTCAACAGCTTGCTTTGCGGCCTGACACCAGCTTAGATGTAGTCATCGGGATTGCCCAGGTTCAATTGAACACCCCTCTGGGAAGCAATCGTTGAATTTGGAAATGCAAATGCTGCGTTCTGTTCCAATGCGTGCGTGTGTACCGTGAATACGAATGGACATTCATGTCATATGTACCTGTACTGATGTCAAAAATTATGCTTCGAGGTCATAGGCCTACCTTGCAAATTGCTTACGTTGTCATTAGCTTACTAAACACAGTTAGTTGGATAGAATATCTTTGCGATAGTTATACAGTCTTTGGAAAAATATTAGTTAATAAATAATAAACAAGGACCAGACTGTCTTCCTTTAATGCAGACGGGGGTGAAATACGGAGAAGTCGAAACAATTTATATTTGAAATCCTTATTCCCTACAACATGCACTAGCGTAATACAACGGTTTGCTCTATGTGAAGCATTTATTAAGATACGGAAGAGTTGAACTTGGCAGCCGTTTTGGAACATGGCCTTCCTCTAGTAATGCTCGTGTTTTGAAAAATATTAAGGCTATTTTAGGTATTACTCAAATCAGCATTCAAACTTAAATACCGATTATACACGTGTCTGTTGGGCAGAACTACTTGTTATCGCCACGTGTCTGTCGGCAGTTGGTCGAGGATTGCAATGCGCAGACGGCCGACTCTGCCGACGACAACAGTCCAGGCAAGAGCTGGAGCGACAGCCAGGCTGAAGCGCACCGGAGTGTCGCAGTGCTGCCGGGCATCGTCACTCGACCCTTCGTCGTCCGCAGCCCCCACTCCAAGTTGCAGCAGGATAAGTGTGCCTCGTCTCGCACCAAACAGCTGAGAAGCTTGATGGACCGGTCCATGTCCTCGACACAGTGATCGCCGTAGATGAACTGTCGGTGGGTGTTATAGTATGAACAAGTGAGAGCGAGAGCGAGAGACAGAGCAAGCGAGAGTGAGAGCGAGAGCGAGTGCGAGAGCGAGAGCGAGTTCCCTGGCTCCTGATTATGAACACTTTTGACTACATGTTGACACCGTATAATGGGTTTGTCAAGAATCTTGCCTCGTTACCTACACTGCATGGACGACCCCAACAGTCTTTGTACATATATCTGCGGGTGTTCTATACAGCTAGCTGTGTTAACCTAATGGCCTAATTGATATAAAAGGAACGCGTAACACTCAGGTGTGTACGTGTTTGAGGCTTTTAATTTCTGCGATAAAGTCTTGGCAGATCTGACTTTAGCGAAAGACGAAGTCGATAAGGTTCGACTGCAACTACACTCTAGTTCACGGAATGTGTTGACAGATACTCCGCTTGGTGACACAAATGAAATGGCACGTTAAACAAATTGGATTAGATGGAACAGTGACAACATCAAATAGTATCACTCAAAACAGTGGCTTTTACTTGCCGTAAGTCTGCCGAGACTCTGAGAGGCATTGTGGACGAATACGTTGGTACGCCTGTATTGCAGGCCAGTTATGGGCGTTTGTCACCGAAACCGTTAAAGTTGTCTCGTCTGTTGTGAAGTACACCAAGCGTACGATGTTGCTGCTTGAATTTCACTATTAAATGACAGAAGCTAAGTATACCGGCCGAGAACGAAGCGATTCACACCTGTTTCACCCTTCAACAAAACCCCAAACAAAGGGAAGTTGCTATCGCTGGTCACCCTGATAGCGATATAATAAATAAATAATAAACAAGGACCAGATATATATATATATATATATATATATATATATATATATATATATATATATATATATATTATATGTGTGTATATGTATATGTATATTATATATATATATATATATATATATATATATATATATATATATACATATATTATATGTGTGTATATGTATATGTATATTATATATATATATATATATATATATATATATATATATATATATATATATATATATATATATATATATATATATATATATATATATATATATATATATATATATATATATATATATATGAATAAACTTGTAAACGCGAGTATATAGCTAAGGCCGTTGACATCCGTCTTATACTAAGTGTGCCATCTATAGAGAGTTTCTATTCAAATCACGTGACATTAACCTGCTGTTAAACTGTGAGTACACGCTGCAGTTGGCTTGTTTCAGTAATATTAATTAATAGATTCCGTACAACGATTTGTTATGAATGATTTATTAAATAAATAAATAAATAAAATAAACTTATATAGCGCCAAATCTAGCTTAAAAACTATTCAGGGCGCTTTACATGTACATGATAACATGTTCTTAAAACTAATTACCCAAATGTATGACTAAAACAAAATTAACTGTATGTTATATAAAAGTGCATAAAGACAGACTAATAAAAACATTATCAATAAATAAATATAGAAAGGCTAAAAAACATAAATACACAAGGTCATTTAAGGCAGAAGTAATGTTCTCTTCGATGCATTGTCTCTTCATTTAATTATTTCTGCACCAGCCAAAGTATTGTTTAAAATATAGCGTCTTTAAGGCATTCTTAAAAGAGTTTCATTGCACAGTTCTCGTAATGAGAACGGTAGTCTGTTCCACAGGTCCGGAGCAGCTGCGGGGAAACTCGCATCTCCAGCTTTGCAATTTGTTTTAGGTCTTTTAAGCTGTTGGGTTCCCTCTGAGCGGGAGCGCGTTTGAATGAACTGAACCGGCGTGCAAAGAACGAAATTATCAAAGCTTCGAAACAGCACATCGATGGTACATTGGGTTCTCTGAGAGCCTGATGCTATCCCCCCAGTTTGAGGTGGCGATGACGTCTTTGTTGACGCGAATTGTGACGTAATAATTTTTTTTTATTATAGCGTGTGATTTGCTAACAAAATTGGTAAGTTCACGACGGGTGAGATAGCCGATTGGAACTAATTAATAATCACAGCCCAGTGCTGCCTTCGTACGCTCCAAGTCAGCAGCGATCGGCGGCGGAAATGCCGACTTTAAATACTGCAGGAAAACGCAGACGAATTAATACGCTAAAGGGATTCATCTTCGACCCCAAGACGGGCTACCTCGTGAAGATGCTAAATACCGGACCGCGGAAGGACACCCGCTCGAAGCAGGCGGTTGTCAGAAAGTCGCCAGGGATACGCTCGGCCGTGTGGAACTCTCGGTGTGCGTGGCAGGCGACGCCTGCACGAGGCCGTACGGTCGAATCGACCGGAAGTGAGCCGATACGGTCAATCTTGCGAATCCGGCTCCCGTCGGCTGGTCCTCGGCTAACTCAATCCGTATCCAAACTAGCAACGATCATCAGCGACGACGAGGACAACGAAGCAACGGACGCGATCTCGATCATCAACAAAGACAAAGAGCTCGACTTACCGACGAAGTGGTGCTGATCGCATTCGCCAGGACGCACGCGCGCATCCTGCAGGACACCAGTCGAACTGCAGAGCGTCGCCATCCGGAGACCTTGCATGCCGAGCCGACTGAGACGAGTGTCGTCAGAATCACCGTCGGTTCGCTGCCAGACGGCGAAGCAGCAGCGTTCGGCGTCGGTCGGTCCGCCCGTCGCCCGACTTTGCTACACGCACGCGCCGGCAACACGCCCCGGCAAGCCGCCGGCGCCCAGCGAGCCCGCTGCCGCCGCCGCCGACATCGACAAGTTACGTCCGTTGGTAAGGACGGTCGTCATCGAGCCGAAGCTGAAGCCGTCGCTCATCTCGCTCGAGGCGGCCAACGCGCCGCAGCGCGAGCGCCAGAAGATACTCGACGACGAGTCGATCGCCATCTGGCTCGTGACGCAGTGCAACGCGCCGAGGCCAGACGTGTCGGACGACGAGCGCAGCCTCTCGGTCGGGTCGACGCCACGTATCCAGTCCCAGTCCCAGTCCTCGGCCACCGTCTACAAGGTTCACCGGAAGCAGGAGAAGACGGGTGAATTGGTCGGCAACGACAGCGACACTTCGGCAAAGATAGCCGCAAGCGGCAGCACCAGCCCCCGGAAGTGTTACAGGTAGGGACAGCTGACTGTTCGTCAAGGCAGGCATACCGTCTTTCATTGGGTGTGCGTAAGAGTTCGCGTCGTTGCCCTGTGCATTTTGGCCTACAGTAGACTGTCCATGTTTCGCAGGCATAGAGGAGAGTGGTCATGACTACAGCTTTGTAGACTTCCAGCTTTGTTTGTAGATTGAGTCATTGTCGTTCCCAAACATTCCTACGAAGCCTTCCGAAAGCTGTGCTCGCTTTGGAAATTCTTACGTCAACCTCGTTGTTGATAAGCACATTACTGGACAAGGTACTGCCGAGATATGTGAACTTGTTTACAGTTAGCAGCTTCTTCTTGACTTTGATAGTTGGATCTGACTAGTTTGTGTGTGGTGCTGGCTGAAACATGACCTCCGGTTTCTTTGTGCTTATGGTAAGTCCAAAGGCATCGCAGGCAGACGAAAATGTGTCCATGTTCCGCTGTATCTCATCTTCTGAGCTGGCTTTTAGAGCGCAGTCATCAGCAAACAGAAAGTCACGCGCACTCCTTCTCTTTGGTTCTGACTTGCAGTCTCCTCAGATTAAACAGTTCGCCATCAGTGCGGCAGCGGATGGCCATGGAGTCTGTGTCGTCGTGGAATGCAGTTTTTGGCATGGCAGAGAAAACCATACTGAAGAGTGTGGGAGCCAGCACGCAACCTTGTTTGACGCCATTTGTGACCTGGATGGTTTCTGACGACTCTCCTTCATCCAGGACTCTAGCCAGCATTCCGTCATGAAATGACTTGACTGTGGCTATGAACGTCTCTGGAATGCCATATTTAGCCATGATCTTCCAGAATCACTCGCGGCAAATCGTATCGAATGCCTTGGTGAGATCAACAAATGCTGTGAAAAGATTGCAGTGTTGTTCTTGGCACTTCTTCTGTAGTTGTCGTGCTGCAGAAATCATGTCGGTGGTGCGTCGTCCTTTTCTAAAGCCGCACTGGTTCTCGGGCAGAAGTCCATGTTCAAGGTGCACCAGTATGCGACTCAGGAGCACTTGTGCAAGTATCTTTCCTGCAAATGAGACGAGAAAAATGCTACGGTGGTTGTCGCAGCACAACTGGTTACCTTTTCTCGTGTAGAGAAATACAATAGAAGCATCCCTAAGGCCCTGCAGGACTCCCTCTGCACTCCAGATTGTTTCAAATAGCTCACTGTTCTTGATAGTTCCACACGGTTGTGTGCAACCAGCCTTGTCGAATTCAGCTGGGATTGCATCAGATCCAGGAGCCTTGTCATTTGAAAGTGCTGCTATGGCCTTCTCCACCTCAGTTACACAAGGTGGATCATCAAGAGACATGTTCAACTTCACCTGGGGTAGCTGAGTTAGCACATCCTTGTTTATATGTGAGCGATTTAGTACACTGTCAAAGTGTTCGGCCCATCTGTGTAGGATCTCTGCTTTGTCCGTTAGTAGTCCGCACACACGCACACATGCAAACATACACACCTGCTGTGTAAAACACTGAGCACGGCTTTTTCACTCTACTTTGCTCCAGTTCACCCAGTTGCATGAACTAATACCTCGCAATAAACGGTGGTGGATATCATTTGTGTACGGATACTCTTCCCGCAGAAGTCAAGATGCTGTTCGTTTGAACAGGTCTGCCAGCGAGTAAATTGTGAAGTGCTTTGAGCAATCCTGAAGACTGGATACTTGCCTTTATTGTTTTACACTGCCATTTTCTCCTTGTCCCGCCAGCACTCTGACGCGACTCGGCCAAACATCTATACAATCGGCCAACTTCGTGCGTCCGCGAAGCGACGAATGCTTTCAGACTCCGCTGCCGAAGAGCTTCTGCAGCTCGCGAGGTTACGGCGCCTTCCGGTCGATGAAGCCTTCGCGCACGCGCCTGCTCGGCTCGCACCCCACGCACGGGGCGCTCGCCGGGCTCCAGCGGCCGCACTACGAATACAGCATCTTCGCAAACCGGAACAGGTAGTGACCGGTTTCATCTTCGTTATTTTTTCTCACATAATTCAATCATCACAATAGGAATGTACATCGATTTAACTGACGCCGGTTTAGTTGGTGGTTCTGTTTAATTAAAGTAATACGATTTATTTAGTGTTCGAACCTTAACGTACACTTATCTATTTCCAAATTATGAAACGTTTATACACATTAATAACATTATAGTTCACATTTTAATATATCTATGTAGCATGTTCATCGTTACAAATGGTGTATCCCTTAATTTTGTTTTGACCAAAACATTATTGAGGGAGGGCAAACGGCTACATGTTATCTTCAAATGCGAATATGTCTGCCGTTAATGGCAGTGAACAGTCTTTAAAATATCACAAGCTATCATATTTTATTCAAAGTGTTATGCCATATTGTATATATTCGGAAAAAGTAAGTCAAGAAATAACACATCATGTGGTATTTTGTAAACTATATGATTGTCATCGATTTGGTGTCGTAAGGTCGTGTAAGACAACTGATCGGTTACGCTATTAAAATCGTTGTAATTCCTTGCTACCGAACAAAACATGTACTTGATAAAAAAATCAAGGGCAAAACGCAAGCGACAGGTGCTGACTGGTCCCTGCATGAATAGTGTTTTAGTCCTTACAATTCACCGGCTGAACTTCTTCGTGTCGTTGTCCCGCTTTATGATTTGCCTGACCGAGACAGCAACATAGCTTTCGTCTTCTCATTGAATCGGCAGTAGGTTTGATGAAGCTGTTTCTTGTTGATGGTAGGCTTGTCCCGTCCGCCGTCGCCATCGCTGACAGTGGCAATATTAATTACGATGAAACAAAACTCGCAATGCGTACACAGGTGTTAGGACAACGGTTAAAAGAAAACAAATGTAGCTAATTCAACGTTCACAGGGGCTGAGATAAAACAATAAATACCTTACTACCCGAAGGGGGAGACATTCAACGCAATCTTAGCTTAATGATTTAGAAATAAGTTTGACGCTTCATATGTATGCAGGGTGTTTTATGTTGGGCATGACTCAGGGTAAATTATATTCTAACGAAGCGAAAAGACAATTGTTTGCGTTGGTGCATGTATTAATAAAAACAAACCATTTGCAATACCAGTATAGTTTACTAGGAAAACGTTGCTGAAACCTCAACAAAAATGTGCATGGACAGCGACATGTCTACTCTTCCCAGTTAATCTGTCGCAGATTTGGGAACATCACTATTGCTTGTGACGCCAAATAAACACTTCTTATGCAGTGTTTCCCGCAAGTCTGGATTCATGGGGGAAATTATGAAAACCGGCTCCAATAAGCAGAGTGGTTGACGGAAATTTCGCATGTTCAGCATATTGTGGTTTAGCCCATTCACAAAATTTCATCCGTCGGTTGCGATCATCTTCGCGCAGTTTGTCTTCAGTGGATCCTGTTTCCTTAAATTAATCAATATTAATTATTTTTCCTGTGATTCTAGACTTATGGGACTGTGTGTTGCAGCCAACAGTTTGCTACTGTTCTCAATAATAATAATTTATCAACTGATCAACTGATCAACTGACTATGTCGATTACTTTGAGTGGTGTAAGCTGTGTTTAGGATTATGTTAATATTCATACCCCGATGGCATGTCGTAAAGCAGACTACGATGTAAATAATCGCAGAAATATATTGCTGTTTATAAATTGTAAAATGTTCTATATCCCCAAGGAACACTGTACGGCATTCTTGAAGTCGTTCATGGATATTAAACTGTAACTCGTCCTCTCAATCGAAGAGAATACGAGAAATCAATTAACGAGTTAGCGTAGCAAAACTAGGAACGAGGCACATTATTACCGACGATACACCTGGACGCTTATTGGTAAATTCCCTGCGCCATGATAAGATGTCTGCCTGTATGCTATCCGGCGGTTTACTAGAATCTTCTACTCTGAGACAGCATTCCAAGTTAAAGGGATTCTGTCGGACCCGTGAGTGACTCTTTCGTGTCCCAAATTAAAGGGTTTGTTTCAGAACGTTAAACTCTTTGTAATGTACATAATCCTGTCAACATAATTAGTTCGTTTAATTATATGCCTTTAGTTTATTCGAATTATGGCATACCAGTTACATATAGACGGATCGTACCTAAACTAAAAACTGTTATTTGAGACACGAAAGAGATTCATTTTCAATAATATTACCAGGGTCATTAGTGATTAATACAATATAATTCTAATGGAACGAAAGCATAGGGTTACATGTAATAGTTACCTATATTAACTAAAACGATGTATACAATAAAAACTTTATATTATCAAGGAATCCTTTTTCATCATCATTTGAAACATGACATAATTCCTTTTGTATCCTAAAGAACCCCTTGAACTCTCTTATGTGTTTAGCATGTGATGATACTAATCTAGGGGTGTACGCAACTGTTCGTAGTTCGGCCTGTGATTTACTTTTAGAAGAATATATGCTTGTGATGACTGAATTATGTGAGAAAAAATAACGAAGACAAAACCGGTCACTACCTGTTCCGGTTTGCGAAGATGCTGTATTCGTAGTGCGTCCGCTGAAGCCCGGCGAGCGCCCCGTGTGTGGGGTACGAGCCGAGCAGGCGCGTGCGCGAAGGCTTCATCGACCGGAAGGCGCCGTAACCTCGCGAGCTGCAGAAGCTCTTCGGCAGCGGAGTCTGAAAGCATTCGTCGCTTCGCGGACGCACGAAGTTGGCCGACTGTATAGATGTTTGGCCGAGTCGCGTCAGAGTGCTGGCGGGACAAGGAGAAAATGGCAGTGTAAAACAATAAAGGCAAGTATCCAGTCTTCAGGATTGCTCAAAGCACTTCACAATTTACTCGCTGGCAGACCTGTTCAAACGAACAGCATCTTGACTTCTGCGGGAAGAGTATCCGTACACAAATGATATCCACCACCGTTTATTGCGAGGTATTAGTTCATGCAACTGGGTGAACTGGAGCAAAGTAGAGTGAAAACATCGTGCTCAGTGTTTTACACAGCAAGTTTGTATGTGTGCGTGTGTGCGTGTGTGCGTGTGTGCGTGTGTGCGTGTGTGCGTGTGTGCGTGTGTGCGTGTGTGCGTGTGTGCGTGTGTGCATGTGTGCGTGTGTGTGAACACAAAACTGTTCTACGATGCTCTGAAAACCATATATGGTACACAGACCACAGGGTCGTCCCCAATGTTGAGTGCTGACGGATCTACACTACTAACGGACAAAGCAGAGATCCTACACAGATGGGCCGAACACTTTGACAGTGTACTAAATCGCTCACATATAAACGAGGATGTGCTAGCTCAGCTACCCCAGGTGAAGTTGAACATGTCTCTTGATGATCCACCTTGTGTAACTGAGGTGGAGAAGGCCATAACAGCACTTTCAAATGACAAGGCTCCTGGATATGATACCATCCCAACGGAATTCGACAAGGCTGGTTGCACACAACCGTGTGCAACTATCAAGAACAATGAGCTATTTGAAACAATCTGGAGTGCAGGGCTTTAGGGATGCTTCTATTGCATTTCTCTACACGAGAAAAGGTAACCAGTTGTGCTGCGACAACCACCGTGGCATTTCTCTCGTCTCATTTGCAGGAAAGATACTTGCACGAGTGCTCCTGAGTCGCCTACTGGTGCACCTTGAACATGGACTTCTGCCCGAGAACCAGTGCGGCTTTAGAAAAGGACGACGCACCACCGACATGATTTCTGCAGCACAACTACAGAAGAAGTGCCAAGAACAACACTGCAATCTTTTCACAGCATTTGTTGATCTCACCAAGGCATGCGATACGATTTGCCGCGAGTGATTCTGGAAGATCATGGCTAAATATGGCATTCCAGAGACGTTCATAGCCACAGTCAAGTCATTTCATGAGTGAATGCTGGCTAGAGTCCTGGATGAAGGAGAGTCGTCAGAAACCATTCAGGTCACAAATGGCGTCAAACAAGGTTGCGTGCTGGCTCCCACACTCTTCAGGATGGTTTTCTCTGCCATGCCAAAAACTGCATTCCACGACGACACAGACTCCATGGCCATCCGCTGCCGCACTGATGGCGAACTGTTTAATCTGAGGAGACTGCAAGTCAGAACCAAAGAGAAGGAGGGCGCGTGACTTTCTGTTTGCTGATGACTGCGCTCTAAAAGCCAGCTCAGAAGATGAGATGCAGCGGAACATGGACACATTTTCGTCTGCCTGCGATGCCTTTGGACTTACCATAAGCACAAAGAAACCGGTGGTCATGTTTCAGCCAGCACCACACACAAACTAGTCAGATCCAACCATCACAGTCAAGAAGAAGCTGCTAACTGTAAACAAGTTCACATATCTCGGCAGTACCTTGTCCAGTAATGTGCTTATCAACAACGAGGTTGACGTAAGAATTTCCAAAGCGAGCACAGCTTTCGGAAGGCCTCGTAGGAATGTTTGGGAACGACAATGACTCAATCTACAAACAAAGCTGGAAGTCTACAAAGCTGTAGTCATGACCACTCTCCTCTATGCCTGCGAAACATGGACAGTCTACTGTAGGCCAAAATGCACAGGGCAACGACGCGAACTCTTACGCACACCCAATGAAAGACGGTATGCTTGCCTTGACGAACAGTCAGCTGTCCCTACCTGTAACACTTCCGGGGGCTGGTGCTGCCGCTTGTGGCTACCTTTGCCGAAGTGTCGCTGTCGTTGCCGACCAATTCACCCGTCTTCTCCTGCTTCCGGTGAACCTTGTAGACGGTGGCCGAGGACTGGGACTGGGACTGGATACGTGGCGTCGACCCGACCGAGAGGCTGCGCTCGTCGTCCGACACGTCTGGCCTCGGCGCGTTGCACTGCGTCACGAGCCAGATGGCGATCGACTCGTCGTCGAGTATCTTCTGGCGCTCGCGCTGCGGCGCGTTGGCCGCCTCGAGCGAGACGAGCGACGGCTTCAGCTTCGGCTCGATGACGACCGTCCTTACCAACGGTCGTAACTCGTCGATGTCGGCGGCGGCGGCAGCAGCGGGCTCGCTGGGCGCCGGCGGCTTGCCGGGGCGTGTTGCCGGCGCGTGCGTGTAGCAAAGTCGGGCGAAGGGCGGACCGACCGACGCCGAACGCTGCTGCTTCGCCGTCTGGCAGCGAACCGACGGTGATTCTGACGACACGTTGACGATGCTCGGCATGCAAGGTCTCCGGATGGCGATGCTCTGCAGTTCGACTGGTGTCCTGCAGGATGCGCGCGTGCGTCCTGGCGAATGCGATCGGCACCACTTCGTCGGTGAGTCGAGCTCTTTGTCTATGTTGATGACCGGGACCGCGTCCGTTGCTTCGTTGTCCTCGTCACCGCTGATGATCGTTGCTAGTTTGGATACGGATTGAGTTAGCCGAGGACCAGCCGACGGGAGCCGGATTCGTAAGATTGACCGTATCGGCTCACTTCCGGTCGATCCGACCGTACGGCCTCGTGCAGGCGTCGCCTGCCACGCACACCGAGAGTTCCACATGGCCGAGCGTATCCCTGGCGACTTCCTGACAACCGCCTGCGTCGAGCGAGTGTCTTTCCGCGGTCCGATATTTAGCATCTTCACGAAGTAGCCCGTCTTGGGGTCGAAGGTGAATCCCTTTAGCGTGTTAATTCGTCTGCCTTTTCCTGCAGTATTTAAAGTCGGCATTTCCGCCGCCGATCGCTGCTGACCTGGAGCGTACGAAGGCAGCACTGGGCTGTGATTATTAATTAGTTCCAATCGGCTATCTCACCCGTCGGGAACTTACCAATTTTGTTAGCAAATTACACGCTATAATAAAAAATATTCATTACGTCACAATTCGCGTCAACAAAGACGTCATCGCCACCTCAAGCTGGGGGGATAGCATCAGGCTCTCAGAGAACCCAATGTACCATCGACGTGCCGTTTCGAAGCTTTGATAATTTCGTTCTTTGCACGCCGGTTCAGTTCATTCAAACGCGCACATCTAAGCGTTCGTCGTAAAAAAACATCACCTGTCATCCCAGATCCTGTTTGCTGACGTTCGCACCAAGATATGCCTAGGTACTGATGTATATATATATTTCTACATATCCACTTCATTGTGCTATTTGTCATCGATCTTTGTCGGTGCATTTTATGTTCATCCTCAATATGTTGTGACAACATATTATACATTTTCTACGCCTGCTGCATCGGTGCGTTAGTTTCGTCATTCAGAGTTTTACCAGACATGTTGCGAAAATGTAGTATTGAAATTCACGAAATATCACCATCTCATTTGTTTCCGAATAGTAAATTGTATATTGGATGCTATGCGCAAAGTATCCACGTATCCAGGTCGTTCTTCATTGGCACCGTGGCTTGGAGACAATTGTGCTTCCGCTCGTGGCTGAAGCACTGTCGTCCGATTCGGCATGAGAATGCTTCGTGTCAATCTAGTGTGTTTCGGGGCATTCCGCCTACCCGTCGCCTTCTGACCACAATTAGGTATGAACTAGACAATTCCTTCAACCGGTGCCACGTGTACCATGCATCAGAAGGCTAGCTAGCGTTTAGTTATCAAAGTCGTTCTCCAAATGTGCTTCTTTAAATTAGGAAATCGTCGTATTCAGCCACTAGCTAAAGTGCGCTATAAAATCCGTATTGCGTTTCATTTATTGTTCGACTATACAGCACCAGTTCCCATTTTATCAGCTCTTACGTGTTGCGAATGATGATGTTCGTTCATCATCGACTACGATGGACGGATGCCATCACATGCCATTCATGTAGGGGAAGTAGGGGCATATCCGCACACCGAGGCATGTCCGCACAGCCTATTATTTGCGTATCCCGTAACATATGGTTAGATACGCTGTTATGTGTATTACTTTAACTGTAAGACGTGCATATACATTTTCTTTCATAATTCCAAATTGCATTTTAATGTTTTATGATGTGTGAAATAATGGATACTTTCATAAGTAGCATTTTCGCGCAATTCATAATTATTCACGTGTTGGATGCTTGGGGCATGTTCGCACAGGCCTGTGTGGTCATGCCCCACCCGCTGTATTTCGTGCATCGGTGCTTATAATATTAAATAGTCTACTTAGATATATATTTAAATACTTCAGTTGCTTACCAGAAATAATATAGGAAACTTTGATGTGAGATAGTATATGATGATTATTATAATTATTTAATATTATCAAACTTATTATATCATTCAACGCTTCGTCAATGTGTAATAGGCTATATCGCGTTGACGTCACGTTTTCCTTATCATTAGGTCCGTTAAAGAAATAAAGCTTAAATGATCATTGCTCATAGACTAAAATAACCAAGATGACAAATGATGTATAATCTAGAATACAGAAATTTGCCCGTATACGTCAGTCCATACAAAGCCAACAGCCGACAAACTGAGGTTTTAGTTTGACTTTGCGCTTTACGAGACTATGCCGTTTTAGCTAGAAGGCTTCAGACAAGCTGGGTTGCAAACTTTGACTTTCCCCGTTACAAATCCATGCTGTTGTTTGCTGCGACTCTCAAGGAGCAATAAACGTGGACTACGATTCAAGGCCACTGTATTTTCTAAACTTTACGTATAGTATGAAAACTAGAAACCGGTGATTTATGTTCTCTGCTGTTTTTTTTTTATAGTAATGCACGTGTCAGTAGTGTACACATACCAATACATATTATTATTGCAATTAATGGTCAGCTCTGTGAGACCAGCTGTTGTTTCGCCATTCCTGGGGCATAACCGCACACAGTGCCCCGTACGTTGGGGCATGTCCGCACAATGATATGCATCTACATTTGGGCAAATATTTAAATATCTGATGGGATATGCGATTTCTTAGCTAACTAACAACAAAGTAATATGATTGCTCATTCTGAATACTAAATATCACCATCTTAGCACACACAGTGCATTATCTATAGCTTGTTTCACCTTAAGTGTGCGGACATGCCCCTACTTCCCCTACTCGTATTTTATGCGTGCATGCAAGTATGAACATACGAGTGTCTGCTGCATATGTGAGCAATAATTCGTCCAAGGACAGACGCGTAACACTAGTCTACGTATCAACATCAAGCTCAACACAATATCCATTTAATTCATTTTATTATAAAATCCGTAATACATATCAAAATATAAGTCATCCGGCGGACTTAATTAGTTGTTGTCGACGCTGCATTATTTCATAGAACTAACCAGTTTGCTGTTGATCATATAAGTCAGACATGTTCAGCTTCAACGCTTCTGTTGGTTGACAAAATACAGAATCATTTTATCAGATGAAAAAGAAAAATGAAACCGCAATGCTGATAGTGTGCAAATGTCTGTGGAGGAGTGTGCTAACATTACAATGGCCGAATATCAAATACCAGAAAATGAGTGGCGACCAACATTCTGACACTGAAACAACAACAATACATAATGGATTCTGGAATGATAATGCTAAGAGAATTTCCTTATCCAAGTTGTGATGCTACAAATATATTAACATCCAAAATAGCTATAACTCAAATCTCTTATAGACGTACTACTGCAAAGTCAATCAGACTTATATTAAATTCCATAGTACTTTTTAAAAATGGCTGTGAATGAGTCTGCAGAATATTGCAGTGAATCACGGAGAACATGTCCAGTACCAAATACAGTTGTAATAAAATAAATTTCTGTCTGTCCTGATATACACGTAGACACCCATGGAATGTTATGAACTGAAACATGCTATTTACAACACACATAAAAGATACGTGATGTGACTGACGTAAGTGAGGTGACATCTGTCACAGTTTGCAGCAGACATGTTCAAGTTATGTACACAAGCAAAGGTGCAAAATACTTTAAAAACACAAGAATTACAGTAGAAAATGTACCGGTTAGAAATCGCTTAAAGCCTACACAGAGATTGTGAAAAGCACTACTGTAAACTAGAGATATTTCCCACGATCGTCCGCCCACTACTACTTATATACATCTTAAAAAAGTTTAGCAAAAAACTACAGTAGTGTCGGGTGGCTAACAACTGTGTTACGAATGATAGTTGGTCAAACCTGTTGGTTCAAACACTACACCTTAACCCCGACAGCTCCAATACACTTCTCTTTCTTGAAATGTCTTTCACATGGCACAGATATGCCCGTGTCACATCTGACACACGCCACTCACTTTGTCACAAAACAATCAATTTGAAACTTAATCTATAAAATCTAAATAAAAATTATAAATTGTTATGCACATCGAGATGGTAGAGACGTTTGTTTTAGTTTTGTGAAACACCATACATATAAAAAACATCACTGTATGTTCCGTGTGAAATGTAAATACTTCCTGCAGAGTGTTTGGGTTGACACTGAAACCGAAACTGAAACCAGCTACTGTTGACTCTACTAGTGTTGTTCGTTCTCATACAAATGTGTCAGCGGTGGGTCCAGCTTGGGGGTTCAAGTCGATGGTCTGCCCGGGGGTGAGCTGATGGGACGAACCGGTGACAAACCGACCGCTGGATGGATCGGCGATGTTCTCCTGACTGTCGCCGGGGACGTTGGCATAGCGGGAGGCGGGGGGAGCTTCAGCATAGCCGGGGCTCTGCGAGGGGTAGCGAGGAGCGTATCCAGCACTGGGGGGTGGACTGACAGCTTCAGGCGAGGGTGGATAGCCCTTCTTCACCATCATTGGCGGGGCGGCCACTGCCTGGGTCGGGTACTGCTTGGCTGGCTCTGGGTCGAATTCGTCGTCAGAGTAGCCAGCCTCGTCATCGTCGGGGTACTGCTTGTAGTCGCTCACCCCCGACCTGTTCGGGTCATTGATCATCTCCCGGCTGCCCCTAGGGTGAGGGCAATAGAGGATAATGACATGGCAGTTTCTTTGACTGTCACATAAACTTATTGAATTAATATATGTACAGGTGAACCTCACTATTAAGGACACTGTCGATGTAGGAACAAGGCTATCTGAATGGTGAGATGTTCATGTCAGTGGAGTTGGTTTTGTTATGTTCCTGTAATGTCAATAAGCTGTAGGACAATAATTGCGAGGTCGAGGTGTCACTGAGGTGACTGGAACAAGAAGTTTGATTGCACACGCACTCACGACACACACTCACACCCACCCACACACATCCACCCTCCCACCCACCCACCCACACACAGTATTGTAAATATACAAGTGGTCACATTGACCCTAGGCAGTAGAAGAAGACCAACATCAAGATGGACAGACAGTGTGGCGACATGCCTCAGCAGACATATCGCTAACAGAAATATACATGTCTTAGGAATAATGGCACAGACCACAACCACAAGGACCGACACACTGACAGGGCAGACCAAACTGTGTGATCTCCTTCACATTTCACAGAGGGTAAGAATCGTCTAGGTGTACGTACGTCTGTGCGTACTGGTTGAGGATGCCCATCTGCAGCGCTGCCTCCTCTGCCTGCAGCTGTCGAATCTGTTCTTCAATCTCCGCTTCTGCAATCACACACGACAACTCGTTTTATTTCATGCAATGTCAAATTCTTGATTTATTATATATTTTACTATTAATTTATCACAGATAAGTTTATGCTTATATATATAATAATTTTTAGAAGCTTTGCTTTTTATTCACTACCCGGTAATCTATCTATTATTATTATTTTTTACATATTTTATAAATCTTATGTAATATGTTTAACAACGTTTTATGCACCACTGAGCAGATATCTATTCTGGATATAGATAAATTATTAATATCAAAGTATTGCTAATTCAATTTTTTTTAATACATACACACACATAGCGACATCACAAACCATAATGTTGACTGTTTATGGTTAATATGGGATAAAGGGTTAACTCACCCTTTGTGTCCCACCACCTGTCGCGGACTCTCTTGAGGAAGAAGAAGGCTACGAGGAAGAGAATGATGAGGAAGAGGCTGAGCCAGATGCCATAGAACCAGGCAGCTGTTGCCAGCCTCGATCTTCCCGGAGCTGAAGAGAAACACAGTCACTTACTGAACATTTCTTTTCCAAATCAAAAGTTTTCATTTTTCATATTCAAAATCAAGATGTTTTTACCTGTAGAGGATTTCACCTGATGTTACGTTACGCCACAGGCAAAACGAAACATCTTGATTAAAATATACAATCTAACCAAAACACAAATATAAGATAAGTATCGCAATGGATTTCACATGAGAAGTCTACTCCTGTATAATAAATATCCACTCCAGTTGTCACAGTAAAAAGCCAGGATGTGACTAGATTGTGTCAGTTTGCATGACGACTACCTCCATGTACTCACCCACGCCATCTGTCATGAACTCCTGCCAGGCGGTTGGTGCCTCCAGGCCGTCCCCGTTCTTGGACACAACCCGGATCTGGTAGGTCGTGCCCGGATCCAGGTTAAACAAGTCTATCTTGTTGGCGATCACTTCGTCCGGGGTATGCATGTAGTGGTAGTAACCTGGAGGGTAAGTTACACACATACAGAGTATAGACATAGCACCCTATCTTAGGCTAGTGGTTACTTCCTCGTGCTACTTAATAAAACGTCATGAAATGTTGTGATCTAGGACTGTCGATCCAAAGACCTGTGGCCTGGTGGCAATGACGGCTGTTTTGAAACTCATGCAATTTCAATCACCTCAATGTTGTGTCTTTCTGAAGAGAAATGACAAGCCGTCAATCTCTTCTGTCTGTTGGTTATGCCAAGGAAACATTCCATGTATACATACATGGGGCTAACACAGGCTGATGTACAAATCACACACACAAGAAGATCATTGATCAAGAGAGGAGTTTACTGATCACGCATATTTCCAGAACTGCATGTTTGGACCTGTTTTGCCTGACATTTGGCTCCTTCAGTCTGTTCAACTCACTTCCCCTCCTGCAGATTAGCTCTGGCTGGCAGAATATTGTTTAATTGATAAGGGCAACAGCACCCACTTGTCAATTTTATCAAATTACTATTAGGTCATCAGATTGATAATACAGACAGTTGCTAAGCATGACAACACCAAAAGGGACAGCAAATCACTTACCACAGTTAGCTTGGTACTTCTCGGCAAACATTAACTCTGGTGAAATATAAGAAATATGTACTTACCCCTGGGGCGATACTGCACATAGAAGATGCTGCCTGGATTGCCGTTGTGCGAGGGTTCCCATGTCACCTCCACCCACGTGTCATTGATGTTGGTGATGGTGAATGTGGGTGGTTGTGGCGCTGGAACACAAGTGCAGGGAATGAACAACAGAACGTTTTTTTCAACAAACGAACATGCACTACATGCTGTTGAAAGGACATGGTTTAAGTTATGAATTTATACACTGCCATGCCTTTCTCAGACTTGAAAAATATCCAATACGAATTAGTAATAAATTACAAAATAATATACACAATTTTCGCACAAACTTAGTCACATAGTGTTTATATTAGTGAAGTGACAGTTGCAATTCATTTTTAAATGTGACACTGGGATATGCGCTTACAAATACGAATATCTAGAGTAGTAACGGCTTTGTGTGTGTGTGGTGCGTGGTGCGTGGTGCGTGGTGCGTGTAGTGTGTGCGTGTGCATGTGTGTGCATGTGTGTGCATATATGTATGGAGTTTGTTCACACCTGTATGTGTGGTGAATGAGTGTGCACATGCATGCATGCTATTTACGCATGCATGCATGTACATTCAGATAGAAACACCCCCACTAGCACACTGACCTCCTGGCTCCGTGGTCTTCATGTCGAGGAAGATGTACTCCCCTGTGCCTCGCCTCGTCACCCCAGAGAGAAACACCCGGTAGTACGTGTTTGGCTCCAGCCCCGTCAGTTTCACCCTCATCTGCTGTGGGTCAGTGACTGGGGCGCGGTACTGGATACGACCCAGGTTCAATCCCGTGACTGCAGAATGACGAGATGCACAGTTACAGAACCTTTGTTTCGTGCACTTGTACATGATATGTAAATGGTTCTTGCCTGCCGAAGTTGAGTCACAGTTAAACTGGTGAAACGTTTCCAGTTCTGCTTATAAAAAATTCACTGTATATAGTTTTTTCAATAATATAATTTATCTTCTGAATCTCTTGGTGAATTCAACAAGATTGAAGGAGGCCTGAATCTTTCAAGGATTGAAGGGTAAAAACAACCAGCATTGAGCAACTTTAAGTGAAAGATGACGGAGAAGTTAGCTCATCTATTTTACATAATTAATTCAACATGGCACTTAGCAGAAAAAGAACGCAAAAGAACAAATATGTAATGGTGAAATCGACACTCTGTTATAAATCGTCAATCTCACTCAGACGTGCTGTAACTGATGATTACTTTGGATAAACAGACATGAGTGCGGATGGAAGCAGTGACTCACTGGTTTGATATGAGATGTTGTACCCTATCAGTCTGCCATTTTTCTCATGGGGTTGCTCCCAGCGCAGTTCAAAGTGAGTTGGGCCACGGGCGTGGACGTCAAACATGGCGGGGGGACCCGGCTCTGGCAACACACATCAGCATATGTAGCAGCAGCATTTACAATCAATCAACGGATCGATGCACCAACCAACCAGCCAACCAACCAGCCAACCAACCAGCCAACCAACCAACCAACCAGCCAGCCAACCAACCAACCAACCAACCAGCCAGCCAGCCAGCCAGCCAGCCAGCCAGCCAGCCAGCCAGCCAGCCAGCCAGCCAGCCAGCCAATCAATCAATCAATCAATCAATCAATCAATCAATCAATCAATCAATCAATCATTCAATCAATCATACACGTTATCTGCACAAATAATTACAAATAAGAATATATATATATATATATATATATATATATATATATATATATATATACCAATTCATATATTAGTGAATCCAAATGCATGCCATACCTACTGTTGAATCAAGTTTTCAATTCACTCAGGCAGCATAAATACAAAATCAGTTTACTAGTAAAATTTGATTTGTTGAAATATGACAAAAAAAGTGTAAGACCTATATAAAGGATTATTAGTAGATTAAAAAAAGTAAAAGTATGTTTAAAAAAAACCCACAAATTTGTATAAATATTGAGACACTTTTCAGGTTGGCAACAGTATTTTGCCATCTCAGAATCACTAATGACTAGTAAACATGTCGCATCATAAAAAGGACGCATCATAAACAGTTTTTAAAATAATTCCCACGGGTGACAGACATGGCAAATGGGGCGGCAGACCCAGGCATGAACCCAACGTCTTACCTCCCTCCTTCGTGCGGAACTCGAGCACGTCGCTGGGTGGTCCGACGTAGTACTTGGTGAGCACGCGCACGTGCAGGGTGACGGAGGTGTCGGCAGGCAGGTGTGTGAGCAGGTAGGTGACAGATCCCGTGACACTTCGCTTGATGCGAGCCCGTGGGTACTGCTTCGGTTGGTTCACGATGAAGTCTTGCTCGCGCACGTTCTCCGGCCACTCCGACGACTTCCCAAACTGAACCTGTGTCACACGCGTACCGCATCGGTCAACAACCATGGACCAAACTGTTTTCCCACAGTGCGCTGGTGGTGGGTGCGTGTAGAAAGTGCGCTGTCTAAACCTTCTTCAAATTAATGTTGTGTATCCCACAATGCATTTATGCAAGTGTGTTGCTTAAATATGATTACTACTATCAGAGTACACATCAGAGATGGAGTGATTATGATACGACTGTAAACTTACAAAAGAACAAAGTAGAGGAGGCTTACATCTGTCAGTGCTTCACAGAGACTGTCACTATTATAACCCATATCAGACTCCTTACAATAAATACAACTCTTGCTACAATTAAAATATAATAAATAAATAAAGTATAATAAATGCAAACATTAACCCACACCAGCACCAACATTACCATAAAACCCAACCCATGGAAAACGAATCCTGTGAGTTATTTATACCCTTACACTTTGCTAACATTACACATTTCCATCTGCAGTTTGTCAAAGGTAAATCACAGTGCCACTAGTGCCATGTGTGGTGCATGTATGTACTACATGCAGTAGCAGGCTTTGGGGCATCTGACTTACCCTGTACCCCCTGAAGAACCCCCTCAACCTCTCCGGGGACGTATCAACAGCGGTCCAGGTGATGTTGGCTGTGGTCGCCCCAATGGAGCTCTCAAACACGGCCACATCGTTTGGTTTAACCAGAGGCACTGTGGGTGACAATAAACTGTGTGAGGACACGTAGACCGTCATGTTTCACACGGTGTGCTGGTAACGTCTCATTTACCCACTCACTTTGGTTCCCAAGTTTGTGGTCGGATAAACAACACGTGTGGATTATAGAGACACCTTATTGCATATGGTATCAAGATGGTTCCCATACTAAATGTGCAGATTGTGAAACTACGGGATTATTGAAAACCAGATAAACAACACATGACTTTATAGTAATAATAAATGAATAAATAAAATGCCGTATGTGTAGACAAAAGTCCATTTAGAGGTGCTGAAATACACACAATGTGTAATTGCTAATATACATGCACTTAGGCATATAAAAACAGTATACACAAAATAACAAATAAATGTGTTGAATTCTGCTGGAATGTTATTCCACATATGTAGTGCTGAAACCGAATAATAACATAGTATATATAGTATGTTTATTATAAGATCTAATCATTTCGTTTGATAAGAGGCAATGTGAAAGAAAAAAGCCTCATGTAAGATGACACAATTTAGATTTATTTGTCTGACAACAGGCAGTATAAAATGACACTATTTGTTTTATTTATCTAACATCTGGCATGATTGGAACTTTTGTAATTTAAAAAAATACATGACACTGACAAAAACGGTGTGCCTGGTTTGTTGGGTAACCACGAGTAAGTCCAGAAATGACCACGGTCACTCACCGTCCTCCCCGGAGAAGCCAATCACAGACTCGGGCGGCACCTTGGCTTCGCCCTTCACATTCTTGGCCTTCACACTGATCTGGTAGGGTTTGTAGGTCTCCTGCCTCTCAGGGACCACGTAGTGCCACGCGTCCGGTCTGTCCACTCGCGCTGTGTGCAACTCCGCATTTGATATGTCGTTTCGCTTCCAAGTTATTATGTAGGAGAACGTCGGCCCGTTCTGTTCAATTCCTGGCATTGGCTGCAAGATGACGACAACTAGTGAGATTAACAGGTTGCTTTGCTGTAGCTGTCATAAAATATCAGTTCTTTGTGAATTTTTGTTGTTGCCAAAATGCATAGTATAGCTGTCTTTATAATTTTGCTGTTTAGTCACATTTTGCTGTCTTGTTTCACTGCCAAGTTATACATTTTGTGATAGAAAAACAAAAGATCACAGTAGTCATATATTTTGTGTAGATATTATCAAATTGTTATCCAATATACCAGTCATCGTTCTAACTGTAAGATATTTCAATTGGCATATGGCAGGTTTGGAGGCCAATTTTAATATGTTTTGTGTAAACATTACTAAAAAGTGCCTTAGTTTTTCATAATAAATATTCGTGTCACAATATTTGGCTGTAAAAGTTAGTAATCATCCTAACAGCAAGTATGGAGGACCAGACATTTCCCCTGGATATTTTGTATGAAGATACAAACACAGACAAGTTACCGTCCAGAAGATGACGAGGTTATTGGGCTGGTCTCCTTCCCCGATGACGTTCTCTGGGTTCTTGTCGGGGACGTCCTCCTCCGTCGTACACATGATGTTGGAGTGTCGACTTGGCTCACTCGTTCCAAACTTGTTGCGGGCGAGCACGCGGAACGTGTAGTTTGTGTACGGCGAAAGATCCGCGTCGATGGAGCGGAGATTTTGCGGCACCGAATCGTTGTAGTCGATCCAAGTGTCGGGGGCAAAGGTCGTGTTGTACTGGACCGTGTAGCTGAGGATGGGGGCGTAGTTCTCACTGCCCGCCTCCCACGACACACGCGCCTTCTTCTTGCTGTTGAAGCACTCGACGAACACGTTTGTCGCCTCAGACGGGGGAGCTGTGGGGGACAGCGTAAGAGAAGGTTGAAGGAATGAAACTTTGTTTCAACAACAGCAGACGTAGCAGCACATTATCAAGTTTAATTATAAATGCACACAACTGTCGATGAAGGGGCTAGGTTATGTAGAAAATGTGATATCTTTGTAATAATGTATATAATAGTTAAAATTTATACATGACTCCATCTAGATTATACAATTTCCATGACCATTTTCATGGTAGAACATTTATAAAAAAAAGGAAGTTATAGTAAAGACATACCCATTACACTAGTTTTTTCTCTCCAAGATACCTACTCATTAAATATATAAATATTAAATACTTTTTTCTTTGCATTTGATTTTGAAAACATGAATTTCTTTTTTTAATGAATAACAAAAACAAATGTAATAGTTGACTGCAATTAGGAACAGACTGTGATGGGCAGAGAGTCTCAACGTGGAACGGAGGGTTCTGAGAGTCTGAAAGGGTGTTGCTAGATTGTTTTGCAATCCAGGCAGTTTCAAAATTATCATTCTAACATACCAACCATGCTTGAATATTCAAAATCATGGTTCAGCTTTGGGTTTTGCTGTTTCAATGGTAAATATGGCATGTTGCAATTAATGCATGAAGGCTGCTGGTGTGAATATCCACCACTGTCTATAGCCAGGTAATCATTCGTACAGCTGAATGAACTGGAGCAAGGTTGCGTGAAAAAACTTTCCCAAGGCATTACAGGATTCTTACTTGGGTCCCGTTAGTCGAGAATCCGAAACTCTACCCCTGGGCCACTGCACTCTACAGTGTGATGACACGGTTGCCGTGACGACCCTGACTCTCACCTTGTACGACGAGCTGGGCGCTGGCCTCGTCGGTGTCGAGTCCGTTGCTGGCGACACACGTGTACTTGCCGGTGTCGAGGATGTACAGACCAGAGATGGTGAGGGAGTTGTCCATGTAGTTCTTGAAGACCCTCTGGGCCACCTTGTAGTCGATGAACTGGTCATCCTTCTTCCACCTAATCTTCAGGTTCTTTGCCTCCTCCGGATCTGTCATCGCGGTGCACGTGAACTTTGCCTCCGTTCCCACGACAACCATCGTGTCCAGTGGCGCCATCTGTATTTTTGTTTTACCTGTGGTGAAGACGTTGTGATAAATAATGGTTTTAACGTAAGTAACGTCTTTAGTAGGGCAATAAGATAATAATACTGTTTTTATAAAGTGATTCCACATGATGGATCTATGTACTGACACTTGCTGTACAAATACAGCAGAAAACTTAAAAACAGCTAAAACAACCAATAGATCAGTTGTAGATAAGGCTATAATAAAAAATGCACCGATATATATTATGTGTTAAGACCATAACAATTGCTAACAGTTAATATATTCTAATAATGTCTAACATTTACATACTAAATACATGTAATTTATGGTAGATAAACTCTGTACATCCAGATATAAAACTTGTTTTAGCATATTGATGTTAATAATTTATCTTGTATTATATGATTGATATATCTGTCCAATTTCAACTGATGTTTATAGAGTTCTATTACTTTTAGTTAGTTATTATTATATTTAAACAACGGTTAATAAATAAATAAACATAATGGTAATAATGTGGCAAAATGATGACGAGGTATTTACAAATGCAGGTTACATGACAGAAGAAGTTCATCTTTCCAAAATCACAAAACATATTCAGTGGTAAAAATAAAAATATAGCCACAGCGCAACTAAACCATATTAAAGTGTAGGTCAATTCAGTGAATGGATTAGAACCAAAAACAAGTCAACTAATGCATCAGAAACATCTCCCCACGAGTGACTAACTGGCGTGAGTGGTCTACTTACGTCTCACAATGAGGCTCCCAGTGGCTGAGGCCTCGCCCAAATTGTTTGCTGCCGAACACGTATACGTCCCAGCATCCACCAGAGACACATCCTGTGAGAAACGAGGAAGTCCTTACAGACATTCATCCCATAGCAAAAACCAATTCAACCACGGAAATGGTAACATAAAAACACCTACACAATTAGCTACACAGTCAAGATAAACTGATGCTTACAAAGACCACCCAGGCCACTGCAAATAACATCTTTTGTGAAGTGTACCTATAATTAGATAAAGCCTGGCCACATTTATTTCTGTTAACTTTATGTTGCGGAGTCAGTAAGCAAACTACTCCAACTCCTACGACGACTACTACTACAACAACACACTACCCTTTTTAAATGCACTTTGCTTGAAAATGTCAATTGTAGTTTGTCTTTTTACTCATCTTTAACTGTCTAAACACAAACACACACACCTACATTACACACACACACACACGCAACGCACACTACTGTTGAGTTTATTTATCTGACCTATGACCTACCGTGATGCGCAGGTCGCCATGGTCCATGACCTTGTAGCGACCTCCAGTCAGTTGTTCGTTACTTTTGTGCCAAATGACCTGTGGTTTTGGCGAGCCAAAAACAGTGCATTTCAGAGTGATCGTCTGACCTTCGGCGGCCTTTTGACCTACTTCTGGGGTAATGTGGATCACAGGCGGCTCGGCTGAAATAGAAAACATGCTTGTTTATTCACCAATAGTTTCAACAAGCGTCCATTACAGGCTGGTACTAATGTGATACAATTAATCTGACACCGATACAGTAAATATACTGTAGATGTCTCCATTGAGGCAGCTGCTAGAACAACTGTTTTAATTGCTAATTCAATACACACCATAAAAGTCTATTCTACTTTCCTCAGCACAAGATTTTCTAATTTTTGCTTTATTGTAGAATGCAACATTAGTGTTTAGGTCGTCATTGTTAACACTGACCCACTTTGTTCATGTTGACATTATCTTTACTGACACAGTGCTATTTATGCTGACAAACTATGTAAATAACAGAACAATCTACGCAGCACATATAAACATGTGACAGTGATGACAATGGGTCGAATCCTGGTGTCGTCGCATTCAGCAGCTATGTTGAAACTATAGCAATTGTGTTCACCCTCATTGCCTGTGCCTCACAGAAGACACTGTTACCGTCTTGTCTTTTGTGTCTGCTGTCTATGCCGGGGGAAGCAATGATCTGACGCATGGAAATTTAAAAACCTGTCGCGGCCGCATTGAGCTGGAATATCATTCTCTATTCTCCCAATGTCAGAACAATCAACCTGATAATTGTGGCCATTTATCTGATGAAGAAATCTAAGGCAATGTGTCATGACTCACTGAGGACACTGAGGTAGGCGTTGGCGAAGACGTTGCCGTGTCTGTTGGTCGCGTT